>VBSM01000949.1:2644278-2693144 GCA_008086735.1 Cheirogaleus medius
TCATGTATTGATGGGCACTTAGGTTGTTTCCACATCTTTGCAATTGTGAATTGTAGCACTAGTTAATTTATTGTAATTGATTTATGCTATATATAAGAAAATACTATAATTTAGTTATTTATTCTTTTGTTGATGGATATTTGAGTTACGTTCAAATTTTGGTTATTATGAACAGTTATGTTTTCTTTTAGCACTTTACCAATATTTCTGCAGAGAAATAAAGTTATTAGTCTTTCTCTTTACAAACAAGATTTTAAAATTTTCTCTTTAGTTTTTGTTCCTATCAGTTTTGCAAAGATGTGTTATGTGATTTTCTGTGTGTTTATGATTCTGGGGGTTTCTAGCACTTGATATCTGTTGCTTGATATTATTCATCAATTTTGGAAAATTCTTGGCCATTATTTATTTAAAATTGCTTTGGCACATTCTCTCTCTTTCCCTTTTAGGTCTGTACACATGTATTAGTCCTTTTCATGCTTCTTTACTAAATTTTATTATATTTCATCCTTTTTCCCCTTTACAATTCAGACTGTCTAGTTTTACTGACTTTTTTTCCAAATCACTAATCCTCTTTACATCTGTGTCTAATCTGCTGTTAAACCCATTTTATTGAATTTTTAAGTTAAATAATTGTATGTCCATCTAGAATTTCCATTTGATTATTCCATAGATTCTAGTTATCTGATGATATTCTTCATCTTGCTGTCTCTTTTTGGAGACATTAATTAGCCACTTTAAGTCTTTGTCTGTTAACTCTAATACCTGGATCATCTGTGAATCTCTTGCTATAGTCTTTTTTTCTCTTATTCCTATTTTTTGTGATTTCAATTAATATTTCATTGAATCATGGGCATTGGCCATAAAAATTGAAATGGCATTACAATCCTTTAGCTTTTGGTAGGAGTAGAAGTAGATTGCCACAGTTCAACAAAGATTGAACTGTTTCCAGGCAGAGTTTCAATTTCTGTAGGGTGTGGTATTTTTATAAGTCACATTTATTTCTAGGGTGTAGTCTTTCAGGGTTCTCAACTAAAAACCTGAGCATTATAAGAGGCTTTATGCCTTGATGAAACCTATACACCAGCTTTTTATATCCCCATCACTATGAGGCTGCTCTGCCAATGCTTTTACCTGTTGGATTCTGATTTCTGCTAATCTTTTCTTGACTGGTGCTCATATGAATTAGTGGAAACCTTGAGGGGGGAAACCGAGTAGAATTTGGACTTACTTCAGTGAGTTTTTCTTCTTTCCAGGATTTTGGCCTCTCAAGTCTTGGTGCTTTGGTAACTCTCATGGCTTCAAGTAGATATTCAGAAAGCTTTATCTGCTACAAGTTGGTCAATCATTACTTAAAAGCAAAATTCAAGATTTTTTAATGTGCTTTCATTTTATCATAAACTTCTCTCTTGTAGTATTAAATAGAATTGCAATTTTATCTTTATTCTTTGTGACACTTTGAATAATATGTGCCTCTCATTGGACTGTAGGTTCCAAGAGTAAAGTGGCCATGTGTGTGATTTTTTTTTTTTTTTGCATCATTGTGTCCCAGGTAACTAGCATAGTGCCTGATGCAGAGTATGGCACCAGATACTCTATGAATGAAGGAATGATGAGGGAGTTTTGAGGGTATGGTGAGTAGAATAAAACAGTAAGTTCAAGTTGAAAGACAACAGTAAAATCGGATCCAGAACAAAAGAGCTAAAAAGGTCATCAGGAAACATATTGTCTCGTGAGATGGAACTTTGGAAAGATGGTCTCAGATGGTGGTGTGAAATGAGAACAATATTTTATTCAAGTCTTTTGGAAAATGTGTAGGCACAGAGGGTATAATTAAAGGCTCTGATAATTTAAATATCTGGGCTCCAGAATATTTGTGAGGACTAAACAAACAAGATATTGCTTTGAAAGTGCCCATTGTAGTGCTTAGAGAATATAATAGCTATTCAGTCCCAGTGGTTGCCATTGCCCATCCTCAAATAGTGAAAACTAACTTTTGAAATTCTGTGTGCTTAGAATTCCCATACTCCATATTTTCACAGGACAAAGTTAGTGTTGTTGATTATAAAATCTCTGGAATGTCATGTTTGAAAGAGACTTTGTATATCATTGATATAAGGTAAAATATACTGGAAGCATATTGATTCCCTGAGGGTTCTAGCTAAAAATAAATTTTGTAACTGTAGTATTGGGATTGCTTTGGGGAGAGAAAAAATAGAATTGATAATTTTGTTTAAATGAATCAGTTGTGGGCAGAATATTTCATACATGATGATTCAAGTTAAAAATAAAGAACACTAATTATTTTTCAAATTCTATTTGCTTTTGATCCCTTGCAAGTTAAATCAGAGGTTAGAAAATTATCTCAGAATGTCAAGGAGCACAGCATTTTGGTAGAGTTGGGCACTGGTATCTCCTTTCTTTAGTCTTGGAAGGAGAGGATTTGTGCATTCATTCAGTGTATTACATTGAGAGGATACTATGTGCCTGGTTCTGTCCTGGGCCCAGGGGATATAGCCAGGTTAGTAGTAGATTGTGTTTAACCTGAGGCATTAATAGGCACTCACATATATAGAGTATGTATAGCAACATGTTGAGAGGGCTCAGACAACCAGACAGGAAAATCTGAATGGAGGGTCCAACAGGACACATTCAATGCCACAAGCAGCAAGTGTGGCATAAACAGATTTTGGCTCTAGACTGCCGCAGGGCAGGAGTTACAACGATGCAACTTTTTTTAAAAAATTATAAATTTATGGGGTACACGTCTAATTTTATTATGTGTACAGATTGCACAGTGGCGAAGTCAGGGCTTTTAGGGTATCCATCACTCAAATAATGTACATTGTATCCCTTAAGTAATTTCTCATCATCCATCTTTTAATGGACATCTCCATAGGATGGAGCAAAGCTGGATGGCTAGATTTAAGAGCAAGGACTTAGTGTTCCAGTGAGCAAATTCTATAGATGTCTCTTCCATGAGGCAGTAAAGCTTAGTGATAAAGAGCAGGCAGGTAGCTTGATGTGAAATCCTGGTTCCACCACTTGTTAGCTTGATGGCCCCAGACAGGATTTTTAACTTTTGCATCTTCATCTGTAAAAGGTGGTAAAATAATAATTGTATCTATTTCATAGGGTGGTTGTTAAGGCATGAATGATATAATGTATGTTAACACTTTAATAAATGGAAACTGTGATTTCTTTTTTTTGTTGTTGTTTCTAATTTTATTTATTTATTTATTTCAGCATATTATGGGGGTACAAATATTATGGTTATGTACATTGCCCATGAAAGCTGTGATTTCTTCTTGGATGTGACTTTAGACCTGATTTATTGGGAATGGAAAACAAAAATAAAAGATGTACTGAATGGCAACCTTGCCCTCACCCACCCTGCCAAAAAAAAAACCCCAAACCAAAATCAGAAACAAAAACCCACACACAGTGACAAAGAAGTACCAATTCTAATTCTTAGAACTGCCACTTTTTTCTTGCACTTTTATTCAGAAGTGGTGTTATTGTTAGAACATTCTTGCCAAAATGTTAGTGACCCTTGACAAGCATCGTTAGTGGAAACTCCAGCAAGTACAGTGTGCTCAGCAGGGAGCCACAGTAACTCTTCAGCTTGCATTGTTTTTCAACAGATGCCCCAGAGCCAAACAATCTGTGCAGTGGGTTAGTCCTACCTCATAAATGACATGAGCTATATGCAATAATTATCAGGGGAAAATATGGACATCTAACAGATTATATGATGATGCTGTTATTTTCAATTATAGGTTCCTTGTAAAGTGGTTGGAAAGCACCGTATAGCAATTGAATACTAAGAAAAGCCAATCGTTTTTTCTCTTGTGTGTGAAATATTTTCATCTTATTGCCTCCTATAATATCAATTTTTCTGTATCCAAAAGGAAGAATGTATTTCAATTTTACAAAGACAGAAACAATTAATGGTGAACTTTATTTTCTTCCTGAGTACAAGTTGTTTTACACAAAATGTTACTTCAGACTTGTGAAGGAACTCTTATAAGGTAACTGCTTACCTGATCTATTTATTCTGTTTATCTAATGAGAAAAGATTCCAGCCCACTTCATTATGGAGTTCCTACCACATGCTGGGAATGCCACTTGGTTCTGGAATACAGAAATAAATAAGACAAAGTTCTTTTCCTCAAGTAGCTAAAAGTATAGTAGCAGATACACACACAAACAGTTAAGTGTGAAACAACAGTGTATGTGCAAGGGAGAAAGCAGTGAGTCTACAAGGATGAAAAGAATGAGAGGTCATTGACTATTAAGACCAGATTTGGAATAGGGATAGGTCATAGTCATGGATATTGAAATCCACTAGGAGTATCATTAGAGTTGTTTGTGAAGGTTGATTGGGATTCTGCTCACATGGCCTTAAGCAAATTATAGAGAGTGAGCAGCAGTTGCTAAGAGATGATAGGATGAGCTTTAATGAGAGAGGAGAAGAATGATGGTCCAGTAGTTGGAAGACAAAAGCAGATTCCCTCATCCCAACAAACGGGCTGTGGGAAAATGGTTGTTCTATGTTGGAAAGCACTTGGGTGAGAACCTCATTTCTGTTAAAATAGAAGAAACAGAGAGAGACAGAGAGAGAGAGAGAGAGAAGGAAAGCAATTTTAAAATTTTGAGGTTGAGAAGAATTTAGAGTATAAGAATCAGAGCTCCAGAAAAAAGAGTTAGAAAAGAGAAGCAGAGTTATAGAAGAAAAGAATTTACTGGGAAGTTTACTCTGATGACTAAGGATTATAGTGATGAAAGGATCATAGGAAATGACTAACTTTCAACATCTTAAAGCATTTTTCTGTCAACTCAGGGTCCTAGGCAGCATTTGGCTTGGTCTCAGAGAACTCTGTAACAAAGTTTGCAGTAGGCTGACTGATGGGTTTCCTCTTCTTGGGGGTGGGTACCTTTTATCATAAGAAGCAACATCAATGGCCCTGATTAGGAAATTCTGGAGAGTGACTTATTCTGAAAAAGTCTTAATGCTGTTTGCTGCAGTTCCATGGAATCTTCCCAGAGTTATTTAAAACAATGCAATGGCTTTTCGACAAAGGACAGCATAAAGATGCAATTCACCAACATTACCAGACTCTTAGGATATATAAACACATCTTTATGAATGAAGGACTAGAGGATTGACATTGTTAATATATTATCAAACAGATTTGCCAATATTTTGTGATTGAAGGTAGATGAGGGATCACAATATGAAGGGTTGCAGGTCAACTCCTTCTTTGCTTTTGGATTCATTGCCTTCCTTTGCCTTGTTTTATTTTTTGTCACAGGTAAGTGCATTTATTTCACATCCTGGCCTTCAGTTGGCTTTGGACAATGAGAGGCACTGGCAGAGAAGAGGATGACGGGGATGTTTTTTCTTCCTCTCCCTCTGATTCTGTTGTCATCTCCAGAGTGATCAAGTATCTTCCTTGGTTCCATCTCCCATTGGAAGACCCTTCCCTCCATGGTACAGTAGTCCCCCCTTATCCATGGAAGATGTGTTCCAACATCCGCACTGGACACCTGAACCTTTCAATAATACTGAACTCAATTGCTGTCAATCCGAATACATTTTTGTTCACGTCTTACACCCACAAATTTAATGCCTTTTCCATCTTAACTAAGCATTTATCATGCACTGTGGCCATAACTTTTTTGCAGTTTGAGGTGTAATGCAAAACTAGCATGAATTTCTTTTTCCTTCTTAACAATTTCATGGGTAGAAGATTCAATCCTACCATAGACCGTAGCAACCTCATCATACAATTTTTTTTCTTAAGTCAAGAACTTTCTCCTTTTCACTTAAAGGAAGCATTTTATTTTTTTTTTATTTTTTTTTATTTCAGCATATTATGGGGGTACAAATATTACGGTTATGTATATTGCCCACGCCCCCCTCCCCCCTCGAGGCAGAGCCTCAAGCATGACCATACCCCATACGTTGCACATCTTACTCATTATGTTTGTATATACCCATCCCCTCCTACCCCCTCCCACCCGCCCAACACCCGACAAATGTTATTCCTACATGTCCACTTAGGTGTTGATCCGTTAATACCAATTTGCTGGTGAGTACACGTGGTGCTTGTTTTTCCATTCTTGAGATACTTCACTTAGTAGAATGGGTTCCAGCTGTATCCAGGAGTATACAAGAGGTGCTATATCACCATTGTTTCTTAAAGCATTTTATATCTTCTCTTCAGCATATCCAAATTGCCAGCATCACTACTCTTGTGGTTTGGGGCCATTATTAAGTAGAAAAAGAGTTATATGGACACAAGCGTGATGATACCACGGTTGATATTACTGAGAGGGCTGCTAAGTGACTAACACGCAGGTAGTGTAGACAATATGGATACACTGGACAAAAGGATGATTCATGTCCAGGGTGGGGCAGAGTGGAATGGCATGAGAGTTCATCATGATACTCAGAATGGTGTGCAATTTAAAACTTATAAATTGTTTATTATTGAAATTTTCTATTTGATATTTTTGGACCACATTGACCTTGGGTAACTGAAACCACGGAAAGCAAAACTATGCATAAGGGGAACTACTGTACTGATACCTTTGCCATAGTTCTCACTTGCAGGATGTGAGAACTGGCTTGGTCTCAAGGCTCTAGATCACCAATTTCTCCTGTCATTTGTACAACCCTGGTGTGATAGCAGTTTATTATTCTTGCTAAACTCTGGGTCACCTCACCATCATTTTTGACTCTTTATTTCTTTTCCAACATCTAAATAACCAATTTCCTTGAATGCAGTCCCTCTGTTTGCAAGACCTGGAGAGAAGTTTTTATTTGCTTTTTCCCCCCTTGCCATAACCCCACTCCAACAGAGGGCAAAGATTCAGTAAAAAAACTGATTAAAAACAGATAAAGTAGAAGTGAATTTGAAGTAATAAACAAAATAAAACAAAACAAGATTATTGGAACCAAATGCCTTGATTGCAATTATTCACAGTGAGGTATATGGTCAGGTGAGTGGAGGATGTAGGTAGGTAGGTTAAGGCCTTTCCTTGAAATTACCTTCCTGATTTGTGCATTTCCAGATGCATAAGCTTCTTACAATGACCCCCCTTTCTTTAATTAAAAAGAAATTAGACCTGTTAAGCCTGAAATAACTGAAATCAGTTTAGTTCAAGTACACAAAATCCTTTACCATGGCTTTGCCAATTTGATTTTTTCTTTTTCTTTTTCTTTTTTTGGTAGAGAGTGTAGGCTATTTGGAAACTGGAGGCAATACTAGTTTTTGAGGCAACCTTCTCTGTGTCTAGAAGTCTTTCTTTATTTGAGGTTTCTTAATCTCAGTATCTGCTCATAACTTTTAGAAGTGAGCCTTTTCTGATGCATGCTTGAGGAAAACAAAGACAATTCACAATGTGGTTGAAAATAATGTCACAGAATGCTGGGACAATGACAATTGCCTTGGACACTCAGACTAGGTTTTTTATTGCTCTCTAACACACGTGTTCTGAGTTTCCTGGGTGATTGTCTTCCACTCTATGCCAATAGCCTTTTGCATTAAGTGGCAGCAATGGATATTTTACAGAAAGAGTGACCCCATATGGGAACAAGCTAACACTGATTTTCATACAGGGTTGAAATACTGATGCCGTGATACTTCATGACATCATTAAAATCATCCCTGGCTGCTACAACTCAGACTGGATCAACAGTCCCTGCATCTAACATCAGAAGGTGACACGAACACCATGGAATGTGTAGACCCTGAACACAGAGAAAGTAGTGTATTCAGCAAGCAATTAATTAGTACCTTGTATTCTAGGTCATGTGTTTTGGGGTCAAAATTGCTGAAACTCTGTCAGCCTCTGAAGATCTAATGACTGCATTTTTTTTTCACAATTAATACCTTAGAGAAAAAAAGTTCAGAAAGGTGGCTAACCAATCTAATCCCATTTTAGTCTGAATTAATAAGATTTTACTATATTAGGAACTTCTAATACAAAAGTCATTTTATAAGCTACTAAGTTCTAATCTGCGTGAGAGTAGAATCTCTTCCTATCCTATGTAGCTAACCTCTTTCTTCTCATTGTGCTCTGCCTCTCACAAATCTCCCGCCTGTGGCCTCCTCCTGTTTCAGCTTAGTTGGCACCCTCCTGACACTGTCATTTTCATTTCCATCTAATAGTTTCCTAAATTTCTTCTCATGTCGCAGCTACATTATTTACTAGTGCTTTCGCTGGCTGTATTTTCATCCAAATTAATACTATGAGTCTCTGTTTTTTAAAATAATTCTCAAATGACTAGTTATCAGGTCATTTGTACCTGTCTCATATTATCTATTTGGAATATTTTAAGTGTGTGTTTGCACGACTGATCCTCCCTCTCCCATTAGTCTTTCATTAAATGGAGATTCATATTCATTTCTGTATCTTCAGAGCCCTGTTCGATGTCTGACAGGTAGAAAAGCTTATATATATATGTTTTAAACAAATATTTGGTAAGTGAATAGATGGGTGGACAGAGGAAAAACTTGACTTTTAACTAAAGAGGATAGACAGGATAGGAAATTGATTCAGTAAAAGGCATCTATCCTTCACAGTGCTAACAGTTATTAATATTTTCCTAATGCAGGTACACAAACTATTAGCCAAACTTATTTGGAGCAGTTGTAATTTAGGATTCAGATTTGGGGAATGGGGGCAGATTCAGAGAGGTAATGTGAAACACACATGTACTATATAGTATGGAGTGGCAAGAGTGCAGCAGCATCCGATAACTGAACACATTAATATTTCTGGAATAAAAGAGATAAAGATTCATAATAAGCAAAGATATAAAATTGTATCATATCAGTTCAATTGCATTTTTGCAGCCAAAGGAATTTACCTTGAATTTATGGAAAAAACCCTCAGACTTGAGAGCTTTTTGGATTTTAGGATTGTGGGTAAGGTATGGTGGACCTGAGGGCACACCTGGTCATATATGTTTACATTGCTTATTGCAGAAGTTACGAACTGTTGGCCTGGGCATGAAATCTTGTGTGTACACGTGATTTTTCTTTGGCCTTTATAAAGCAAGAACATACTGTGCTTAAATAAATAAATAGTAGCTAAAGTTTAAAAATCAGAAGATTTCATGTTTAAAAAAATTGTCATTTGAAAAATCCAAGCATGTATTAACCTTTATTAACCAATTATTAGCCTATCCTTAACCAATTAACCAATTCCTAACCAATTCCTGAGCAATTTAATTAACTTTGTCAATAATTAGTTTCTTCATCAAAACGATAAGGATAATAATAGCTATCATGTTGATTTATTTTGAAGATCAAATGAGAAAATGCACCACTAAAATTTTAGCGGGGTCTGTTTATTCAAAAAATGTTTATTGTTACTGTGTTGTTAAAGTGAATTCTTTAAGTCAGCTTCCCATCTTGTTGTATGGCATGGAATTTATATAAATTATATTTTTATGACTCTTTGGGGTAAACTGTAGGTATGGGGCTTGTGAAAAATTGCATTTTCTTAAAATGATGTAATTATGATGACAAGTAAAATTTAAAAACTAGGAAAGTTTTGAAATATTGAATATAAATATTTTAAAGTTTTAAATAAGAAATTGGACTTGCTTTCATGACTATATTTATTTAATTAATTATATAATACTTTTTATTTGGAGATAGTTGTAGATTTCACATGCAATGTAAGAAATAATACAGAGAGATCCAGTGTACTTTTTTCCCAAGCCTCCTCCAATAGTAACACTATGCAAAGTTAAAGTACAATATCTCAACCTGGATACTAATATTGATACATTCCAGACACAGAGCAATTCACCATGTTGACCTTTTCTATAGCCAAGATCACTTCTCTCCCATCCCACCCTCTCTTGAATCACTAGCAATCACTATGCTGTTCTTCATTTCTATTGTTTTGTCATTTCCAAAATGTTATGTAAATGGAATCATACAGTATGTAACCTTTTGGGAATGGCATTTTTTCACTGAGAGTAACCTGGGTTCTTGCATATATCAGAAGTTTGTCCCTATTTCCTGCTCAGTGTTACTCCTTGGTACTATTAATACAGTTTATTTAACCATTCACCCACTGAAAGACACAGTGTTGTTTCTAGATTTGGGTTATTATGAATAAAGTTCTCGTAAACATCCGTCAACAGGTTTTTGTGAACGTAAGTCTTCATTTCTCTGGGATAAATGCTCAAGATTGCAAATACTGGATAGTATTGTACTTGCACGATTAGTTTTTAAGATACTGCCAAACTGTTTCCAGAGTGGCTGTACCATTTTACTTTCCTACCAGGAATATATGATGATCCAGTTTCTTCATATCCTTGCCAGTATTTTATATTATCACTATTTTTAATTTTAGCCATTCTGGTAGTTGTGCAGTGATATCATATTGTTGTTTTCATTGCAGCTCCCTAGTGGCTTATGGTGTTGGACATCTTTGTGCATATTTTTTAATCAGTTCATTTCATCATTATCATCATCACTGCCACAATCACCATCCCCACCATCATCATCAATTCATCATTTCACATCATTTTATCAGTGAAATGTCTCTTCGTGTCTTTTACCCATTTTTTTTTATTGGGTCATGTGATTTTTGACTGTTGTATTTTGAGAATTCTTTATATATTCTAGATACAAGTCCTTTGATGGATTACATGGCTTGCAAATATTTCTCTCAGTAACTGGTTTATTCCGAGGTCTTCTGCAGAGGCCAAGTTTTAAATTTGGATAAACTCTAATTTATTGATTTTTCTTTTTATGAATTGTGCTTTTGGTATTAAGTCTAAGAATTCTTTGTCTATCTCTAGATCATGAAAATTTTTAGTCTACTGTTTTTTTTTTCCTCAAAAAGTTATATAGGTTTACATTTTACTTTTAAGCCAATGATTCATTTTGGTTTAATTTTTGTATGAGATGGGCAACTTAGGTCAAGATTCCTTTTTTTCCCCTTTCCCATGGATGTCAAATTGTACCAGTACCTATTTGTTGAAAACATTATCTTTTCTCATTAAATTGTTTTTGCAATTTTGTAAAAAAAATTACTTGGACATATTTGTGTGGGTCAATTTTGGAGTTCTTTGTTCTGTTCTATTGACCTACCACTTTATCCCTCTGCTTTTTTCATGTAGTCTTGATTATTGTAGATATATATATGTATATATATATACACACACACACATATTAAACTTAAAAATTGAGGAGACTTATTCATCCCAATGTTTTTCTTTTTCAAAACTGTTTTAGCTAGTCTAGTTCCTTTGTCTTGCTATATGAATTTGAGAATAATCTTTCCAATATCTACAAAAATTTTTGTTGGGATTTTGATAGTAATTGCATCCAACTTGTATACCCATTTGGGGAGAAATGACATCTTTACTATGTTGCATCAACCTCATCCTTTCTCTATTATTTAGATCTTTGATTTCATTTGTCAGCATTATATAGTTTTTAGCACACAAGTCTTACATATATTTTATTAGATTTACACCTAAGTATTTCATTTTTTGAGTAATATAAATGGTATTGTAGTTTTAATTTTGGTATAAACATGTTCACTGTTAGTACAGAAAAATACAATTGGTTTTTGCTGTTATATGATATGACCTTGCTGAGCTTATTAGTTCTAGGAGTTTTTGTTTATAGATTCCTTGTGATTTTCTACATAGAGGATCATGTCATGTGCAAATAGTGACAGTTTTATTTCTTCCTTTCCAATCTATATGTCTTTTATTTCCTTTTCTTGCCTTATTATACTGATTAGAATTGCTAGACTGTGTTGAAAATGTGTTGTGAGAATGTACATCTTATCTTGTTTCTACACTTAGGGGGAAACACATAGTTTTTCACCATTAAAAATAATGATAGTTGTAGTTTTTTTGTAGATATTCTTTTTTAAATTGAAGAAGTCTCCTTTGCTATCTTTTGAAAACTTTTGTTATAAACAGGTTTAATTTTGTCCAATCTTTTTTCTTTATGAAATGATGTGATCATGTGATTTTCTTCTTTAGCATATTAATATGGTGGGTTACACTGGTAGATTTTAAACCAGTCCTTCATCCCTGGAATTAACCCCATTTGATCATGATGTGCATTTTAAACATATTGCTGAATTCTATTTTGTTAAGGATTTTGAGGTTATATTCATAAAGAATATTGGTCTGTAGTGCATTGTTTGGTTTGGTACTTTCTTTTTCTAGTTTTTGTATCAGGGTAACACTAGATTTATAAAATGAATCGGGGAATATTTCTTCTTCTTCTATTTCAGGATAAAATTGTGTAGAAGGATTGCTATTTCTTTAAATGTTTGGTAGAATTCTCCAGTGAACCCATCTAGACCTGGAAATTTCTATTTTGAGAGTTTTAACATTACAAATGTGAGGAAGTGGTCCATTTCATCTAAGTTGTCAACTTTAGGTGTAGAGCTGTTTGTAGTACTGTTTGTTGTATTCCCATATTATTCTTTTGATGTGTGCAAGGTTTGTAGTTGTAGGCCCTGTTTCATTTCTGAAATTGGCAATTTATGTCTTCTCTCTTTTTTTCTTTGCCACTCTTGCTAGAGTTTTGTGAATATTGATCTTGTCAAAGAACAAGCTCTTTGTTTCATTGATTTTGTCTATTGTTTTCCTGTTTTCAATTTAATTGATTTGTGCCCTTGTATTTATTGTTTGTTTCCTTCTGCTTGCTTTGGGGTTCTTTTGTTTTTTGTTTTCTAGGTTCTTGATGTGGGAGCTTGGATTATTGATTTAAGACATTTCATGCACCTTTTGGCATTTCTGGATTTCTAGCTTCTTCAGCTCCAAACAAAGGAGCGTTTTGTCACTTCTGGATGGGGATAAAAGTCCTGGTTCCTTACCTCCCCTTTGACACCACCTGGGCAGAGGTGTTGGGCATTTTTTCACAGCTTTGTGAGGGTGGATGTCTTGGCTTCCCAACTGACCTTTGCTTGCACGGGTGGGAATGTGGCCAGGCTACGATTTCTTCTGTGGTGTGACCTAGAAAGCTTTTATGTTTCCCTCAGCTTGACCACACTTTAGACAGACTTTTTCTGCCTCTATGGTCCTGACCTCCCTTTCTTTAGAGCATTTACTTTAGAAAACTTGTTAATACCTTTCTCTGCATCTTTGAGATGTAAATCTTTAAAAAAACCTTTTGCCGGTTTTACAATCCAGGAATGTCTTTCTCATGGACCTAGGAAACATCTCTCTGAAGGGTAAACTTGGAAGGAGATCCCCCAGTTTCTGTTGGGAAGTAGGAGAAGCACTTCCATGGGGACCAATTAGCAAACACAGATGACCAAATTCCAGAGAAGAATATTCACAAACTCAGGAATAATTTGACATGCTCCATACACCCGCTTGATCAGCTTCCCTTCAACATCCTCTGGTACTTTTCCACTAGCTCACTCCAGCGCTTAAAAGCCCTCCTGCTTTTTTTTTAAGTGGAGTTGAGTTTAGTTTCTCTCCTCTACTACAATGGTCTTGAATAACTGTTTAACTTTGTTCAGTGCAATGTTTATTTTGAAAAGTGTGTGGTTGGAAGGGAGTGCTTATTATCAAAAGTTTCTGTCTTGCTTGGATACCCCTCTCCTGGTCCATTGGTTGGAGAAAGTAGGATTTTGTTCAGGCTTTTTGTTTCTGCACCTTTTGGCATTTCTGGATTTCTAGCTTCTTTAGCTCTGAACCTGGAGTATATGAGCTGAACAGTCAGGGAACTCACTACGGTGTTGTTTCTCAAGACCCGTGGTCCCTAGTCAGTCTGTCTACTTTTCTCCATCTCCCAAAGTGTTTGTTGTTGTTTATTTTAGACATACTGTTCAGGGTTTTTAGATGTTGGCTTAGTTAGTCTAGGCTGCTGTAACAGAATATCAGACTGGGTGGCTTAAACCACAGAGATTTATGTCTCATAGTTCTGAAGGCTGGGAAGTCTGAGATCAAAATGTAGGCAGATCAGGTATCTGGTGAAGTGTTGCTTCCTTGTTTGCAGATGGCCATCTTCTTGTTGTATCATCACATGGCAGAGAGCAAGAAAGAACCAAGATCTCGCACATGTCTTCTTATAAGGGCACTAATCCCCTCGTGGGGGCTCCACCCTCAAGACCTCATCTAACTCCCAAAAGCCCTATCTGCTTATACCATCCCAGGATCTCAATATAGCCATTTTGAGGGATAAAAATATTCAGTCCATAGCAGTTGCACTTGGAGAAATAGGGGAAAAAACATACCTCTGCTACATCATTCCAGAAGTGAAATTTCTAACTCTTCACTTTCTATTAATAGCATCACGTTTGTCGTTCAAATGGCGACTTGACCTTTTCAAAGTCTTGCAAATTGTCATTTTGAGAGAAACTTTGTTCACATGAGTGATAACAGATTAAAATTTTCTTTTACAATCATTCAAAAATTTATTGCAGCTGACATTATATTTAAGTAATCAAACTGGTTTTCCTTATCTTTCATAGTTAAATGTAATGTTGAAACAAGTTATCATAATGGGAATGAGTTTAGAATTTAATCAAACTTTTCCATGTCAAATATTTCAAAACAGTGGTGAGGCTGTAATTTGTAATGTATGTCTCTGTTATTAAAGCAGTCATCTGGAAGTTAGCTTGTGTGCTAAAAACAGAAAACAAAAACAAAAACCCAAACAAAACACACAGACTGCAAATGAACAGAAATAGCAGAAATAACAAATATACAGTTAGATAGAAGAAATAAGACCTGGTGTTCAATAGATCACTAGGGTAACCATAGTTAACATTAATATATTGTACATTTCAAAATAGCTAGAAGACAATAATTCAAATGTTTCTAGCATAAATTAAAAAAATTAAGGTGATGGGTATCTGTTACCCTGATTTGATTATATGAATGTATTAAATTATTACATGTACCCTGGAAATATGTACATCTTTTGCATATGAACAAAAACCAAAGGAATAGCAGAAATATAGGAAGACAGTTTTTGCCATTTCCTGGAGCTGCTCCTTACAAAAGCCCCTGCCTAGCCTTTTCACCTTTTCCTCATCAACAGACCACACCTTGAACTACCCACCATGTTCTTTGGGTTCTTTAGGTATCTTGATCCAAATCGTCTTCAATAGCTCCTCATACACAGTTTCTAGATGCACAATAAAAACAACTTTTTCAGTTGACCATTGACATAGTTGCCCAGGTGGTAGAGGAACTCCTTGGCTACCTGCAGCATGCCAGGTTAGGCAATGCCAGGTGATGTTCACTGGAGCTACCAACTTAGTAGACTGGAGAAGACAGAATAGTCAGACATCACTCAGCTAAGGCCAGTGTCCCAAGAGCCCTGGAAATGTCTGCTTATGGAGGAAAGTGACCCACTAGGAAGACTCACAACCTCTGATCATTCCTGCCTTGGCAAAGACTGAGGTGGTCAATATCTCAGGGCACACCTGTAATCCATTTGCTGCCTATAAGTTGGGAAGCTTTGCCTTAATGTAGGAATTATGATTTTTCTACTTTAATCTTCTCCCCAGCTCTTACTACAATGTCAGGAGTCTGGTAGTAGTTAGGGAATAAATTTGCAAAACAACAGATGTAGTCACCTTCACATTTCCTATGCCTTGATAGACAGGTAGGTTTAACCTGTTATTATATATAAAACTCCCCCAATAAAAAGAAGCTGTTATGATAGGAATAGATTCTTTTTTAAGGTAAGTAACCATCTTCCTATTTGTCAAGTTTTATAACAGCCATATCCAAGGAATAATGGAAACAATATCACAATTAAATTGCCAGACCAATATAATTCAGCTTTACTAACACAGAGAGTACAGATTCCACCTCAATACCTAAAGTGAGAGGTACTTTGAAATTTCTCTGCTGTGCACAAATATATTCTGCAGTTGGAAACATCAAACACTGGGCTGACAGCTAACATCACAGATGTTTCAAAACAAACAAAAGGCAAATGTGATTTGATTATTTGTTTATTTCTGAAAGTTCTAAGAACAATGCACTGACACTTCATTTGGCTAACCAAGAAAATAAAAGACACTACATATACACCATTTCCCATCTCAAGTGGGCACGTTTTCTATCATACGTGTTTTCTTTTGTGACTGCTCTACATTTCCTTGAAATATATCCCCAGTCTGTTCTTCTGAAACTGGTATTTCTTAAAAAGCTCAGCTTTAAAAATATCAGACATAATGAAAAATGAAAATCCCCAAAGAGAAAGTTATTCACAGCCCCCTCCCCCCCGGGGTTCCCTCATGTTTCTGGGTCACCATGCTGACTCTCCATGTGTTAGAAATAACACCCATAGTGTACTTAGCAGGTAACCCCTTGTGGTCAGGGTCAAAGTGGTCTCCAAATAAACAAAGCCAACCCTTTCCTTGAAGACAATGCACCATCTGTTCAGAAATACTCCACAACATCCGCCAAAGCAGTTCCAAAAGAAGTTCTCTTTTGAAAGTATAAGAAAAGGAAAGCTCCTTTGGAAAAATTGTAAAAGGGTACTTCATTTTCATCTCTTGGGACTAGAGCAGATGAGGAATATGGGAGCAGAGGCCTGCTCATAAGCAAAGGAGGCTTGGGTGAACTACCCTCTGCAGGAGGAGTGAATAAGCACTGTGGCTCTGATGAAATGAAGACCTATGCATGCCAATCACTATAGAGGAGAGACAAATGACACAGAATCACAGAAGACTGAAGCCAGAAATGAACTTCAGAGATTATAAAATTTACTCCTATCTTATTTATTTTTATTTATTTATTTTTAGAGACAGGGTCTTTCTCTGTTGCCCAGGTTGGAGTGCAGGGGCATGATCATAGCTCACTGTGTAACCTTGAATGCCTAGGCTCAGGCAATCTTCCCGCCTCAGTCCCCTGAGTAGCTGGACTACAGGTGCACACCACCATACCTGGCTGATTTTTAATTTTTTTTTGTAGAGATAGTGGTCTCACTGTGTTGCCCAGGCTGTTCTCAAACTCCTGGCCTCAGCTTCCCAAAGTGCTGGGATTACCAGTGTGAGCCACAATGCCTGGCTACTCCTATCTTTTAAAGATAGTGCATCTGATATATAGAGAGAAGTAACCTGCACAATTTTAGCCCATAGATACTTCCATGTTTGCAGCATTAACATTAATATCACTGATGATCTTAGCTAAAGTTTGTTAGGCATGTGCTATTTGTGCCAAGCCCTGTGAAGAAGTGCTTAAAATCCTAGATTCTGGAATTGAAGACCACTGAATTTGAATTCCAACTATGCCACTCATTAGCTATTTGACCATGGCCAGATTATATCGTTGATATCTCTCAGATGCAATTTCTTTCCTTGGAAACTGTTTGAAATAGTAGTAGCTTTCTCATTGGTTATGATTACAATCAAGTAGAGAATGTAGGTAAGAAGCTTAGCATAGAACCAGGCATATTGCATATATCCATAAATGTTAGTTATTATTATCTATATCAACAAAAATGAATATTCTTTTCATTTGCTAAATGTGCCACAAACTGAAAATGAAGATGATCATATACCTAACTTCTTAAAATTCTCATTGTTAAGTAATGGCAGCATTTGTGCAGAGTTGTAGGTATGTATACTAATATTGGACATTGAATCCAATGGATATAATGCTCTCAATATTGAATATAGTATCTATTAACTTAGTATAATGTATGTTCTGTATAACGTGCATCCATTGAAACTTTTCCTAGCTTTAGTGAGTGTTGTGGTTTCTAGTGTAGACTCCTCTGCCTTGATATTTGTAACAGACCCTACAGTATCTGTGTTTCTTCTAATTCTCAAAATCATACTGTGCAGTGATTTTATAAAGGGAACTCACACAGAGAAGAAACACCAGGCAATCAAGTTAAATCCAAACTCGTACTGCTTCCAATAAGTAGCCTAAATGGCCAAATGCCCTTCACAGCTTTTGAGAGGGCCATTCTGTCTGCCAGCTTTGTTCCAAACTGTTTCATTTGGAAACATCCATGGCACATCAGTGAGCTGCTGGCATGCCTGAGTATGACTCTAACTGTCAAAGGCCTAGGTCCTTCCTCGGGTTTGTCTCAGCTGCCAGCTTGGTTTGGAATATCCTGGAGGGAAATGATCACCACTTCCTAACTGAATTATGTAGTGAAATCCAGAAAGTGCAATGCTGATTAATGAGCTTCACTTCAGCATGACCTATATGAACAGTAGGTGGGTAAGCCAGGAACTGTGAAGGCTCTGAGATTTTTACCCTCCGTGTAAGCTAACGAGTTAGTTTGGTGCAGTTTCAGAGATGCTGGCAGAAGACACACACTTCTGCGTCAGAGGCAAAGGACTTCATTACTCATGGCACAGTGGGCAGCATGAGCTTCATGTTCACAGTGGTTTCTCTTGTCCCCCAAATGCAATGGGTAGAGGCAGAGGGGGGCCTGGGTGAATTCTACACACACAATGGGTCTGTTTCAGCTGAGGAGCCTGAGCTTAGGAAAACATCCATTCCTGTAAGGAGGAAGGGTGGTAGTGCATTGTCATTTGTGCCCCATGGGCAGGCTGAGATGGAGATGCAAAAGGGATCACTTCCATTTCGTGTTCTACTGAGTGGGTTTCTGTATAAGCTTTCATTAAAAGAAAGATTTCTATGATTAAAACCAAATCCATCTAGCAAATAGAAAAACTTCAAGACAAAACAAACCAAACACATAATATGCCATTGCTGTGGAAAAAGGCAATGAGCTATGGGTTAGAGTGACATTGTAATAGACTCTCACACTAACTAATGTGTGATGGTGAATACATTGCTGAAACACTAAGAGCTCAGATTCATTTGTAAAGTGGTGATAATAGTAATGTTTGTCACACAAGGTAATTGTAGGGGGAGAGTATGCATAAGATAATGTGTTGGATTCTGACACATGGTCCTCAAAAAGAGTGCCTCTCTTCTGCAGCAGACCCTGTTGGACCACTGTTCACATATTCAGGGATCCCTCTTATCTATTTGATGCATCCATCTACCATCTGTTGTAGGTGCTGCTGCAAAGGGCTCACCCCCATAGTTTTCTCAGAGAACTTCTCTTGGGTGATTGGGCAGTCTTTCCCAAAGATATCTTGGAATTATGTTCCCTCCCCACCTCCTTGGCCAATTGTTGATATGGCAGAGATTCAAAATTCCAGCTCCCTTAAGGCTTCAAGGTGAGGAAAACTCTAGTGCAATCTATACTCCAGAGATCCTAGATCAGACTGAAGTTAGGCTTCACCTCAAACCACATCTTTGCTTGGTCTCTTCCCCTTCCCCATCTTGCAGGCTCTCCTTCCTTATATGTCTCTCCTTGAAAGCACTCCTTTAATAAATCATTAATTTATTAATGAGCAGTGAACATGAATCCTTATGTCATGTTCTATTTGCAGGGAACTTGCTCTAAGACACTGTTCAAGCACTGTGTCCCTATTGGCATAAATTAGACGGTGTTCAACTTTACTAGAGAAGTTAATATTCTGATTTCCTCTAGATTATACCTCTAATCTCTCTTTATAATTCCAAAGCATTGGATATGAAAGGCATATCTCTTCATCTGTACTCACTTAAAGCAAGAAATATTTTCTCAACATAAATATATTAAAAGAGATCAGAATATTTTAGCAGAGAAATAAGGGGACATATTGTTTTCCTTATTTTATTGACCTAGCTCTGTAATTAGCATGATAATCTGTAATCAGTGTCTTATTTTATATTACAAACACACACATATATCAGTTCTGCTATAATGCCTGTTTTGAAAATATGACTTTACCCCAACATCATTGATATGTTAGGGGACAATTTGATATGACCTAAACTTTGCATTTACTTGTGTTCAATTTCATCCTTGAGAAACACTAGGTGAATTCAGAAAACTGCAGTAAGCTGACCTGAGTGAGGCAGGGATACAAAAAAATGCCTGTGTGCACACACATGTGCCCCTTGTGTCCATCCGTTTTGTGCTACTATAACAGAAGACCTGAGACTGGGTAATTTATAATGAATAGAGATTTATTTCTTACAGTTCTGTAGGCTGGAATGTTCAACATCAAGGGGCCTGCATTTGGCTAGTGCCTTCTTGCTGCGTCTTCTCGTGGTGGAAGGTAGAAGGGCAGGAGAGCACAGCCAGAGAGCAAGAGAACAAGAGGGGGTCAGACTTGCTCTTATAAGAAGCCCATTCTTGCCATAACTAACCCACTCTCTAGATAACAACATTAATCCATTCATGATAGCAGAGCCCTTATGACTTAATCAGCTCTTAGTAGGTCCCACCTCCAAACAATGTTGCATTGAGGATTAAGTTTCCAACACATAATCTTTGGTGTATACATTCAAACCATAGCACTGCTCAAACAGTAGACCAGCTATCTTGATTTGCTGCACATATTATAATGTGTTTTGCTCTTTTTTTTGTATGTATGAACTTTTCTATAGCAAAAAATAAAACAACAAGAAAACACTCACTCAACACCCCAAACATGTTTAAATGTCCTGGGTCAAAATCACCAGCAATGCATACAAAAGAAAAGCTTTACATATTGAAAGAAATAAGAGAAAAAGGGATATTTCCTGAGCAAGGGATTCTTTAAAGGAATCCACATTGTGGACCATCAGAGACAATGCTGTGAAAATAAAATAAAAGTCTGTGGCTTCAGGTGCTGTGAAGTCAATAAGAACATGGCCTAAATACTTAAAAGAAGTGGAAAGATTGTTAAGCATATGGATTGAAGACCAAAGAAAGAAAAAAATAATCAGAAACAATGTTTCTTATAATCAAAGAGAAAGTGCTATTGACATATGAAAACCTTAAATAAAATCATCTAATTTTGCAAAAGTGTCTCTTTTTAGTAGCTGGTTTAGAGGTTTCAAACATTGGTATAATTTCCAAAGCCCTCAGCTGTTGGGTGAAGCTGTGAGTGCAGATGAGAAAGCTGCAGAAGGAATTTCTACTGCTGATACCAGAAGTTAATTGGAAAAGGTATTCATTGGATTGAATTTTCAATTTTGACAAAATGGGTATTTATTAAAAACACATTTCCCAAAGGACATATATCTCAAAGGCAGAAAAACATGCCCAGAATTTAAGTCTGCAAAAGATTTCAAATTTTGATAACCTCCTTCCACTGTATCTAATAAGTCACAAACTACAATCTATTCTTTCTTTTTTTTACATTTATGTCCTATTCATTCATTTTTAAAATTGATAAATAAAACATCTATATTTATCATGTACAAGATATTGTTTTGAAATATGTACACATTGTGATTACCAGGGGCTCAAGGGCTACAGTTTGGGGAGATGACGAAAGGATACAAAATTTCAGTTAGGTAGGAAGGGTAAGTTCAAAAGATCTATTGTACCCCATGGTGACTATAGTTAGTAACAATGTATTTTGTTCTTGAAAACTGCAGAGAGTAGATTTTAAGTGTTCTCACCACAAAAGTAAAAGCATGTGAATTACGATTTTTCTTATAACTAACTCCACAAATGGTTTATGCATTTGTCACCATTTAAAGCATATAAAACCACGTTGCCATTTTTACTAGGTTTCTCTCCGTTTTGTATGCCACTCATGACCTTTTTGAGCATTATTCCCTTAACTTCATTGTGTAACTTTGCATAGCATGGTGACATTTAGGAATGCATGTGTCATTTATATTAATACAATAGTATTTGTGTGTGTGTGTGTGTGTGTGTGTGTACCTTCCATGCTGTTCCCTCTGCCTGGAACACCCTTTCCTCCTTATCTTGCTACTTAAATCCTGCTCTTTCATCAGATTTATCTCTATTTCTCTAGAAAAGATTAATGTATTTGGCTTATTGTTCATAGAATAGACTCAGACACAAGGATTTGGAGCACATGTGGTTTATTTAGGAAGTGATTCTAGTAAAAGGTGAAAGATTTATACAATCTGAGGAGAAACCAGAGTATTTGGGAGTGATTCTAGGAAAAACTAGTAGGAGAGAGTTCCAGGCATACTATGACGGGAAGGAGGCCCATCTATAGTGAGTGTTAATGAGCAGGTGACCTCTGTGGGCAGCTGAGGTGCAAGTCTTCTGGGGCCTTTGGGGGGATGGTGTGGAACATATTTCAGAGTTGTCCCAACTGGGGACAATGAAACTGGAATGTTTATCCTCCTACTCCCATTTATCACTGTCTGAGGGCTGCTCCTGAGGATATTAATTTCCTGGCACTTCTTGTGTGCCCCACATGCAGGCTGAGAGAAAGCCCTCAGATGGAAAGTCTCAGGTGCTTTCAGTAGAATGCTATTAGTGTGTAACAAAATGGTGAATGCCCATGGGATATGGTGTGTGTGTGTGTGTGTGTGTGTGGGTGTACACACAAGCGCGCATGTGAGTGTGTAGGGGGCAGATAACACTACCTGCTACTCCTCTGTTGCCTTCCCTGCCAAGGAAAAATACTGTTGAACTCACATTGTTTTCTTTGTACCACTTACCACATTGGTCATTTTTAACTCGTTTATGGGAATTATTTGACATATATGCAGTGATGTGCTGGAGTCAGCTTACACTGGCTTACAAGAGCCAATTGTTCTATGAACCCATTAATGTCATGTCAACAGCTTGGATAGGCTGTGGGGGGAGTATGTACAGTATAAAAATTGGCAAACACCACAAAATGCTTTCTCTCTCCCCTAATCTCCCACCTGCTCCAGGAGAGCCAATTGTTAACCATTTGCAAGTGTAACCACTGTTTATGTCACCAGTGCGTGAAGGCACTCCTTTTCCTCTAAGCCACATGTCAACCTGGATCCTTCCTATGACTGAACCAACTCACTGGCTAGATGAGGTGATTGAGAATGCCTGCTTGGATTGGGAAGAATGTTTGCCAAAAACCATATTATTAATCTTAGTAGAGTGGATATTGACTTCTTCTTGGCAGTAATTAGGACACAGGAACTATTGCGACTTGAGGCCACCATGTCATCAGTGGTCAGTAGAGAGGAGGGTATTTGTCATCCTAATTGCTATGGGGAGAGGACATTCATTCAGTACTTCTTAATGTTGAATATTATTTAACGCTAAGATCTCAAAGAAGAAAGCAGAGGGCTATGAATGCTCTAGACCAAACTTTCACCTCTAAAGAACCTGCTTACTCTTGTTTTTACAGTGTTATTATACAGACTTTGCAAAACTAAATAAAACCACAGAGACTGAACTTCACAACCAATAAAGTTTCTTATGATTCTATTTATTTGTGATATCCTTCCAATAACCTCCACTATCTTTTAAAATTGTAAGGTTAAAATACATCACTTGGGATGAAACATCAGCAACAATAACAGCCACCACCAAAATAATATGCTACATTTATGTCAGTGAATGAGTGGAAAGAAATACTTTGGGAAAATAAAATAACTTCAGGGGAAAAAGTTCTGAGATGTATGGATTCAGGCTGATATGCTATAATTTGGCATACGTGCACACTTCCAGAAACAAATTTCATCAAGCTAAACTGACTTTGCAAGTATCTGATGCTCACAGATATACATCAGAGGTAAATGGAACTTGCTATGAAATAGGTAGGTTTCTAATTCTAGTGACCAGCCAAAAAGCAATTAATTTTGACATGGAGGGAACTATTCCTAGTGTGAAATCTTTTGTAATATTTGAGAGAGTAATCAGACTCACAGGAGAGAGCACAGCTTTTACATTTTAGGGTGTGTGAGTGTGTCTATGTGCATATGCAAGGGTGAAACTATATGCAAAGCTTTTAAAATTTTTTATGATTTTAAAGTAAAATCCTTGCTTTGACTATGAACATAAACAGCAACTTTATTTCAATCCTTGAAATTCCTGAAAAACATCCCTACCTGGAACATCATAGACATAGGGATGTGGATATCAGGTATTTGGTTACAACCACAAAAGTCTCACATCTGGGTAATACAAAATATTATCTAATTCATCTAACCACTGGTGATCTTTATGCCTACAATTCAATGAGCCAGGAACTCCCAATTGCTGCATGTAAATTATCAAAGTTTCACCAGTATGGCTAGCATTAGGTTAAACAGAATAAGGCATTCCTATTTCCACCTTCAAATCAAGATTAGAATAAAAAACAATCCATGCATATTTACTTTTAATTTATTTTTAATCAACTTTGTTTTGATCAGAAAATTATATCTGGAAAAAACTCATTGAATGATATCTATAAGAAATGACATGGACACTTAATACTATGTTAACATATTTTTAATGTAACATTTCAGGGTGGATTTATGCTAGCCCAATGAGATATTTTTAAGTAGAAGATGAGATTTAAAATGCAAAGAAATAAGAAACTTCCTAACCTGCACAATGCAAAAAAATTGGTCTCAGTACTTATATCTCTGTAACCTTCTTCTAACATTTTGCAACCACATTTTCCTATACAAATAATTCACAGCAACTATAATACAAACACAAAGAATTTTGAAATTTTGACAATATAACACATTTCCAGGCATTATTTCAAATAACTTTAACCATTCTTTTTCAATTTATACAGCTTTTGCAAGTTTCATTTATTTATCCATGAATCCATTCATCTAACAATGATTGGCCATCTAGTGTTTATCAACACATGCTAACTAAGCATCATTCAAATTTCTCAGAGGATTTACAAGAGATTTCCTACACAAGTCAGGTTCTATTTGCGTTGAATTCATCATCTGCACTATGCATATGAAATTTCATAATTTCAAATTGAGTATTACATGACACATTCAAGAATATGCATTGAGACAATTTATTATAGTGGCAAAATTGTGGACAATAGAACCAGGTCTTTTGGGTTTAAATTCCAGCTCTCTCTTACTATTTCTATAACAGTTTTCTTGTCTATAAAATAAGAATGTTAATATTAAAAATTAAAAGCAATGACTGACTATACTTATATTATTTGGAATAGTTCTTGGCAAGTAGTGATCACCATCATATAATATTAATAGCTAACAAATGTACTATGCTCACTGGGTGCCACACACTGGTTTGTGTTACTAACTGGAGAGGGAAAGCTCTAAAGCAAATAAATAACTCACATTCCGGTAGGGAGACACACCCACCCATAAATAGCTGCTACACAAGAACATATATATAACAGACAAACATGTTATATGTTTCAGGAGTCAGAGAAAGGAACAAAATTTGAGCTGTGATCCATAGCATGACTCGTGGTTCACCAACGAGAGAATAAGAAAGTATGTTGTAAGAACAGGGAACATGTTTTAATTCAAGGAGACACCCAAATACATGATAGAACTGTGTGTTTTACAGAAAAATAAAACATATGCACAGTGTATATTTTGTGTGTAGGTGGTATCCTTATGTTGAAAGACAATTATTTCAGTGACAAAATATTTTGTAATGCTTGAGGATATCAAGACCAGATTTTCTTTGTATCAACTAACTGTGAGACTTAGGAAAATTTCCCAAAGGGGTAGATGACCTCTAACGTCCTCTTACCTCCCCACTTCTGCTTTTTCTTTTTAATCACTTTTGAGTTAAGTTTGCAGTTCAATGCAAACACTTGACAACTTCTATGCAAAATGAGTTTTCAGATCTATAAATACAATCTAGTGTGGATGCTAGGGAGAAAGATAAAAATGGATTTTGATGCTTGCTTTGTTAATTCTTTAGGGTTTTTACATGGCAGGCAATGATAAAGAAGAAACTCTCTGTTTAGTTTGACTATTTATTGATAAGTTGATAACAATAATTTGTACTGGTTAAAGGGTAAGATTTCCCCCCCCAAGTATAATCTTATTATTTTAATTCTCATGGTTACTGAGTTGGATTATTAAATTAATAAGATATTTCTTCTACTGTGACCAAGATTTCTCTTATTAGAAACATGAAATTGAGGAAAATGTACAGACAGTACATACTACTAAAATATAGGCCGAATTTTGGCTACAACAAATGCTACTCTTTGAGGCAAGGTATTGCAGAAGCTCCATACTTACATTCTTATAAACTTAGCAATCTCTGAGGAGGATTATCTTCTCTTTCCTAAATGTTCTAGCAAAGGTCCTAGAATTGAGTCTTGTTGGCTCGGAGTGGGCTTCCATGTGTCAAGTGTCTGTCCTGAGTTAGCTGTGGCAAGAAGATCTGAGGCTCTGATTATGTTGGCTTTTTATCATGAGACTACTCCTGGGGCTGAGGATGAGTCAGCTTCCATGAACCAGGTGCACCAAGATCGAAGGAGGGTGGTTTCTAAGTCAAACTTGGGTAGGGTGACCTGAGGAATTGGAAGGAGATGCTGGTTGGCAAAAAGCAACCAACACCCCTGCAGACAAGGTCAAGCTGGACACTTGGCTCCACAAAAGGACCCCCTTCCATCTATGGCTCATAAAATAGCGATGGAAACCATAAATAACTTGACATTTTCTTTTCACTCAGTTGTTTCATTTTAGAGTTCTGTTTCATGAGGATGTTGAAGAATTATTATGCCCATTAGTATCTGAAATGATGTAATGGCACTCTATCTGTCAAATTGCTTAAAATTATTTGTATTAAGGGCACAGAATGTGTCCCTAGCTTTTGCTCAAATAACATTTGCCTTCTTATTTAAAGATAATATATCCTCTAAACAGAGGATAAATGGAGAGTAAAATAAAATCCAGAGGCACATTCTATGCAGGCCAGAGGAATTAGAAACTGTAAAAGTTAGGTTTAGAAATTAATCATTATGGACAGCCATTTTAGATTAATTCAGCTAAAATGTTTAATATTAGGATATATAGCTTTTAGTCATTGTTGATGCTCAAATGCTCTGTTTAATGAAAGAAATCATTGTCTCCAGGGTCCAAATACATTCTACTAAAATATAGGCAGAATTTTGGCTTCAAAAGATGCTACTTTATTGAAAAGGATGAAAAATAATCAGTTTGCTTCCTATTCATATTTAAATTTTTTAAAGAAAATATTACAGAGCAGATAAATTTTGGCTCTGGAATCCATACGACCTTGATCTATATCCTCCTGAAGCTTATGAGCTGTGTGGCTTTGTGAAATTCACTTCAATCTCTTTAAGCTTCTATTTCCTAATGAATTAAATAAGGATGGAAGATAGTGTCTACCTAAAGAAGTTATTATTGTAAGGATTAAATGAGATAGGCTATTGAAGGCACAGAGTATACTATTTTGCTCAATTATTATTTCTTTTATTTTTGTGATAGTTATTTTCCAGGCATACTATTGTTTGTGACTAAAACTTTAATTCATTTTAAGATTTCTGAATAACTCCCAAATGCACATTTTTGTATATCATCTTTTTCTTGGTAACTTGGCTTATTTCTTTAGAATATAATCCTAAAAAGGTTCTCCCAGGTCAAACATTTCTAGAGTTACAACAATATTTAGAAATTCCATTCTGGTGCCCCTGACCAAGAGTGACTAGGTTTCCTCTTGGACTGAAGCTTCTTATTGCATTGCAAATAGCCACAGGAACGTGGCTTGTTTTCTGTGGAGTGACCCACACTCAGTGGTCTATTTTCCTGGTTGCTGGCCTTTAAAAAGGCTAACTAACAAGCTGTTAGATCGCTGCCCTTTGAAAGGGCAAATCCCAGACTGCATTCCCAAACCAGAATTGCTTATTTGTTCTAGCCTGACATTTTTGTTCTGCCCTTGCTAGAAGGTTTTCAGGTTGCTCCTGGTGTTTGTCCCGGAAAGCTGCGAGGGTTGCATCTAAAAGGAAACCAATAAAAACATGGCATAAATGCACCTATCTGATAATGTTGCTTCCCCCCAATTAACTCATTGGTTTTGTCTCTGGGTTTGTGGCCATGTTTGTTGTCCTTAAGGAAATAATCTTAAAAAAAGAGAGAGAGAGAAAGATCGATCTCTATCTATCTATCTATCTATCTATCTATCTATCTCTATCTGCCTACTTACCTATTTATCATCATTATCTATCTATAATGGATTTTAAATAATTTTATAAAGAAACAGCATTTAAAAGAATTAAGAGCAATGTTTCTCATACACTGACTCAGAACAGGGCAGTATACAAAGCTGAGCTAGGGGGACCCACTATTCCAGTTTGCCCAGGACTGAGGAATGTTCTTGGTTGTGGGGCTTTCAGTGGTAAAACTGGGAGAGTCTCAGGAAAAATAAGGTGGTTGGTTAACATCAGGGATATGTTAAGCCAGAGTTAAACTGTGTCACTGGTCACTACCCTTTAAATAAAAACCTATTTTGCTTAGTCTGTTTTTACACTGGATTTCCACCGCTTGGTATAAGAAAAATTGTGATTAATACACCGTGCTGCCATAGGCACCAACTCAAAAATGCCCGGGACACCCCTGCTTGCATCCAGCTGTAGTAGAGACTAAAAATTCTCTACAGGCAATGTCTTCTTAAAACTCCTACTTCAGGCCAGATTGGCTACTTTCTTTGGTTACAGCTTACTTTACTCCCTGTCTTCCCAGAGTCACTCAACTGGGAAAGTGGTTTAAGATTTCCTCCTGAGTCACACAGATGGAGGGACAGGAGATTTTGTAGGAATAGTCTCTGATTGGAATGGTAGTTGCAGGGCATGCTATGCTTTTGGTTTTTGTTGTTCTTGGATCTTCAACACGTGTCCCAGATTTACTTTGTATGACAGTGAATCACCTGTGTCTTCCAATCACCTCTAAGACACATAGCTATTTTACTACTACTACTTATTGTTATTACTCACATTATTATTATCACTTTTTTATCATAACCTTTCTTTTTATCATCATCAATAGCTACCATTTACTAAGCAAGTATTGATCTAGGGACTTTATATATTATATTATGAATTTCACCACAAATTCTATGATTTAGGTATGATTATCCTCATTTCACACATGGGAGAGCAAAGGCTCAAGAGTTTAGGTACTTAGCACTAGCAGGTGACAATATTTTACAATAAGAAGCATGGAGATTTAGAATTTGGGCAAACTCAGGTTCAAATCCTGGCCACTCTTCCTTGCTAAAGACCAAGCAGTTGTGAAGGGTGAAATGTTCCTCTGTAAGGAAGATTCCACTCAGATGCTCTTGGAAATGGCACATGAAGCTATACTTCTCAAGTTTCAATGTAAATTAAAATTGTATGGGAATCTTGCAAAAAGGCAGATTCTGATTTAGTAGGTTTCGCGGGGGCCTGAAATTCTACATTTCTAACAAATTCCCAGGTGACGCTAGTGCTGCAGTTCTGCAGATAACACTTTGACCAGCAAGGGTATGATTATAAACACCTAAATCCACAGAGCCCATGAAGCAGTATTAGAGGTGGTCAGAGTGGTTGGAATATATCTATTTGTACATAGAGTCTATACATTTCTCTTGACCAATGGCATGTTGTTAAATCTAATCAAGCTCTTCGAAACCCACAACCAGAAAAATCAAAAGCTTCTTCCCGCAGAAAACTGCCAACCTTTGCATTACAATGTAGGAGGCTTCTGCTTGCCTCAGAAGTTAGATTTCCCTTCAGTGATACTTTCTTATAAAAAGGAAAAGAAAGTCTCCTTATACTCAGGTAAGAAGTGAAGAAAAAAATGGTTAGTTTCTTCCTGAGTACTTGGGGTATAAGAATTTAGCTCTGGCCTATCAGCTGCCAGAGTGTTACTGAACTTTTTCTTTTTCAGCCCTTCTCATTGATTAGTCTAATAATTGATTAACCAGTCTTCTGTCACAGAGCACATGGCCTGGGACACTGTGAGCATTCAATGATTGAAGGCTTGTTGAATATACTATACCCACATACCCCTTCATGGTTCACAGAACTCCCCACTTCTTAAGACATGTTGTAAAACAAAAGAAGTCTGTTTTCAATAAGTTTTGGCAACTGCATAGCATATTCCATTTCTGGAGATTCACAGTACAGTGTGTAAAATTCTCTGGGACCTCTGCAGTAATAAGTCCATTGCACAGATTTCTTTCTTCAATAATTTGGCCAACATTTAGGGGCCACTTGAGTCTAGGGTTTGGATTATATGGAGGAAGTGTGTTACAGTGACACTGCCTTTCCTCTACTATTAATAATTGCCACTGCTTAGCCAGTATTGACTACACTCATGCATGTTCCCAGGCAGAGCTAGAAATAACAAATGGGGCCAACAATCTTCAGCCTCCTGCTCTTGCTTTCTACCTCTTCCTAGGTACAGATAGTCACCAGCTTACCAATTTTCAACTCACGATGGTTTTATTCAGGATATAACCACATCGTAAGTCGAGGAGCATCTGTACTCAACTTTATAATCTCTGTGATTTGGTGCTAAGAAAGCCAGTCTTAGGCTGATCAAGATTAAGAGTACAGTCTGTAGGCATCAATTAGGCATCTCAATTTGCATAGGGCTTGTCTCTGAAAATATACCTGGTTTTCTGTTTTGAATGTACGGGAATCAGCATGTGTCTGACCTTCCTTGCTAAGAAAAAAAATCTATTCTTTTGGTGAATGAGGAATAGCAGCTTTCTTTTAAAATGTCGTGAAATGAAATGATATATGTATAGGTATTAGTACTGTGTTTAATGCATGAAAATATTCATTTTACTATTATTGTTAGTATTATTATTTCCAGATAGGAAGAAGCACTCATTTCTAAAAACATTTATTATTATTTAAAGCATATTAACAATTATATCAGTTAGTGGGATGAGCTTCTCTGTGTTAGCCATTCAGTTATCTCTTTAGTTTTTTATCTTAATTAACATTTTTCCTGTTTGCGTCAGTTTTTGTGACAATCCTTTTACAACTGTTTTAATATTTCAAGAAAAGTCGACATTCTCAGGAATGAATCCCATGAAATTCCTTCAATATAAGTTAAGAAAGGTCATGTTGAAGGAATCATATTGCAAAATAAGTCCTATATAAGTGATCATCTTTTTGTTTGGTGGAAAGAGGATTGGACTGGCAATAAGGGAAGTTGAGTTCTAATTTTAGTTCTGTTTCTTTAAACACGTCTGTCTTTCACAAGTTACTGCACCTTTCTGAGTCCCCACCACCCCTTTCATCTATATAATAGGGGACACTGAGAGCTTCCTTTGAGAAGAGGCAGGAACAACACTGGAGGGCCAGCTCCTTGGTTCCACAGTTACCATATTGGTGTGTAAATTAAATCAAGTTCTTTCTCTTCTCTGAATCTCAGTTTGGCCATTTGTAAAAGGGTTGCAATGAAATGGACTAGAGGATTTTGTTGTCTTTTAGGTATATTAGACCCCAAATCCTCAGCCTTCTGATTATACAGTCTTAGAATGTAGTCCCTGTATTAGTCAGCATTCTTCAAAGAGACAGAAGGAATAGGATCTATCTGTCTATCTATCCATACACACACACACACTCTCTCTCTCTCACACACACACAGGGAGAAAGAGAGGGAGGAGATATATTAAGGGAATTGGCTTACGTGATTATAGAGGCTGAGAAGTCTTATGGTAGGCCACTTGCAGCCAACCTGCAAGCCCAGGGAGCCACTGGTGCTAGTCTCAGAGTCCAAAGGCTGGAGAACCTGGAGGTCTGATGTTCAAGGGCAGGAAAAGAAGGGTGTGCCAGCTTTAGGAGAGATAAAGAGAACAAATTTATCTTTCTCTGACGTTTTGTTCTATCTGGGGCCCCAGCTGATTGGATGGTGCCCAACCATACTGGGAGAAGATCTTCCACATTCAGTCCGCCAATCTCCTCCGGAAACACCCTCACAGACACACTCAGAAATAATGCTTTATGAACTATCTAGGTATCCTTTAATCCAGTCAAGTTGACACCTAAAATTAACCATCACAGTCCCCCTTTGGAGTTTGGAGCCACAGGCAGATATAATTTCAGCTGAGAGCCTTGATCTTGGAAAGTAATTTAATTTTTAAGAAAAAGAAAGAGAGGTGGCCCATAATTTTCAGGAGGTGGGTATTGAATCTAGTATGATATATTTGTGTGGAAATAGAATTCCTATCAAATGAGTATGTAAGCTCCATGAGGATTGGAGTTTTGTTCAGCCTTGCATTTCAGCACCTAGAACAGCAACCAACCATACTGTTGAATGAATGAATGCATGAATGGTCTTATAGTGGGAACACCTGAAATAGTGGAGAAACCAGTTTCTTGTGTGTCCTTGACCTTATATGCCAGCAGTTTGTGGTCATTATAATTTGCAGTGATAAAAGCTGCTCAAAGGAGTTAGTGTTAATGTCTGGAGGCGTGACAACAACCTACATCACAGTTTCCCAAAGGGGTTAAGATCTTCATGATGATTCTAAATTGAGGATTGTTTTCCCTGCTTAACACTGTCAGTGTTGAGAGTATGAGAAATCACAGGGGATGACAATGTCTTTTTCACTTTAGGAAGGGTGGTTGAATCACCATGGTGATTACTAAAATTATGACATAGCCTCACGAGACATGTGAGCAGAGATTTCAAAATTGTCAATCATAAGTGTTCCCATACACACGGAGTCCACAGTGAAACTAGGGGTATTGTAAGTACTGTTTTATCCATTAGACTTACTAGAAAGACTAGTGAACTCTTCATTGTTTTGGTCAATTCATTATGTTTTACGACACAACTGTACCTCTTGAAACTACTAAATCCTTATTAATGGTTTCCTATTGCTTTTAGAATGATATCCAAACTTCTCATAACTGCATTTGAGCTACTTTCCATGTTATATAGATTCTGTCTATTTATCCCAGCTTATATCCTTCTCTCTCTTGCTCACTCTGCGTAGGCCACATGTATTTCTGACAATTTCTTGAGCATAGATAATTCTGCCTCAGGAATTTCTTTTGCCCTGTATAATCATCCAGCACTGCACCTTCATCACTTCCTATAGATCAAGAGTTACCCCAACATTTTCTGGATTATGTGCTCTCTTGTTAACTTGTCTGTGACCCTTTCCCCCCACTCATCACTAAAATGTAACTTCCATGAGGGAAGGGACCAAAAAATGCTTATTTACATTTTATCGTTGTGTCATGATGTTCTATGCTATAGTCTAGTTAGAGAGTACTGAATAAAATATTTGTTGAATAAACAATAAACCTAAATAGATTAAGAGAAAGAAAACTTAGTCCAGCACTATTTGATTTCTTTAGGCATAGGAAATAAACCATGCAGGATATGGTACATACAGTTCTAAAAGCTTTACTCCAGAGCCATGGTCCTAGTCTCTCCACATGAAATATTTCCTCAAGTTTTTTTTTTTAGAACTCCTTAAAGCTTTAGGCTGTGAAGAGGCACACAGGTTAGATGACTCCTCCTGAAGGAATCAACTTACTACCTCTCAGGTTCTTAACTATTTGATGAATAATAAATTTATGGATTTCTTAAAATAAAGCTTTTATTGTGAGAGCGAAAGAAACAATAAAAAAGCTAGTCTGTTTTGTTTTATTTGAACTGGCAATTCTCAAACTGAATTTTCTTAAGGCGCTAGTGCTGTCATATTTTCAAGAGTGTAGGCATTCATGAAATCAAAATGATGCAAATCACTGTGTATTTTTATTAACGTAAAGTATAGAATTATTTATTACCAAGATTTTAAATGCACACATATAAATGTGTGAGTATGTATCCATGGTGTGCCTTCTCTAAGACAAAAAAATAGGACACTTAAGTAATTCTTTAGCGCAGGGCTTGGCAAACTACCACCTGTGTGTCAAATCTAACCCACTGCCTGTTTTTGCATGACTTACAAGTTAAGACTGGTGTTTATGTTTTTAAATGTAAAATGTAAACTCTAAAAGAGGCTATTAGCCTTTAAGCAAGAATGGTTGCTCAAAGAGTTGAGAACATTTTCTCTTGGCCCACAATATTTACTCTCTGGCCCCTTACAGCACAAATTTGCCAACCCCTAATCTAACACATAAACTTACAGCACAGTGTGGATGTTGGAAACCCTGTGATAAGTCTATTATTATAAAGTGTTCTTGGCTATGTAATTTGGGAAAATATGTATACTGTTTTATTGCTAAGGTCTCTAAATTCTGCCTTTGATTCTCTCTCTACCTGCTAAGTAATAAAAACATCAATGATAACAGTAACAATAATAATAATAAACACTAATAATAATAAAAATAATATTTACTCGGCACTTACTATGTTCCAGACTAGTGAGTCTATGAGCTTTTAAAAATCAAGTGTTTCCTTGATGTTTTCTTTTAGGATTATATTAGAAACTAAATGCCACTATTAAGGCTACCTCAGTCACTCCCTTGATCAACTTTTAAGTAAGGGCTCTGCCTGACAAAAGCATTCCTAATTTGTTGAATGATCTTTCTAGATGTTGAGGAGACAGCTCCAAAGATCCAGATGTCGGAGGTTGGAGAGCAGCAGAGAAACTAAGAGGCACACCTGTGCTATTTCTCACTGTGCTTATTGAGTTTCTTAATCAAGGTTTCTAAGAATGAATACTCCAGGAACTTCCTCACTAGCCTCCTCCTCTGCAAGTATAGGTACATGTGAACTGTATTTTCTTATCCCTGAACTGGAGTTATCTGCTGTTGAGAGGAAGGTGAGGACTTGTTTTGCTTTGGTACCTTCTATATTCCCAGATCATGTGCTAAGACTGCTTACTCTATGATCACATTTAATGTTGAGTGCTGTAGCATCTCCTTCAACCAGTCCTCTTGGGTACAAGGATATCTAATTACTGGCTGCTTCATAAAGGTCAACAAACTAATACAAGCATTACATATATTTAGTATGTAGCTGTCAAAGTTCTGAGTGGAACACATAGCAGTTGTTTTGTAAACCCACACAGATGAAATTAGAATAGACTCCTGTTGATAAGCTCAGCAAATCTTAATTCTTTGAGCATTTACTAATAGCATTTTGAGATTGTTCCCACATCCTGTTAGTTACCTGTCAAGACAAATGAAAATTAACTGCTTTTTCATAATTGAGGAAAGAGATGGTGCATGCTATTCTTTTTATTTATTTACTTACCTAAAAAGTGATGAGCCAAGCACTGAGTTAGTAATTGAACTTGAATCTTCTGGACTAGTAAACAATTCTCCGCCTTGTTCTGAAAAGGCTCACAAAACTGGAAACATCTTAGTATCAACAGTGAGCCATTCTTAGAATTTGAAAAGAAATATCTTTTTAACCCCAGCATGTCTGAGAATGTCTCCACATTAAAAGCTTTGGAATGATTTTCCATAATCTATACTTTATTTCACTGTTGGTGTGCATGTGCTGGTTAGTATATAATGTGGGGAAAGAAATTACATTTTAGAGGCTCTTAGCAAGCCAGTGGTGAGCAAGGGGAGGCCCCCTAGATGAATTAGATGAGCATTTCTGGCATGCACAGCATGCATATATGAAAGAACTGGTATCCTTAGCATCAGTGGTCTTTCTATCATTGTTGGCATTAAGAAGTATGTTAATATAAAGCAGGTTTCATAATCTCATATTTCTGCTCCAGTTTTGCCACACAGAGCTTCCTTTACTTGCCTTTACATGTTTCATTTTACTGCCTGTAAAAGAGAGTTGGTAATATCTTTGTTTGCAGGAATTATTTACGTTTTAATGATTGAGGACATTTGGAGGATTCCTACACCATTCTTCATCCTAACCTTCCTGGCTTCACTGAACCAGTGAAAGCCGAATCCCCCTTTAAAGCCCAGATCAAATGTTCCCTGAGACCTGGGATTGCACTTGTTGTCCCTTCCTCTGCACCTTAGAGATTTTGATATCTTCCTCTAGTAAAAGTACAAACACATTGGACAATTGACAAGGGCAATTTATTTGTACCCCTTGCTCTCCCATCATATTGTGATCTGAGCATCTTTAAAGCCTAACTCAGGGCCTGGAAGAGGAGATGCTATATAAATATTTGTTACATGAGTAGTGGAAAAATGAGTGAAAAAAGATTTCCTAAAGGAAAAATTTTTGTAAAATTTTGTAATGAATATTTTTCAAATAAAGGTGCATTTAGCTACAATTTCCCATTTTCCTTATGTATGCTGACTTTTGGGACACCTGCAGATTTATCTCCTGCTATTATCCTATTTATACACTGAACTCTGCCAGCCCCAACTGAATAGACATTTCCCACACGGATCAAGTCCTTTCAAATCTTCTTGGCAGTCCTCCTACATGATTGAATCTTACTGTCTTGTTTTCCTAGAAACTTTCTATTCCAAGCAACTTGCTTGCACATCATGTATGACCTTTTCTGTGAAGACATGTTCAACATCCGAAGACCGAAATGACCACCCCTGCACGTCCTTCTCTAACCCTTTGTTCCTTTCTCTGTCCTAGCAGGGAACTCCTTTTAGTGGGAGTGGGAGTCATCAGTTTATTCTTTTGCCCCGTCATGAGGAAATGCAAACTCTTTGATGGCAGGAACTCATAATGTCTCAGGAATGCAGAACTGGTGTTATATAGTAATCTGTTTCATGTGGATTTTAGGAAACCATAACCTTTACCAGAATACTATACCCCACAATACATCTTGTTATTTCAGATTTCATTTTTAAACTCTCTTTCATTTCTTTCAGGATTTGGAGAGCAAATAGAATGAATGACAAGTTTGCACAATTCTAAGAATCTCACAAAATTTCTTGCCTGATCACCTTCTTTTTAGCTAAGGCTTTTCCCAGAAGACATTTGACCTCCTTTCTGAAATGATACAAATGTTCAGTTCACTTGATCTTCTGCTTTGTCTTTAATCACTTGGAGTTCTCATTTTGACAACTGTTTACAAATTCATATGATAATATTCTTTGCTAAGACTATGATTTCCTATAAAGAAAACATGGAGTTCAACTAAAGAAAGTACATTTTTCATCAGGCACAAAATATTTCAAAGAAGAGAAAGTTGTAATTCATTCTTAGACATTCAGTCAGCTATTATTGTGGATAATTGTGCATGAAATAAAGCATTTCAATGAAATCTGCTATTGACAATAATTTTTAAAAATTTCTTTAATCCTGGTCTTTTGGCAACTGTCCCTCACCCTTATCTCTATCTATTTGCTTACCATGGGTGCTAAATTATTTGTAGAATTTTTATTTAATAGGAAGTGACTTTGAAGGAAGAATATTATAATATAATATATATTATATAATATATATAATATAATATATATTATAATATAATATGGAATGGGAGTCAGGGGTGTTTTTAGTGTTGTTCTGCTAGATAATTTGAGGAGAAAAAATTTCAGGGAAGAGTGAAGCAAATGGAGAACAAAAGTAGAAATAACATATAAAGAGACTTATAGTTCTTTCAAAGCTGCTGTGGCCTATCAATAAAGCCCCCTTTTAGCTCAAGTAATTTAAAGTTTAGTTTCTGTTATTGCAAGTAAGATTTCACAACTAAGAAAATATTTCAAAGTCACATTCTGGTATTTGAAGAAAATGAAGAATCTATATGAATGTGAAGGACATAATTTAACTAGAACATTATCTTTCTTCCTTCCTTCTGTTTGGCCTCCATTCAGGTGGCTATGATAAGGACGCTGGTCCTATATTTAAATGAAGACTTTGCTCTGGCCAAAAAATTGTTTAATTTCATTATTTGTAGACTAATAAACTCCTACCAATAAATACTTCAAGTTTCTGACACCCACCTCCAGGGATGTACCCTAAAATTAATAAATCTATAGAATAAGACATAGCTATGTGCCCCACACAATGAGGAATAATTTTAGGAAGAAGGGATGGAATTGCATTATCAAAATTTGGATGTGTACAGTCCACTGAAGTTACTGATGCTTTTTGTAGAAAAGTGGCAGGATAATGGTATACATGTTGCAAGGTATTTCGTTTTATACATTTCTCTAAAACTCTTCCTCAAAGTTTTCTGAAGCTAGCTAGACATGTATTCATAGCTTCACATTCTTCCGTCTACTCTCAGCTGCCTGTGATGTACATCACCATTTTGATAAGATAAAATATGTTGAGGATACATGTGAACTGTGAGGACAGTCTCCTATTTTGTTAAATACTCCATTATTTCTTAACTCTTGGTTTTTGAATTGTATAGTGAATACTAATAATCTGAAGTTTTAATCTTAAGAATATTAATTTTATTAATATTTAATGATTAGTCTTAAGTATTAATGATCTTAAGAATTCACTTAGTCACATATATGTAATTGCATAGAAGCCATGTTGTTTAATAATAATATCTAACATTTATTGAGGGAATATTATACTTCAGGTAGTCTTCAAAGCAGGGATTGTGTGTTATTTTATTTAATGCTTACAAATCAGGATGAGGCAGTTACTTCTATCATCTTTATTTTAAAAATTAGAAAAATGAAGTAAAATAAGTTAAGCAACTTGCCTGAGGTCACATAGTTAGTACGTGCTAAGTAGGATATAAACTAAGATCCTATACCCTATACTTAGCACTTCTCATGGTAAAAATGTCACTGAATTAGGAGGCCCGAGTCCAAGTCCCGACCTTACCACACTATGTTGTGGCACCGCTTATCCTAGTTTCCTGTCTGGTGGGTGTGATAAGACCTATCTCATCAAGGTGTGGCAGTTAAATATGCAGCTTTGCTTAACAAGCTGTGTGAGCAGTGCACAGGAACTGACCAATATAGTTTTATTGGATCTGACATCTACATCAAAGGTTCTCAACTTGAGGTTCCTGGTAAATTAGATCCAACTGTTATATGCATGTACATCTATACTTTATTATGGATGGGTGGTCTGAGTTTGTAAAATATTATCCAAGGAATCTGCAACATCAAAAGAGATATAGAATACATGAACATATAATTTATATTCTTAACCAGGAGATCTTTGAGAAATAAAAGAGGCACTATTAGAAATTACATTGAGACAACAGGTCTAAATCAGGACATATGTTCATTCTGTAAATAATGGATATAAATACACATTCCTGAGTTTTAGTTTGCTCTTATATGCAAATAAAGAGGTCAAGTTAAATTATCCCTTAGGGTCTTTCCAGTTCTATGATATGACTTTCTTCAGTTAAATTTAAAACCAACTGGCCCAGTATACCAGTCAGATCATTTAAGACTGCCTCTTGTTGTCATCTGTCATTTGAGAGGATAAACCACATTTACCACTACATTTAGCTAAAATATCACTGGTGAAAGCAAATGTGCAATGACAACAAAGAAAAAAAAATAAAAATGCAAATCCAAATATAAATGGATTTTGAACTAGTTTGTTACACATCGTTCAGGATGCCATACTCATCCATTTGAATAGAGAATTATGAGATGATCTGTTTTCTTCAAAGTCTTGAACAGCAGCATCCTATATCAAAGTAGAAATGTTTAGATATGCACTGAGGCTTAGATCAGCGAGGCCTTTCATCTAATTCTGGGCATGATATGACAATTCTACACCTGCTGTAAAACCTCACAATAGCATCAACACACTGGTTTGGCTACTTCCAGGGGTCAAGTGTCTTTAATGACACAATGGAGCAAGGGTCTTAACCTTTTTGGTGCATTGTTAGATGGCGTTATTGCCATCCTGGGCTATTGATGGCATTCTATTGCTATCTATCTTGACCTGGGACCTGTGTATTTTCTAAATATACCTTGGGGTTCTTCTGGGGCTTTGAGTTTATGACAAAGATGAACACACAGACCAGTGTCTAGAATAAAAAGTTGTTCAAGATATATTTGTTTGATGGAAGGAAGGAAAAATTATGAATTTCCAAAAGAAAAACAAGGGATAGTTTTAACTATTCTTTTTTTATGGTCTTATGCTAACATTTATGTCATTAAATATAATAAAATATTATGGACTGAAGATTTGATTCAGTACATGTCCCCAGAAAGCTATGTTGTCTTTCTTTTTACATTATGGTAACATAAGCATAATATAAAATTTATCATTTTAACCATTTTAAAGCATATAATTCAATGGCACTAAGCACATTCACAATGTTGTGCAGCCATCACCACTATCTAGTTTTAGAATTTTTCATCACCCCATATGGAAACCCTATACCCATTAAGCAGTCACTCTACATCTTACCTTCCTCCGAGCTCCTAAAAATCACAAATCTATGTTCTATCCCTATGAATTTTCCTATTCTGGATATTTAGCATAAGTGAAATCATATAATATGTAGTCTTTTGTGTCTGGCTTCTTTTAGATAGCATGTTCATCCATGTTGTAGCATGTATGAGTACTTCGTTTTTTATAACTGAATAATATTCTATTGTATGGATATACTACATTTTGTTTATCCATTCACTCTTTGATGGATTTTTTTTTCTACTTTTTGGCTACTATAAATAGTGCTGCTATGAATATTTGTGTACAAGTTTTTGTTTGAACACTGTATTCAATTCTTTTGGCTATATACCTAGAAATAGAATTGCTGTGTCATCTGATAATTCTGCTTAACTTGTTGAGGAAGGAACTGCCACATGTTGTCTTTTTAGCTAATTAAAACATGAACTACATGGCGGATATTACAAATAACCATCTGTATTCATATTCTTCTCTCATAATTTAGGGTTGCTCTTAGGAAGCAGATTCCCAGCTGGGGATTATATTTCCCAGAAAACTGGCATTTGGGTGAGTGCACATGACTAATTCTTGCCAGTAGAATCAGAGTAGATGTGAAATGTGTAAAGTGTAGGGCCAAGATTATGAGGATGTGGATATTTCTCTATCTTGGTCTCCCTTTTTCCAGCTTGAGGTAGAGGAGCACAGCAACCTTGGAAATCACACATGGACAATGGTAGAGGGGCCAGATGTGAGGGGTCTTGGTCCCAAAATTATTTCTGGGGAATCTATCTTTGATCAAAAATACCATTCTTAAATTTTACATGAGTAATAAACAAACTTTTGTCATCTATGAGCTATCGCATATACTAGGGTTTGTTTAATTCAATTGCTACCTTTACCTTTAATAACACAAACTACAAGTTGAAAAGATAAGAAATACAGAGATGATAAAAAGGTTCTCTTTACCTCCTTTCTGTTCTCAGCTTATCCTGTCTGCCTTTAATTATTAAGGCTTTGTTGAGAAGCCTGAAGAAGAAAGTCTGGAAGCACATGTCAACATGGTCCTAAGGGGTACACAGGCTTATTGTCAGGCCCAACTTGTGGGGAAGTACATTCCAAGCATGTTCTCATAGCATGTGCAATGGTACAAAACCTCTCGATCTTTTTTTTTCTGAAACTAAAAGTAGTAGGATATTGCTGGAGCTTAGATGGAGATTGATTATGTTGGGAGAGAGGATTGCATTGGGGGAAGGCAGAGGTGGCCAGACAGTACACAGGGATCAGAATATGGAGGGTTCCAGATACCACAATGCAAAGTTGGCACTTTTCCCCATCACGTATGTTCTATCATGATCTGTATAGTTTTGAATGAATTTTAGAAGTGTTGCTCTTTTTGGTGGCCAAGAAGGATTTCTCTTGCAATAATAGCACTTGTGGGAGTTGGTCCTTAAGTGTCTTAAAGAAAGGCAGAAACTACAGGTTAGTAAAACTATGCAATCTGTTATAGTCACATGACAATATCCTAGTCCAAGCACAATTTCTCTAGCGAGCCTTTCCCACAGGGTCCATGGATATGGATTTTACCACCAGTTCTTCTCTAGTAAGCCCTGTAACGATACACAGAAGAGGGTAGAGAACACATCTGGAGATACTAAACTAGCACCTCACCTTTGTCCTGGGATGTTTGTTTCTATCACTGTGTTGGACTGGATATCCTATTGCATGTGACTATAATAGGCCTTGTTGGGTAAGACTTTTTTGGCACCACAGGTGAAATATATAAAAAATAATAAATTACTTACTTGTGTCCCTGATTCTGAGCCAGCAGGTCTCTAGTCCTGAACTAGGCTAGTTTAGCTTGCCAAGCAAGAAATGTTGGTGCAAAGGTCCTTGCTCATCCAAAGCTACCTTGAACTCAGTGTCATCTCTTAGGGATGGAATTGATTGGTCTGACATTTTCATAATTAATAACAGATTTCCACATTGTTCATATGTTTACATATATTTTAAAATATTTTATTGTGATAACTATACATACTGTGCCCCTTATTTGTTTAGGGACAGGATATGATATATTTTCTTTAATAAATCTATTAAAATTTATTCCAACAGTAACTTCAATACACTTTTATCATAATAGTTTCACTTCTTACCGCTCAATCATTATACTTACAGTTGGACTTTACTCCGGCATTGCTTGCTTTCCTTAATGAGGCAACATGCAGTTTGCATTTGTTTTCATTTTTTAATGCATACTTAAAAACACTATTTATTTTGCTTTAGAAACTGTTTTTCCTTTATTTTCCAACAAAAATATTTGGGGTTTAATTAAAACCATCAAAAATGCTGTTAAAATATCATTAGTAAAAACACCTGCTGCCGTTATCAGAGAGCATTATTTTCCCTAGAGCCCAAAGGAAGCTTTAGCTTGTGGAAATGTGCCTATCATATGCTTTATGGAATTGCATTGCTGGATTTTTGCCAGGATTTGGAAATTTTTATCCACTCATCTCAGAAGCTATTCGACTTTGAACAGTCTGAGAAGTGCTACACCCAAGTGAACCAAGTGCCTTATGATCTCTGAATAAATTTGGACTCCAGATACAGGCTCCATTAGAACCTCACCTTCAATTTTAAATCAGGTGCAAGAAGAACTGGGTAAAGTACAGGGATATTCACCATTGCACTTCTGCCACATCAAAATGATCCTAGATCTCTGCTGTCTGCAGCACATTTGATATTTACCACTGGAAGGAGCTAGAGTAAAGAGATTGAAAGAACACACCCGCAACCGAGTATCAATGTGGTTAAAAATGACATAGAGGAAAATGAAGAGGGGGGAAACAAAAGAAAAAGAAAGACTGACCTTACCTTCTGAAAGGCAGACACTCAGGTTTGAAATTTCATGGTGCAGAGATACATAAGATCATTTAAAAAATTTGAAATGTGGAACTTGTGCATGAAAGTCGTAAGACAATAGCTTGAAAGCCTGTCATTTCCTTTTATTTTGCTGGCATCAAAGATTCGAAAGGGAAACAGTAAAGGAGATGAAGAAGGAATCAGAGATTATTACTCTAACTCAGAGAACCCTTAAATCTTTACAAAAAAGAGATCTCAGAAGAAGAGATCTGTCGCAAACATTTAACTATTTATTGGCCACACTTCCCAGTCTTCTTATCTCAAATAGGGATAACATTTACTTGGCTTAACTGCAAAACTTTTCTCAGTCATGATACTTGAGATGACTAATAATTCAGTAAATGAATACAGGTAGAATGAAAATTGAAGTTGGACTGATTCTAAAAATATTATCATTTACTTTTTTGTCTGTTCAGAAAAAGAAACAAACAAACAAAAGACATATTAATAGTAAACTGAATAAACTGACAATAAATCCTGGAGTCTGCTTCTAGAGTTAGAAATTTCTTCCCAGTTTCTAAATTAACACAACTACTTTGATCTGTCCTCATTGATAAGAAGTAAATTAATTAGTCTAAGTACAGAAGAATTACAGGCAATACTCAACTGTATTGCAGGTCGGGTTCCAGATCACTGCAATAAGAAGAATATTGCGATAAAGCTACTCACACAAATTTTTTGGCTTCCCAGTGCATAACAAAAGTTATGTTTACATTATATTATAGTGTATTAAGTGTACAATAGCATTATGTCTAAAAAATAATGTACATACCATAATTAAAAATAATTTATTGCTAAAAATAATAATAATCATCTGAGCCTTCAGCAATCTTTGCTGGTGGAGGGTCTTGCCTTGATGTTGATGGCTGCTGACTGATCAGGGTGATGGTTGCTTAAGACTGGGGTGTCTATGGTTATTTCTTAAAATGAGACAACAATGAAATTGCCACATTGATTGACTCTTCCTTTCATGAAAGATTTCTCTGCAGCATGCGATGTGTTGTTTGATAGCATTTTTTACATAATAGAAATTCTTTCAAAATTGGAGCCAAACTTCCCAAACCCTGCTGCTGTTTTACCAACTTAAATTATGGAATATTACAAATATTTTGTTGCTATTTCAACAATGTTCACAGGTATTCACCAGGATTAGATTCCATCTCAAGAAACCATTTCATTTCTCATCCATAAAAAGCAACTCCTCATCTATTAAAGTTTTATCATGAAATTTAAGTAATTTAGTCACTCTACAGGCTTTACTTCTAGTTCTCTTGCTGTTTCCACTACATCTGCAGTTACTTCCTTCACTGAAGTCTTGAACCTCTCAAAGACATTCATGAGGGCTGTAATTACCTTCTTCCAAATGCCTATTAAAGTTGATATTTTGACTTCTTGCCATGAATCATGAATGTTCTTAATGGCATCTATAATGGTGAATCCTTTCCAGAAGGTTTTCAATTGACTTTGCCCAGAGCTGTCAGAGGAATTACTATCTATGCCAGTTACAGCCTTATGAAATGTATTTCTTAAATAATAAGACTTGAAATTCAAAATTACTCTTTGATCCATGAGCCGAAGAATGGATGTTGTGTTAGCAGGCATGAAAACAACATTGATATTCTTGTACTTCTCCATCAGAATTCTTGGGTGACTGGGTGTATTAGCAATGAGAGTAATATTATGAAAGGAATCTTTTTTCTGAGCAGTAGGTCTCAAGATTGAGCTTAACATATTTGGTAAACCATGTTGTAATCAGATGTGCTGCTACCTAGGCTTTGTTTTTCTACTTCTAGAACATAGGCAGAGTAGACTTAGCATAATTCACAACGGCCCAAGATTTTTGGCATGGTAAATAAGCATTGGCTTCAACTTAAAGTCACCAGCTGCATTAGCCCCTAACAAGAGTCAGCCTGACCTTTGAAGTTTTGAAGCCAAGCATTGACCTCTTCTCTCCAGTTATAAAAGTCCTAAATGGCATCTTCTTCCAATATTAGGCTGTTTTAACTACACTGCAAATCTGTTGTTTAGTGTAGTCACCTTCATCAATGATTTTAGCTAGATCTTCTGGATAACTTGCTGCAGCTTGTATATCGTCACTTCTTGCTTCACCTTGTACTTTTATGTTATGGAGATGACTTCTTTCCTTCAACTTCATGAATCAACTTCTGCTAGTTTCAGACTTTTCTTTTGTAGCTTCCTCACCTCTCTTAGCTTTTGTAGAATTGAAGAGAGTTAGGGCCTTGTTCTGGATTAGGTTTTGGCTTAGGGAATGTTGCGGCTGGTTTGATCTTCTATTCAGACACAAATAATTTATTATCTTACAAAACACAAAACTCTGATATCCTATTGGGATTTATTAATCCATCTATAGACCATTTGTATAAAATATCAACAATCTTACATTTATCATCACATTGATCTTTGGAATTTATTTATATAATCTTCTGGCTATTTGAATAATAATTCCTTATCAACATCTTTGAGCATCTTCATCCTACACTAAGAACTGGGTCAAAGATAAAGACTTTCTCAGATAAAGAATAAATATTTCTCAATAAAGAGTTTGTGGGTAGTCCCATTCCTCTATTGGAACCCTAATATAAAACTGGTTGTGTGAGCAAGAAATGAAAATGACTTTGATGAAAACTAAAGTGAATTGTGAAAAACGTGCAAAGTCCTATTCATTATTTTCTAGGGATCTAAAGTAGCAGCTATAAGGCCATTTATCAAAACTGAGTTGGGACTTTTGCATCAGCAGAAAGAGGTTTTTGAGCATTACTTTTCCATTATGCTCTTTTTATTGATCATAGTTCCATGTTATGTCTATGGTCATGAAACCTATTCCTGTTTCAAAGCACTTTGAAATGATTTCTAGTGCTGCTTTTCCAAAAGAATAACTCTTTTTTGTATTTGCTTACATTTTTGCATTGTTTTTTCATTTAGCTCCAAAATGAATGCAATATAATTTGCCAATCCAAATATTAAAAGGGTGCCTCAGAAATGGCAAATTGTAACAAAACTTTAAAACACTAATTCAGAGGTAAGAATGTTTTCAAGAAATCTTTGAGGTCTGACATCATCAACTTCAGCACAATGGAAACACATCTTCTGAGGGAGTCATCATTACAATGAGTATATTATCTTTTAAGCGGAATAGAGATTTCTACGTTTTGTAGGTCAGATTCCAGGGTTTACCAATGATAGAAAAACATGAATAAACCTATATATTGACAGAAACAGTCCTTAGAAAAATAAATGCCAACGTGTTCCATGGAAGTAATTATTCTGGAATGGGATCAAGAGCCCTGGATTCTTCTCCCAGCTCTGCCTCTAAGCAGCTATGGAGTTTTTGTAAATCACTTCACATTTCCGGGTTTCAGGGTTCAAATCATGAAAGAAGGGGGCTGATGGTCTAAAAGCAAAAAGTTCCTTATAGATCTTCTCCTTTACAATCAGTGGGCCTTCTTTATTTGTGGGCATAGCAGTGGTGAGTAGAAGAATGGCATTCTCCATGACATATAATCAAGCCCCAGATCTTGTAGACATTCTCATGCATGCTCATACATTCCAGGAAACTAGAAGGTCACCTAACCTTCTAGTTTATTTATTTAGAAGATAACCTAAATTTAACCTCTCTAGATGCTAAATGATCCGTATTTCACACACACACACACACACACATACATTTGTCGATACATCTCCCCAAATGCCCTAATTCTTCCTTACAGACTGACCTGGAAGCAAAGTATTCACGTAAAATGCCTCCATAGGGATCAGTCAGCAGGCAGCTGGTTAAGTCACATATATTGACCCTTCTCCAGGAGTAGCATATTTTCTATGTACTGAAAAGTAACGCTAAAGAAGTAAAAAATGTAGGGTACTTTCTCTTGGACTTTTACATGAGTAACTTTGAAAGGACAAATAAGCAGTGGATGCAGTTGTCTGCATGACTAATCATCAATGTGTCTAATCAATGTGTCTGAATCTACTTCTATTATTAAAAATGCATAACAAATCAGTGGTCATGACTTTTTACTCAGGATGGTGGGACAGTATATTTTACTTCCTAGTGATTGTATACCTCTCTTCTCTGTATCCCAATTGCTCCTTGCCTCATTCAGACAATAATGTGGGACCTAGAACTTTGAAGTTTTCCCCTAAATTGTCTTTCCCATGAATTCATCCATCAAAGCACCATTTTAAGCATGTTGCTGCCTGGCTGTAAAACATTCAATGTCTCTATGGTTTCTAAATAATGTCTAAAATCTATACTTTGGAATTTAAAGTCTTCTATTCTCTGTCCCTATCCACACTTCCAGCTTTATCTTCCACTCTAACCTCTGACAATCTATATTCTTATTCACAAAGGTCCAGTAGATCCCTTTGCAATTTTCATTATCATGTATTTGTTCATTCTGTATTTTTTTTTGCCTCAGTACATTTTGTCTCCTCTCTATCAGTAATATTCCATTCATCCTTAGACACCCAGCATAAATGCCAACTTTCCTCATAAAGGTCAGTCTATTGTCCTTCATCTCTGCCTTTTAACACAAAGAATTATGTTCATTATTGCATTATCACACTATATTTTATTTCCACAGCCTGTGTACATGTCTTCCTCCAAAGATTACATTTTTCCCTGAGGGCAAATTCTATTTCATATCTTGTTCATCTTTTGATTCTCAATGGCACTCAGTAGAGTTCCTTGCAAAATAAAGAAATCTTTAGAACTTCAATACATTAATTTAATCAATTGCTACATCATTTTGACCACTTAAAACTGCTTAAAAAGAGTTTTTTGCTTTGTACTTATCCATTAAAATTCTAATTTACTCTACATTTACTTTTCCTTTTAAGTACAATCCAAGAGCATTTTTATGAAAATTGTCACATTAAGTAATGAGTTTGATCCAAAATGAATAACTACATATGAGGATGATGTTTGCTTTAGAATTTCTCCAGATAGTCTTGTGTTATTAAATATATATAATGAAAGCAAAATACCTCAAGTCAGGGCATCAAATCAGAGTTATGGCACTGGTCACATTATTTCACCATTACTATTAATTAGAGATTTCAAAAATGCTGTTTTGTCCTGGTAAACATACAATATACCATATACTTGCTTTCAAACAGTCCTTGACTGAGTAATCATAAGTGTTTTACTGTAAGACCTTAAACCCTATGTTTAACATAGAAAATCAAACTATAAGTGGAAGGGTGTACCTACATGTGAAAGAGACAGCCAAAGGCAGTCAAACAACTGAAATGGGAAAGAAAAATGGTTAAAGGGAACATATCTGCTAGGTAGGCAGAAGGTAATGTATAAATGACTAACAATCCATTTAGAGAATTCTTTTTAGGCAAAAAAGTGTGGCAGAGTAGAAAGTTATGAACTACATAACATGCTGTGACAAAAATTCCCAGGGCAACCAGTACCTTTCCATTTTCAAATATATGTGTGAGAAAAGCCATGAATAATGGATTTCATATAACATCTTTGCTATGCATTATTTAAAATATTTGTGCTTACTGAAAGTGATCACATTGTTTTTTCATTATACTTTTGTGATGTGGTTAAGATGCTCTGCTTGTGATATTAGTGTAGGGACATGGTACTGGACACATTGTTTTAAAGCCTACAGCAGATTATCAGAATTTAGATGGCATTGTAAGCATTTGGAAAAAAATCCATTGAAACTATTTTTTTAAAAACTATTCAATATTTGTATGTTGTTTATTTTAGAGAGGATGGCATAGAAATAAAAAGAACAGGTGCATGCTAAACTACAGGGAGAACTATGAAACACTGAAGAAGGAAATAGCAGAGGATGTAAACAGTGGAAGACCATACCATGCTCATGGGTTGGCAGAATCAACATTGTTAAAATGTCTATACTACCCAAAGTGATCTACAGAGTCAATGCAATCCCTATTTAAAATACCATCATCATTTTTCACAGATATGGAAAAAATAATTTTATGCTTCGTATGGAACCAGAGAAGACCCCGTATAGCAAAA
>VBSM01000949.1:2697601-2788278 GCA_008086735.1 Cheirogaleus medius
GCTAGAGTGCAGTGGTGTCGTCATAGCTCACTGCAACCTCAGACTCCTGGACTCCAGTGATCCTGTTGCCTCAGCCTCCCACGTAGCTGGGACTATAGGCGCCCACCACTACACCCTGCTAATTTTTCTATTTTTTGTAGAGACAGGGTCACACTCTTGCTCAGGATGGTCTCAAACTCCTGGCCTCAAGCAATCCTCCCACCTTGGCCTCACAAACTACTAGGATTACAGGCATAAGCCACCACACCTGGCCACAATTGCCTTTTATGTACTTTATATAAGTGGTATCGTAATCCTTATTGTTTTGCATGTGGTTGTTTATGTTTTATTTATTGATACAAATATACTACAGCTTATTTATTAGTTCTTCTGTTAATGAACATTAACAGGACAGTTTTTCCAGCTTTTGCATGGTATTCCTATGAACATTCTAGTACATGTATTTTGAACATATTTGCACATTTTTGTTGAGTTTATACTTAGGAATGGAATTACTGGGTCATAAGATTTGTATATATTCAACATAATTGCTGTCAAATATTTTTCCAAATTTATGTTGGCCCCAGTAGTATATGCAAGTTCTGGTGGATGTGAAGTAGTATTTCATTATGATTTTAATTTCCATTTCCTTATGACAAAATGACACTGAACACCTTTTCAAGTATTTATTGATAATTCTTTTGTAAGCCATGTATTAAAGTTTTGGCCCATTTTTCTTTTGGGTTGTCTATCTGTTTGATATTAATTAGTAAGAGTTTATTATATATTTTGGATACAAGTCCTTTGTTGGAGAGATACATGTATATACACACACAAACACACACACATATAACAAAGGACCTTCTACTTTGTGGCATGAGAATAAAGATTGTATATAGATAATGGTAGTTTATATATATTTTCTAACATTATGTGTGTGTATGTAGAGCAAGACAAAGACTAAATTTTCCCAACATTATGTAACAAATGCTTGAGTCCCTATGTCTATTACTCTTTTTATCCACTTCACCATGTGGGTCCCTAATATAGTGTTCTCCAAGAGATACAGGGAAAAAACATTGCTGACTTCCTAGCGATTTGCAAAATAAATTAGGGTTCTTTTTAAATTGAGATTAAGACACTTCTCATTTGTTCTAGATTAAAAATGAGCAAAGACTACCTGGAAATTACCTTCCAGGAGAACTCTAAGCAATCTAGTTGGAAAATTCAGATAGTAATAAAATTTTGGACTTACAAAGGGCTAGGCAAAATTTATTCCAAACATTTTCTACTCTTAAGCAAAACCAAGAATTAAATGAGCACAACTTTTACAAATCTGGGTTGAGTTTCAATGCTCGATTGTCAAACAATATTAAATCTCAATTTCTGAGGGCTAGACACACTGAGACGCCACTTACTCTTTTCATGGCAAGATGCTCCTATTCTGTATAGAGTTTGTCATGGTGTGTGTCCCAATTGCTGTCAAACAGGCTTCTGTGCATTTTGCTAAATGTAGGTTTGAATTAAAAATCTTCAGGCATTTATAGGAAAGTAATTTAGATATAGCTGAGGGGACTCTGGAAAAGATAAATGACTTCACGTTCTTCCCATTAAGAACTGACCAGAAACAATCACAATGACTGTGTTCTGTTTAGAGTAACAAAAGAAGACTGATCACTTAATTAGTGTAAAATAAGGTTATAAGTGACAAGTCCTGTGCTCCAGCTAGCAAGTAAGATGTCATTATATATTTTAATATAAAAGTATTCCTCCTCTCCCCGCCCCACTATCCAGGAAGGAAAAGTATTTTCCTCCGATATAAAAGTCTTTGTTTGACATAGCACCTTTAATTATTGTCACAAACATTCCACTTCTTAAGTAAACTTGCTGATTTCATGAATTGTGCTAGAAAGCAGGAAAGCTAAATTTTCCGTTTGCATTACTGACTCATTTCTGCATCTTTGGTAAAAGGGGGGATATTTGTGAAAAGGAATGAGTAGAAATATGCTATTTTTCTTCTTGGTGAAACAGGAATCATGGGGTTTGAGGCACACTGGGTAGTAGTAGAGGCTGTTAAACCTGCAAGCCTGTCTTTCTCCCTCTATATCATGCTGCCTTTATTTGGATAATCTTATTCCCTTTTCATCTTTGAGACAAAAATCAGATCCTATCTATATTCATGTTGGACAATATTCAGAATCCTGTCTAAATCCCCAATTGTGTAAGCAGTTTTCATGATTCATGTTCATTTGAAAGAGTAGTTCTCAAGTACTAAAACATGTTTACAACACAGACCACAGAATTTTCAGAACACTTTCAAAAGGTTCACAGATGTTTTGAAGTCCATCCATATATTCCCCAAATAAGAAACTTTGAAATAAAGGCAGATTGCTTGAGCATTGAAACTTATTTCAAAGCTAATGGTAAAGATATTTATTGAAGTCTTGATGTTCCATATACCATATTTTCCATGCCCATTGTAATACGCCAAATCTTTGAAGCTAATTGGTCAATACCAGGAGCTCTACTGCACATCAAAGATCTTAATATAAATTACTTTTGGTGAGGGATCTAGAGAGACTGAATTTCTTAAGGCAAGCCAGGAGAAAGAATAGAAAAAATGTAGAATGTAGTCCAGAAAGCAAAGTGGGTGGAACCCAATTTACAGATGAGTAATTGAAATTCAAAGAGAATATGCTTGCTTGAAATTACATAGTTTAAGAAAGTGTATGAAGATTGTATTATAAAAGTAGTTCTGATTTTAAATTCTTATTCTTAGCTTTTCCCCACTGCTCCCTAATTATATCAACAAGATGTTTAGTTCCAGTAGATTTACTTCTTCTGAAAAACAGAGATTAAATTAAATAGGAATAGATGCAACAGTTTCGTATGGCTGATGATACTTTGACCAAAATAAAAGTATCTTATATTGGAATAGGACCATGTAGTATACACTAGTTTCCAGATACACTCTCTCATTAAACTCTTCTCACTTACTTTTTTACTTTCATTGTAGGAAGAACATGATATTACATTATTGTGGGATCAGGTAGATCAAGAATTGGTAAGATCCTGATCCCTTGATTGTAGTTTTGGAGTGTGAGAGTACAAGGGTGGATGTTTGAAAGGGAAAATTTAGACAGGGGTGCCTTCTATCTTAGTCATCAGTATAAGAAGAGAAAACAAAATTTCTTAAATAACCAATGATTTTTTTCTCTTTCTTGAACAGCAGTAATGTATATTGGTATTTTTTTCAATGTAGAAAACAAAATAAAAGAAAGATATAATATTTCCATCCAGTTAATTTTTTGCCTTTGAAATCTCTCGTTCTCTTATTTTATATATATGTGTGTGTATATATGTGCATGTATGTTTATACACACAAAATAACAAAATAATAAATAAAAATTATCCCCAAATTCCTCAAATTACTTCTACAAATAAAAATTGTTTGTATCCACACATATGTAGCTTTTAAGGACTTTCTTGCCTAATGGGGTCAAATTTGCATGTTGTTCTACATCTTGCTTTTGTTCCAGCTGATGAAGGAAGCTGTCTAAGTCATGTTGGATGGAACTGAATCTACCTTGTTAAAGTGTTCATGGTTTTTTATGACATTTTGTTATTTTGCAGCCCTTACTCTGCAATAATACCATTGACACCAAATTGCATCTGTCCCTAAATCAGGGACAAAGACAGGTGGTTTTGTGAGATTTGCTTGAGATTCCAGGACAGTGACTGTTCCCACATGTTCTAGTTTGTTAACTTGTAGGGTGATTAAATAATGTATCATCTAAGCAAGGGTATTTTTGAAAGAAAAGGGGTGCAGTCTTAGTCCATTTTGTGCTTCTATAACAGAATACCTGAGACAGGTAATTTATAATGAACAGATATTTATTTTTTACAGCTCCAGAGGCTGGGAAGTCCAAGGTCACATGGCTTGCATTTGATGAAGGCCTTCTTGTTGTTTCACCCCATGGCAAAAGGCAGAAGGGCAAGAGGGCATATGTGCAAGAGAGGGAAGGGAGCCAAATTTATCCTTATAAGGATACCACTCCCATGATAAGGAACCCACTCCCTAGATAATGGTATTAATTTATTCATGAAAGCAGAGCCCTCATAACCTAATAACCTCTTAAGGTCCCACCTCTCAACACAGTTGCCCTGGGGATTAAATTTCCAACAAGTGAACTTTAGGAGACATGTTCAAACCATAGTATACTATTGTACATAGATACCATTCATAATACACCTGGACCACAGGCAGAAACTGGGTCTGAGGGCAAACTGGGATATTTGATGGCTCTCAATTAAGAATATGAGATACTTTTATTTTTTTTCCTGCTGTGTCCTATACAACTCTCTCCCATACCCAACCATTCCCTGCAATTCTATCAGTGACATTCCATAACCATATATCTGACAACCCTCTTCCCAAACCAACATTTTGAAATAATATTCTTTTAGGAATTTCTTGAAAATCTCATTCTTTTAAGATCTTATATCTTAGGGCCTTCCTCACATGTGTTTTCTCTGCCTAGAACATTTTCTTTTCCCCTTCCTAACTATTGTTAATTCCTCCTCACTTTCCAGTTCAACTTATTCCCTTTCTGAAAATTCCCAACCTCCTGTTGCTCCTTACCTGCTATGGGGAAAAAAATTTAACCTAGAATTCATTAAGTTTATGAGTAAAACAGGAGTAATTCTAAAAAATTGTTTAATGAACAAAATGACAAAATATTATGTCAGAAAATGTTATGGCAGAATATTATTATGCCTAGCAAGTTGTAGAAAATAAAACAAACAAAACCAAAAACCTTTTATTTGTATTCAAGTTTCAAGAAATTGTCAAAAATATTTTATTCATAAATTGCTTCAGCTGGAACAAAAGATAGTTAATTTTCCATGTTAAATACCAAGGGATATACTTAAGAATTGTATAAATGAGAAAACAATAGATTCAAAAGGAGAAACTTAATAAGCGTATCACTGATTGATTTCATTAACTAACATAATTTAGGAACCAGACATTGATTTTATCACTTGATGCAGCTATCAAAACAAACCTTGAAATGACCTCAAATAAAAGGGTTCCTAATAGCTATTTCAAAACTTGCAATCTGGAAAAGGATGATACTTATATTCTTTTCCCTGGGGCTTAGGAATGAGAAAGGACTGCTTATGGCAAACAATGCATCTGATTTTAAAATATTTTTAAGAATTCCAGCTGGCAGGGGGAAATTCACTGATTGAAAGCTAGTTTTCATTTTAAGAGGGCATATCATATTTCTGAGTTCATATTTTCATTTTTAAAAGGGGAGTGATTGCTACCCTACCTCCACAGCATAATAAATGTTCACCTAAAAGTTGGTTTGTCCCAAAGCAATTCACCTTCACAAAAACTTAACTGTTGAACTTAAAAGGTAGAAAAACTCTGCTCCTCCTATCTTTTCAACCCTTATAAGACACACCCACCATGCTGCATTTTCATGTCTGTCTCCTTCATTTATGTAAACATGTTTCAGGACAGGAACTATGCTTTCTTTTTTCTATTTTTAGTTCCAAGTATGCACACACTCACTAGATGTTTGAGTGGATGGATGAGTGGTTTTCTCTTGAATTTTCCTAGGAATGCAGGTCACATTGGAAAGAACTCAGTCTTTTCCTCCTTTATTTGCCTTTTCACGAGATTTAGAATGATGAGACTAAACACATAGGAATGTATAAATTATATCTAATTACAGATAAGTATATTGTAAGAGCTCTGTCTCTATAAATCCTCTTTTTATACATGACTGTCTTTTGGAGATTTAAAGATGCAATAGATAATGGAACTATTTTATAAACTTAACAGGAATAAATTTTCATTAATGGCCACAGTATTCCCACAATCTACATTTGACTTATTCTCGTTGTAATGGTCAAGAACTCTTCACCATTTCTTTTCAAGTCCTTGTTGGAAAATTCTGAGTGTTATTACAAGATCAGGTCATTTGAAAGAAACTCCTATATATTAAGGTTTAAAAAAGCCACTTAGATTACTTTTGAGAAGTGACAGTTGTTTTAAAATATCCAAATTCTGTACTCTTTTAGGAAAACACTGTCTAGCAGGACAGTCAAATTTTGTGAGGTAGTTTTTAGATAAGACCTGGAGATTGAAGATGCTACATAATAGCTGTTTGCAGCTCTAGTTATCTATATCTTCGTTTAGGAAACATAGGTTTGTATATTGAGCTTTCACACTAATTCAAGAGGAGCTGTCCATTGTGAGAAGTGAAATAAAAATGATGGAAAAGACTGCTGCCTTTCATCCTGGGTGGGTGTGCTATCCACAGGTAACAGAGTGGCATTTGACAAAAGAACATATTCTCTGTCCTTGTTGCCTTGGGAGAAGAAGTAATTCTATGACTTGAAGGCAACTCTCTGGGGGATTTTTTATTTTATTTTTTTAACAAATTGTTACCAGGGTATTCTGAAAAGATTTTTAGATGTCTAGGTTTTAAATTCTGCTATCATAGCATGACAGTGAAATGGAATGGGAAAAGTACATATTTTGATGCCATATACTTAATGTCCATACTAAATACTTAAACTATCTAACCTTCAGTTTTCTAATCTGTAAAATGGAAATAATAATAGCACCTATTTCAAAAAGTGTTAGTGATGATTTAGTGAAATGATTCTGTGTCTACATACAGTGGCTAATCACTATATGTTAGCTATTATTATCATTTGTTATTAGTATCATTTAGTCATTTATTATTTGAGCTGGGTTCATGGTCCAGGCTATGCACTGTGTAAGGTTGGGGGAGGTGGTAAAAATGATTCATATGTCCTATGTTCAAAGATTGGACTGAGTGTAAGGAGATAATTAACTCAGATAAAGAACAATTTTATTGGCAAATGAATCCGTTGATTGCCTTAAAAGGGAACTTTGGGAGTTATGATTTGGATGAGATTATTTTCGGCTTGGGGTGAGAAGTATGTGAAGGGCTGGACTTTCTGGCTTGGGAAACATTCTCCTAAAGATGGATTTGGAAAGATGAGTCTGAATGACTTGATATAAGAAAGCACTTCATTCCACAGGGAACAACATTGACACATGAAAACATTTGATAGATATGGGGGAATTGAAAAGGGATTAAGTTTGAATAGTATATTAATTTGCTAGGGCTCTTGTAACAAAATACCACAGACTGAGTAGCATAAACAACAGTAATTTATTTTCTTACAGTTCTAGAGGCTGCAAGTTCAAAATCAAAGTACTGTCAGGGTTGGGATTTTCTGAGGTTTCTCTTCTCAGCTACCAGATGGCCACACTCTTGCTGCCTGTTCACATGGTCTGCATCCCTGGATCCTCTTCCTCTTCTTATGAAGATATAAGCCATAGTGGATAAGAGACCCACCCTAACAGACTCATTTTAACTTAATTACCTCTTTAAGCCTTTATCTCATAATATATTTACATTCTGAGGTACTGGAGGTTGAGACTTCAACATGTGAACTTTGGGGAGTCAGCTCATAACAAACGGAAAGGGTCGAAATGTAATTTGGTGACGACTATTGTCAGCTTTGAATGATAGTCCAGGCCATGAAATTTATTTCACAGACACCTGGAAGACACTGAGTGTTTTTGACAGAGACAGGATTAAAGCAGTACTTTCAAAAGGTTAATTTTCTTTGATATATAAATTGGATTAGAAAAAAGAGAAACAGAAGGCTGAGGTTCCAAATGAAAAACTCTTCTTGCTAAACCAGACTATAATACCTTAGATTTGATAGGAAGTATGGTATAAAGCCCACGGGCTGTCAAGTAGGCAACAGTTATGGAAGTAAAAATGATCAGGTTTGAAAATAGATTGACTCATGCATACAAAGAAAGCATTATGATTTGGAACTGGGAATTTCCCATGGCTAGAGGAGAAAGTCAGGGGGAGTTTCTGAATTTTTAAGAAAAGATGACCCTCTCAGTTTGCACAATAGACATCTTGGGGGTCCTATCCATCAGTCATCTGAAATGTGGGTCTAGGCTTCAGAAATTGGACTTGGAGGTATATACTGCAGAACTGGAGTTGATTGGCAAATTGACTTATGTGTAACTCAGATCTGAATTTTAATCTTAACAGAGCACAGAAGTCCTATTGAATGTGATCAGCCTCTTGAAACAACTGACAAATGGTGCAATTTGATTAGAGTTCAACCACCTGGTTTTAAGCAAAATGTCTGTGGGAAACTTAAACTTCATATAGAGGAAAACGTTATGCTTTAACAGAATGTTCAGATAAGGAGACATGGGGCTCCAATTTTGGAATTCTATTTACACATACTACTTGGGATGGCTAGATAAAGTCTTAAAAGATTGGTAATTCAATCTTTTGATTCATTCCTTTTAGAGGAAATTTTGAATGGTTTAAGGAGTTTTGCTACTGTTTCCTGGCTGTTACCAACTAAAAGAATAAAAATGGTAGCGCAGATAGCCCCCATTAATCCCCTCACATACACCCAATTTCAGATGGACAAAATACTAAATGAGTTTCTTGTATTTTCTATTCATTAGAGAAGCATCAAAAATTGTAGTTAAGAAACCTGGAATCTTGTCCTAATTCTGGCCCAGTTTGCTATGGGAATTTAAGCAATGCCTTTTAATTATTTGTCCTTGGTTTTCTTATAATTTAAAATATGGTACAATAGGGAAATATTTTTAGTTAATTGACTTAATCAGCACAGAATGCACCTTATATAATAATAGGGCGTATTTCTGACAATATTCAGCCAGTCCCAGAAGGCAATAAGGGTGTCTACATTTGAACTATGTGACCTTAAGAGAAGGTGTGAAAGCGATGCCTAGCACAGTGAAACATGTGAAGCACTTTATAAATATGTGCCATATGGGCAAATGAAATTCAACAGACATATGCGGAAACTCAGAAAGAATAAACTGTCGATGCATTGTAGTGTAAATGTGGGACTTTCAAAATTAGCTAAAGCCTTGGAAATCTAATTGGATTTCCTGAGTGCCTGCATCTTCTGGAAACTGGACAGTTGAGGCTCAAAGCGGGAATCCATCACCCCAATTTTAAAAAAAATTACTCGAACTTGCCCAGATTAGGTCAATCTGGACATGTCTGGATGTGTAGCTCAATACTTTCTCACATATTAATAATAAACTTTCAAAGCAACCAGACTCATTGGCTATTATCATCTTTTTTTTCCAAAAATGATATCAAAGTGTGAGAAAGGCTAAGTAACTTGGAAAAGTTTATCTGTAAGAGCATTGAATTCTGATTGTGATCTTCCTATGCTGAATCTTTGAAGGTGACAACTTTGTCCATTTTTTTCTAGTACTTACAAATAGCAACAGAGTAATGAAGATTACTCAGCTACCTAGAAATATAATTCTCATACAGGCTTGCTCACTTATTTGAAGTAGTAGTTTAGCAAAGCCAGAATTTCTTTCTGATTCCAACTGAGTTTCTTCCAAGCTCTGAGTCTGTATGGGTGGTCGCCAATGTACAGGGCTGGGAGATGTGATATAATGGTGCCTGTAGGCTAAGAATCTGGTCTGTGGGACATATTGTTATTTACAGAGTTGCCATGAAACTTGGCTGGAGACCCAGCTCTCTATGTTGGAGCCAGACCCTGAGTGTCTTTGGCTAATGAGCATGCTTCCAGGGAGAAAAAAAATAATTGCTGGTAAGCAAAGGCACTGTTAATCATCAACTGTGTGGCATCTGCTTCCACAATTACATTTCTAAAAGATCTGGATAATCACATTCTTTTGAAAATGGTCTAATTAATGTGTTTTTTGCTATTATTATATTTTGGACATTGGTAATACCAAAGTAATCACTAAAAGCCTCCAATTTTGCAGTAGGTAAAGATATCTTATTGATTGACATATATATCCAGAGAAAGTAACATGAATCAACCAAGACTGTGATGAATCTAGTCATTGGCAAACCCAGGCAAGTAAACTGAATATTTTGTGCATTTTCTTCTCGCACAAGTTATTCTGGGTGTAATCAGGAACATGTTCAAAACCAGAGATATCTTCCAATGAACACACGCAGAGAGAATAAAAAATATGGCCACCATGTAAAATTGAGTTTGAATCTCAGTCCTGACACTAACCATCTGTGTGGCAGTGAACATAAACATTTGCAATGATGGTTGCCTCTCCTTTACAATATGGGCTATAATTTGTGCCTTAAAGCATTCTTATGAAGATTAAATGAGATGACATATATAAAATGTGCTGGCACAATAAATTAAACTCAATAATTGACTTAGTATTCAATAAATTATAATTTCCTTTCTCCATAATATTAGGCTATTGGTATCATGTCCCTATTTTTACGTTTTATGACTTGGCAAGTAGGAGTCTACTCATATGGATGGTGGGACAAAATACTGCAATTTGGCCTGTCCAGGATATGTGGTTACCAAAGCTATTAGACATTTGGTGAACAAACTAAAAGCAGAGCATCATGGCATCAATGATAACTACTGAAACACTGAATACCAGATTTAGCAATAATTATCAACAAGACTTTAGCCTCACTCATGGAGGCACATGGTATATAAGCCACTAGTCTCTGCTACATCCCTTTCGACTATGAATGAAATAGAACAGAGTTGGTAAACTGAAAATGAACCCAACTTACCAGTTGTATTTCAGATTTGAAAGATAATGTAAAAATTATACACATATGAGACTTAGATAATTTTCCCTATAGAAAAAGATTTCTAAAAATACTAATACTAATAATTATTAACTTTTATTGTTAGTTTTTTCCAAGGCAGTAATTATGCAAGCTTTCTATTTTTATTCTCACCATAAATATGTCAAATGGTTACTATATTTTTACTTTTTAGTAGATAAAGAAAAGTTAAGTAATTTGTCATATAACATTATTTATAAGTAACATAGTTGGGATTTGAGTCTAGAACTTGTGAGTATTTAAAACTGATTTTAACAGAAAATGTCATAGTATTTCTAGACAGTCTCTCTAAGAGGCCTGGAGTTTTCGATCTCAGGAAATCTCCAATTCCTGCTATCTTTTTTTGTTGTTGTTGTTTGTTTTTAATACTTGCCTGGGCTTTGAGGAATCCTGAGGCATTTTAGCTCTCTTGTATTACAGACAAGTGGCAGTAATCAAACATAGGAAGCAAAGATTTCTATATTATAAAGAGAGAATATGATACTTGAGAAGAGTCAGAGACCATCAGAAATGTTCTCTGTAACCCTATTACTCTTAGATGGGAATCAAAGATACTTTGGAAGTACACAAAGCATAGTCATTATCTTGATGCCTTCTAAAACTAAATAGTTAAGATTTTAAGTTTTGTCAAGGCTCCAAACCTCGTTTTACAGATGACAAGCTTTGTTTCAGCTTTCTGAGTCGGTTGGTATTCATCTACCTTCTTACTTTTCCTAGCTCATGGTATAGACAAATTCATGTAGTTGAAATCTTTTGAGCGGGATTAGAGCACTTGATGCCCTTCTTTTGTATAAGGAGCTTCTTAGTTTTTAATTACTTTTATTATGTAAACACATGCACATGGCAATAAATAAATAAATAGGCAGTGTAAAAGGCTACAAAATGAAAAGCTAATTACTTCTACACTTTGGACCTACTCTCTTTCCTCAGTCAATAACTAAACAGACTTTACTATATGTTTCCAGAGGAAAAATAAGTATATATTTTTATAAACTGTGTTCTGTATATACATATACTTATAAACATATTATTTTTGTTTTTACATAGATGCATGTGCATTTCAGATATTTTTGTACTTTTTTTCATGCAATGTATCACAGAGAGATTTTCATATAAAATAGAAGAGCAAAACTAAATGTCCTAATCTCTCTTCCAATATCTAATCAAACAAACAACAATTTGAAAACAAAGAAAAAGAAGAACTTCTGTTACTAGACACAAAATGATTAGAGTAAAATATATTTTTATATTCTTAGAAATACAGAAGCAAAAGGCAGAAATAAAAGATTCAGGTATGGTACCCAAACCATTTGACCAATATGTCAGAAACTATAAGGACAAAATACAGGCAACCAAATTCTGACAATTATTATTAATTTGAAGAAAAATGTACAATAGTAGTCAAATAATCTTGGCAAAAAGAAAGGATGGCGGAAAGTTTTGCAAATTTAGAAAGAGGTATAAATATAGCCTCAGGAAGTTCAGTGTACTTCAAGTGAACAAATTATGAAGAAAACCTTATGCAAATCATAGTCAAACTGTTAAAAAACAAAGTGAAAAACCTTGAAAGCCACCAGACAAAAATGAAATATTTCATAAAGGGAAAAATAATTTGAATAATTCATCAGAAACTATGGAGGACAGAAGACTGAAACTACATTTTAAAGTGTTGAAGGTAAAAAAAAAATCCATCATTTTTTATCTACTGCAAGTCTCCTTTAAGAACAAATGTGAAATAAAGACAAACTAAGAGAATTTGTTGCCAGCAGACTTGCACTCAAAGAAATGTTAAAGAAAATTTCTCAGACTAAAAGGAAATTATATCGGGTAACACTCAGATCTTCAGGAAGTAATGAAGAGCACCAGAAATGGCAAATACCTGAGCAAATAAATGGACTTTTTTCTCTCAGTTTAAAAAAATTAAATATGAATACTTAAAAATTATAACACTTTCTTGTGAGCTTTATAAGTATGCAGATATAATGCACATGTGAGCTAGAGCAAAAAGGATGGGGATTATTATACCCATATGGCTACAAATTTCCTATATTTTACATGAAGTAAGATATTCTATATATTCATGAAATGTACATGAAATATACCTTTCTATATTTTATATATTTATATATTTTACATAAATTATCATAATATAAATTCTAAAAAGACTGTTAAAAGTTAAAGATACATATGGCAATCACTAACAATCCATAATATCCATACCTAAAAATTCAATAGATAAAATGGAATTCTTAAAAAAATTAAATAATATTAAAGAAGTTAGAAAAGGGAGAAGAGGATAACAACAATAGTGATCAAAACAAAACAGGAGACAAAGAAACAAAAATAATAAAAACGTAGACTTCAGTCATGTTAATAATTGCAATAAATGTTAATGGACAAAACATTCCAAATAAAGAAGATATTTTCAGAATGAATAAAAGAGCAAAACTCAATTTTATACTGTCTGTAAAATAAATAGTTTAGCTAGAAAAACACAGATATATTAAACTAATGGATGAAAAAGGATATGTTATGCAAGAAGCTTAAGAAGGCTGGAGTGACTATAGTAATATCAGACAAAATTGAATTCAAGTCAAAGAGTATCGTCAATAATACGGAAGGGCATTTTATAAAGTCAGAAAGATCAATTGATCAGAAAGACATAAGAATCATAAATTTGTTTGCACCTAATAACAGAGCTTCATAATACAAGAAGCAAGAATTGACAAAATTAAAAGATAAATAGATCCAACTCGATCCTGTTTATAAGATAAACAGTTTACAATAAAGACAAATTTGTATGAGATCCTAGAACATGCAAAATTAATTAATGGTACAAAAAATCAGTATGGTGGTTGTCTCTGGAAGATAGGAATGGTGATTGTCTTGGAAGGTGCATGAATGAAACTTACATCGTGAGAGTAATGTTCTCTATCTTGATAGAGATTTGGTTATAGCTCTGTATGTATCAGTCAATACTATTAAATTTGTGAATTTAGTTGTATTTGTATTTCCCATCAGAATAAAAAACTATAAATAAATGTTGAACTCCAGTTAATTTTATGCATGGGGAAGTATATAGGGAGAAGTTTATTGACATCTGTAATTTATTTTAAAAGGCACTGAAAATAAGGTGAATTAAGGTATGGACAGAGAGATGAATACATGGATATATATGTGGTAAACAAGTATAGTGAGATGTTAGTATTTGAATTGAATGTTGAGTATGAATGTTGCACTAGGTTGAATAGTGTTACCCTCAAATTCATGTCTACCTGGAGACTGTGAATGTGATCTTAATTGAAAATAAGACCTTTGCAGATGTAATCAAGTTAAAATGAGGTTACACTGGATTAGGGTGGGCCCTAATCAATGACTGGTGTCCTCATAAGAGGAGAGAAATATAACCACAGACACAGGAAAGAATTCTGTATGAAGACAGAGGCAGAGATTGGGGTCATGTGTCTGTAAGCCAAGGTACACCAAGGATAGCTAGCAGTCAACCATAATCTATGAAAGAGACACGGAACAGATTCTCTCTCAGAATGCCAGAAGGAACCCTGAAAACACTTGGATTTTGGACTTCTAGCCACAAGAAATATAAGAAATAAATTTCTGTTGTTTTATTTATTTTTATTTTTTTATTTTTTATTTCAGCATATAATGGGGGTACAAATATTATGGTTACGTATATTGCCTATCCCCCCTCCCCCATCGAGGCAGAGCCTCAAGCATGACCATCCCCCAAACGTTGCACATCTCACTCATTATGTTTGTTTTAAAATACCCAGTTTGTGGTCATTTGTTATAGCGTCTCTATGGAACTAATGCATATATTCACTGAAAATCTGAATCTAGGTGGTGGATATACATTTGTTCACTGAAAAATTCTTTCAACTTCTTTATATATTGGGATATTTTTATACTAAAACTTTAGGAAAGAATGGATGAACAGAAGCCAAATTCTGTCATAATCCTTTGCCCAGATTCAAGGTCTGAGCCTTTTCTCAGACCCATAATCCCTTGATTGAAAGAGAGTCTAGATCTAGTGGGAATGAACCTACAACTCTTTGCAGGTGTATACAGCTGCAGTTCATTCATTTCTTCTCTTAAAACAATTACAGCCATTTATCTGGCTAGTGATATGTAGGGAAATAAGAAATATCCAAATCTTATTTGCTTTGTTTCTTCGAGGATCTGGATTGACACTGATACCTGGGAACCCAAGGTGCCAACGTGGCTCCTAAATGGAGAAGGGGTATGTGGTCTGTTATTTCTAATTAAAATTTAAGATTATGGAGATTCTAGTTAACTTCTTTTATTGCACGTTGGCATCTATATCCTATTTTCGCTTCTAACAACACTAACACAATTTCTTTTGTGTTCTATCTCTGATCTTGCTACCTATCTATATGATAGATTAAAATAACTAGATACTTTTTGTCCTTAGTAAATTGACTGCATATCCCTGATACCAAGTAGGATTAAGTACTTTTTTAAAAGTCTCAAAATTTATTGAGTGATTACTATGTACTAAGCACTGTTTTTTAAACTTTAAAAATGTGTATTAACTCATTTAATCCTCACAATAATGCTATGAAATAGATACTGCTATTATCTCAATTGTATGCATGAGAAAACTGAGGCATATAAAAGTAATTTGTGCAAAATGACATTTGACATTGCTAGTAAATAGCAGAGCTTATATTTGTACTGAGGCATCTGACTCCCGGAGCAAAAACCAGTGGTGGCTGTTGCCTGGCTACCTCTGACGTTCACTCAAAGCCCAAGGGCTCTTTAGTCAGCAGGTGGTGAATCCTGCCAGGACTGGGTCCTTCCCTTAAGGGCAGCATGTTTTTTTCTGGCCCAAAGTGGGTCTAGACATGCCATTCAGGAACCAAGAATCAGGGGCTTTAGGAGTCTGCTTGGTACTGTATTTAACTGTGGATGAGCTGGTACCCAAGTTACAAAACAAAGTCCTCTGAGCATTTCCCTTTCTTTTCCCCAAGTGGAAAAAGACTATCCCTGAGCTGCGCTGCCTGGAGTTGGGGAAAGGGTGACACAGGCACTAGCTTGGCCGCTGCCACTGGCTATGTGCACCCCAAGTCTACTGGCTCTGAGTCAGCACAGCCACAGGAATTGCCCGAGGACTACAGCCTTTGTGGCCTGAATGCCTTATGAATTTATTCAAGGCCTTATGCTGCTTTTTGTCAGCCAATGGTGGGGTTAGTTGGAACTTGGGTCTTGGAGTGGAGGATTTCCCTACGGGCTGATCTAAGTGCTCCCTCTGTGGACACCAGCAGTATTCTGCCCTGTGCTATGTTCCCCTGTGACAGGGGGCCCTGAGTTCTAATGCAAAATCCCACTATTACTTCTCTCTCCCTTCTCAGGCACACAGATTTTCTCTCCACTTGGAGCACTGGCGTGGCACTGCGGGTGGATGTGGGAGGAACAGTGTGGGCAATGCAACACCATCTGTTCTGCCCTCTTCAGTGCCTCTTTCCTTAATACAATGTTAAAACCAGGTACTGTGATTACTTACCTAATTTCTGCTTCTTCTGAAGGTGCTTCCTTGCGTGGATTGTTGTTGAATTTGCTGTTCATGCAGAGGAATGATTGCTGGAAGTTTCTGTTTGACCATCTTGCTCCCATATTTTTTAAAGATAGTAAAATTTCAGTATTTTTCTTCATGACCTGTAGGCATTGTGTTTTTTTAGAAAGCGTTTACTGCTCAGAAATTATTTTCAACAGCATGTTTTCTTCTAGTAATGGTATTTTATTTAGCTTTTTCCAAAGTTTATTTTATGGAGCAAGAGATTGAAATACAGAACATTCGCCCTTATTGTTATCCAGCTGTATCCATGCCATTTATTGAAAGATTCATCTATACCCTATTGCTTTAAGTGCCATTTTTATCCTATGACCCAGGCCCATGGGTATTCAACTCTATTTTCAGAATCTCTCATCTTCCACTGTTCAGTTATTTTTTTGTGCCAGAGTCAATATGTTTTAATATTCATATATTTCTAATATACTTTGACATCTGGTAAGGCAAGTTCTCCTTCATTATTCCCCTTTCTGTGAATCTTTATGGCTACTATTGGGTGTCTAATTTCCCACATCTACTGTATATTTAGTTCCTTAAATTCTCTCCTTAATTTTCCTGATATTTTGAGTAGGATCTTACTGATCTGACAGTTTGTATTAGGATGAGTTTCACACTTGTAATTTCAAAAAATGTGTTTCCAGTTATTTGTTACCATGGACAAGGTGGTAATATGCTTTAACAACATCACTAGTTGTTTCCTTCGAATAGAGCTGTAGGAATAGTGTACAGAGTTTTGTCAATGGGTAGAGAGATTCGTGTGTCTTTAAATATTATAAATTTACTTTCCTGAAAGATTGTAGCAGGTGCAAGACATATTTTTTTCTCTCTAACCAGAACTAAATACCTGAGTATATTACATCTACATATTTGAGAAATTTTCTTTACAAAACATCAATGATATATGATGGGGGTGAGGCTCACCAGTACAATTTCGAGGTTGTATCTTAAATTTGCTTTCTTTGTTGTACTGAAGGGAAAGCTAAAGTCTGGAAATGCTTAAGGCCTGTTTAGAACAACACAGAATTTCACATTAAAGAAGGTGTGAGGGTCCAGAGTTCTTGAATTATAAGCCAGTGTGTGTATGTGTATGTGTGCACACTTGCACATATGTTTTCAACTTGGATATAGTCCCTAGTTAGAATTCAAGCTGTTTCTCATAAATCTAGTGAAATGTTATTTACAATCTACAAAGTAACAACCAAATAGGCATTTTTACCCTTTTAACAAGTCTTCAAGTGTGCAGGACAACATTGTTAACTATAATTACATGTAGTACAGAACACCTTGCAAGACTGAAACTCTATACCCATTATCTGAATCCACTCAGGCTGCTATAACAAAATATCCTAAACTGGGTAGCTTCTAAACAACAGACATTTATTTCTCACAGATATAGAGACTGGAAAGTCCAAGATCAAGATGCCACCAGATTTGGTGTCTGGTAAGGGCCCATACCTTATTAGATGGCTCCTTCTTGCTGCATTCTCACATGGTAGAGAGGACAAGGCAGTTTTCTGGGGCCTCTTTAATAAAGGCACCAATTCCAATTATAAGGGCTCCACCCCCATGACCCAATCATCTCCCAAAGGCCTCACCTCTTAGTATTAATACTTTCATATTAGGGATTACATTTCAACATATGAATCTTAGGGGAGACACAAACACTAAAACCATAACACCTACTGAAGAGTAACTTCCTCTAACCCCCTCTCCCCAGCCCCTGGCAACCACCATTCTACCCTCTGTTTCTATGAGTTTAACTATTACTATTTAGATACCTTGTAGATGTTGAATCATGTACGTGTCCTTCTATGACTGACTTATTTCACTTAGTATAATGACCTTCTGGTTTTTCCATGCTGCAGAATATTGATAGAATTTCCTTCTTTTTGTGCCAGAATAATATCCCATTGTATGTAAACACCACATTTTATCTATTCATCTATTGATGGACATGTAGGTTGTTTTCACTTCTTAGCTTCTTGTGAATAATGCTGCAATGAATATGGAAGTGCAAGTATCTCTTGGAGATGCTGATTTCAATTCTTTTGGACAAATATTCAGAAGGGAGATCACTGAATCATATGGTAGTTCTATTTTTAATGTTTTAAGGAAACTTCATACCATTTTCAATTGTATCAACATCATTTTACATTTCTACCAATAGTGCACAAAGGTTCCAGTTTTTCCACATTATTGCCAACACTTGCTATTTTCTATTTTTTTTATAATGCCATCCTAACAAGTGTGAGTTCATAGCTCATGTGGTTTTGATTTGCATTTCTCTGACGATTAGTGATGTTGAGCACCTTTTCATATACCTGTTGGCTATCTGTATGTCCTTTTTGGAGAAATGTCTACTCAGGTCTTTCTTCCATTTATTAATTAAATTATTTGTTTTATTTTTGCTATTGAGTTGCAGGATTTCCTTATATATTTTTAATATTAACCTCTCACTAGGTATATAGTTTGCAAAAAATTTCTTCCATTCCATAGATTGTCTCTTTACGCTGTTACTTGTTTAGAATGATGTAATCCTACTTGTCTATTTTTGCTTTTGTTGCCTATACTTTTAGTGTCAATATCCAAGAAATCATTGGTAAAGACAACGTCAAGAAGCTTTTGCCTTATGTTTTTCTTTTAGAAGTTTTATAGTTTTAGCTCTTACTTTTAAGCCTTTAATCCATTTCGAGTTGATTTTATGTATGGTGTAAGATAGGGTCTCAGTTTTACTCTTTTGCATGTGGGTGTCCTGTTCCCTAGAACCATTTTTTGAAGATGCTGTTCTTTTCCCATTGCATATTCCTAGCATCATTGCTGAAAATCAGTTGAATGTAAATTTGTGGATTTATTTTTGTGCAGTCTATTCTGTTCTATTGATGTATATGTCTGTTTTTATGCCAGTATCATAGTTTTGATTACTATAGTTTTGTAATATATTTTGAAATCAGGAAATATGATGCTTCATTTTTCTTGCTCAGAATTGCTTTTGCTATTCAGAGTATCTTGTGCTTCCATACGAATTTTAAGGTTGCTTTTTCTAAGACTTGTTTGTGATCTAACATGTGATCTATACTGGAGAATGTTATTTGTATGCTAGAGACGAATGTGTATTCTACTGCTATTGAGTATAATGTTTGTATAGGTCTTTTAGGTCCATTTGGTCTATAGTGTCATTCAAGTCTTCTGTTTCATTATTGATCTCCTGTCTAGATGTTCTATTCATTATTGAAAATAGCATACCGAAATCCCCTGTTATTACTCTGTTGCTGTCTATTTCTCCCTTTTGTTTTATCAGTGTTTGCTTCATATATTTGTTTGCTCTGATATTGAGTGCATGTATATTTATAATTATTATTTTGTTTCCTGGTGAATTTACCCTTTTATCATTACATATTGACCTTCCATTTTTTAGTTCAAGTTTATTCTATCAGTTATAAGCATGCTCTCTTTTGGTTACAATTTTCATGAAATATCTTTTTCCATCTTTCCATTTCCTGTGTGTGTGTGTCTGTGTGTTCTTAAATATAAAGTTAGTCTGTTGTAGGCAATAGATAGAAAATTGGATTTTTTTAACCCATTCAGCCATTCTATGTATTTTAATTGGGGGTGATTAATGTATTTACAATTAAAATAATGATAGTGAAGGAGTTAGGATTGTCACTTGTTTCTAATAATTGCTTTCTATTTGTCTGATAGTTCTTTTGTTCTTCTTTTCCTCTCTTGTTGCATTTCTTTTTGTTTCATTTGTTTATAATGACATGCTCTGATTTCTCCCACATTCCTTTGGTGTATCTCCTAGAGGTATTTTCTTTGTAGTTACTGTTGGCCTTACATAAAACATGTTATAGTTACAACAATTTATTTTAAGCTGATAACAATTTAAATTTAATTACATACAAGTACTTTACATTTTTACCTCTCTGTCCTCCACTTTATGTTATTGATGTCACAAATTACATCTTTTTATATTATGCATATATTAACATAGTTTTATAGTTATAATTTTTTTAAACTTTTATCTTTTAACTTCTGTACCAGAATTAAAACTGATTTGCATACCACTCTTATAGTATTACAGCATTCTGCATTTGTTTATATGTTTACCTTTACTAATGAACTTTATATTTTTACATGCTTTTGTTTTGCTGTTTAGCACTCTTGGACTCCCTTTAGCATTTCTGGTAAGGTGGGTCTGGTGGTGATGAAATCTTTCATTTTTTGTTTATCTAAGAAAAGTCTTTATTTTCCTTCATTTATGAAGGATAGTTTTGCTGGATATAGTATTTTTGATTGGTATTTTTTTTTCTTGTGTCACTTTGAATATGTCATCCCATTTCCTTCTGGCTTATGAGATTTCTGCTGGGAAATCCACTTGTAGCCATATGAGGATTCCCTTTTACGTGATGAGTTGCTTTTCTCTTGCTGCTTTCACAATTCTGTCTTTGTCTTTCACTTTTTACAATCTGATTATAATGTCTTCCATGTAAATTTCTTTGGATTCATTCTAATTGAAGTCTCTTGGGCTTCTAGAATCTGGATGTGAATTTCCTTCCTCAGATAAAGGAAGTTTTCAGTCATTATTACTTTAAATAAGATTTCTGCTTTCTTTTCTTTCCCTTCTCCTATTTAGACTCCTATAAAATATATATGGTCTACTGCTTGATGGTGTTCCTTAAGTCCATTAGGCTTTCTTTACTCTTTTATATTCTTTTATCTTTTTGTTCCTCCTACTGGAAAATTTCAAATGACTTGCCTTTGAGCTTGCTGATTCTTTCTTCTGTTTGATTAAGTCTTCTGTTCAATCCCTCTAGTGAATTTTTTAGCTTAATAATTGTATTCTGCAACTCAAAAATTGTTTGATTCTTTTTAAAAATATATTTTCTGTCCTTTATTGGTATTTTAATTTTTTCATACATAATTTTCTTGAACTCATAGAACATCTTTATGATGGTGATTTTTGAAATCTTTGTCAGGATATTCACTTATACTTATTTCCTTTTCTTTGGGATCAATTTCTGGAGATTTATTTTGTTCCTTTGTTTGGGTTATGTTTTAGTATTTCTTCATGTGTTTTGTACTTTGTGTTGTGATTCACCCATTTGAAAAAACAGCTAATTCTCCAAGACTTTACAGATTGGCTTTGTATAGGAGGAGACCCTCACTAATCAGCCTGGCTAGAGATTCATTCTGGGGTCCTCTGAATCCTTTTGGTGAGAGGGGGATGATGTGAGTTCTCTGGGCCTATGTGTGCAATCTCTCAATAAGAAAATCTTGCTGGTTTCTTTCTCAGGATCTCCTAATTTCTTACTCTCTCTGATCTCTGTGCAGTATTGTAAATTCTTTGGCTTCTTGGTTCTACAGCAGCATGCCTCCCTGTTCTCTTTTACTCCAATGGCTACTAGATATCTGAAGTATACTGGCTCTGTGTCAGTACCTCAAGTCAGACAAAGCAGAAACCAGTCCCTTGGGCAGACCTCAAAAAAGCTGAAATGTTAGATGCATGCTCCACTCTTCTCTTTATTCTCTAGAGAGAAGTCACTAGTCAGGTTATTATATCCTGGCAATGAACTTTTCTGACTTGTAGGAATTGCTAACATGGATAAAGTGAAATTCCTCTTCTTAACTGTTTCAATGTGTCTGTTCTTGGGTTTTTGCTTGCCTGGGCTACTGCAACTTCTTATCTGGCTTCTGGAATTCTTATAAAAGTGTTTTGGTTTATCAATCATTGCTAAATTGGTATTTTTGGGGGGACCAAGGTCTAAGAGTTGCTTTTGAACCATCTTGTTGATGTTCTACTTTCTTCCAAAGAGTTTTGATGATAGCAAAATTCTAGAATTCTAGGTAGAGACTGTATGTAAAATAAGATTCCAATGTTTCCTCCAAATAACAGCTTTCCAAAACTTAAAACGGAAGAAGAAACAATAATGACTAGGGGTTTCTTCTTAATTTTGCTTCATTTATTTAAAAATTTCTCTTTAAGGAAAAATGAGTATATTGTTCATTTTTTTCAAAGATGATAATACTCAAAACGATGACAATAAAAAGACAAAAGAACAGTTTCTTATAAATTTTATGGTTCTTTTATAGAACAAGTACCTTTGTGATTATTGCAAGAGGCACATTTCTTTGATATAAATATTTGAAATGTGATTTATTTTTATGAACAAAAATTCCAGCTACAGCCATAAATTATAACTATATAATTATACCTTGACATAATTGATTTTTGCTAGGTATACCAAATTGATTTATAACAATAGCTTTAGAACTGATACTGCTAAAATATTTGCATGATAAAATTTTGAAAAAATGGTAGAAGTGTTCTACAGTTGTTGACACTGAACTGTTTTGAAGATTTTTGTCAGATACTCAAAATGCTGTGGAACATGAGCCAAACAGACAAAATATGGGCAATTTTCATTCAGCAAAACTGAAAATAAAAGAGACAAGCATTTTCAGATGACCTATCGTCAATCTGTGTTAACTTCCCATCAAATTCACAGGGGAACAAAAATGCCCTTTTGGTACTCTCCTTGACAAAGAAGCATCACTCTCTGACTTATGGGAAAGAATAAGTGCTTCTGAGAGCTGCTCTAGCCAGAACTGGCTCTGAAGAGTTATAAGTCCATAAAAAATGTTTTCTTTAAGTGGCCTTCACAACCCCAGACTTCACAACATCTCATTAGCTTTTGCTTTCAAGTGTTCTTAATTGATAGAATAAATTTTCTTTAGAAGCTACACTCAAATCTCTTTTGTAATGCTTTTATAAGTGATTATATTAATAATGAAGGAATGCAAATGATTTAAGAAGATGATGTTAATTTTTGTTCCATTTTATTTTATTTTATTTATAATTTTCCTATATAAGCTCACTTTACAAGCTGAATAAGGCTAGGTTAGAATGCCAAAAATGTGATACAAATTTATTCATTAATTAAGTCCTATTTTTGGCCATCTACTTTTACGCATAATTCTTACTTAGAACTAAAAATGATGAATGCAATATCTAAAGTTCTTGCTCACAAGGTCTCTTCAATCTGAGGGAAGGGGACAATTAACCATTAAAGTTTATTTCAGACAGTTATACATATTTACCTTATAATGTACTTTTAAGGAAGGCAGGGATTTATTTAATTCAGTAATATATCCCACATTTCCCAAACACTGCCTGGAAAGTAGTAGACACAGGATAAATGTTTGTCAAATGGGTGATGATTGTGATATTATGGAAAATGACAAGAATGGAGAGGGCTATGATGACATGGCAGCCATGGAAGTTTACTTTGAGAAGGTCACATCACATTTTGACTGGAACCTACTGGATCAGAAAGTGTCAGTCATCCACTCATATATTGATGGGCAGTTGGGTAAAATGTGGTATATGTATACCATGAAGTTCTATTCAGCCACAAAAAAACAATGATGATATAGCACCCCTTGTATTATCCTGGATAGAGTTGGAACCCATTCTACTAAGTGAAGTATCCCAAGAATGGAAAAATAAGCACCACATGCACTCACCATCAAATTGGTATTAACTGATCAACACTTAAGTGCACTTATAGTACAATGGTTTTTTAAGAGACCACAGTCTTACTCTGTCACCCAAGCTAGAGTGCTATGGCCCAATCATAGTTCACTACAGCCTTGACCTCCTTGCCTTAAGCAATCCTCCCACCTCAGCCTCTCAAATTGCTGGTATTACAGGCATGAGCCACTGTGTCTGGCTAACAGTATATTTTTATACTTTCCTTTCTTTCCATATCTCTCTACTCTTCTCCCCTAACCTGCTTCCCTGGATCACCCCTAAGACAAATTACTTGCACTCACCCTCTTACCTCAGTGTCTAATTCTAGGGCAATCCTACCTAAGATACTCTTTTATTCCCCATGTTTCTATATAAAAACACATCTTTGAAGTCCAGATAAAGTTCCCGGGTAAAAACCATATAATAAGAATTGGAGAACTAATGTGAGAGTATGCCAGCTACTCTATATATCTATTCAATGACATACTTAGAAACTAATGAATTAACTACTACATCATTCAGTGGGAATTTGGGACCATTGTGACATGAACTTGGGGAAAAATTCTCTTTGTTACATGGTCTTTATAAACCTCCTTATAAACCAGAGGACCTATGATGGGTTTCTAGGTCCTCTGATATCAGTGTCCTAAAAATATTTGGTCACTCTTTTTTCCCTAGTACAAGGTTAGGGGTATCTTTAGGGAATTATTTAAAGAATGTTTGATATATATGGTTGTGGAGGCCCTTCCTCAAGAAAATCTAACTTCTTTTTTGTTATGAGCTGAATTGTGACCCTCAAAATTCCTATGCTGAAGTACTAACCCCCAGTACCTTAGAATTTGAAACCAGCCTGAGCAAGAGCGAGACCCCATCTCTACTAAAAAATAGAAAGAAATTAATTGGCCAACTAAAATATAGAAAAAATTAGCCGGGCATGGTGGCGCATGCCTGTAGTCCCAGCTACTTGGGAGGCTGAGGCAGAAGGATCTCCTGAGCCCAGGAGTTTGAGGTTGCTGTGAGCGAGGCTGATGCCACGGCACTCTAGCCGGGGCAACAGAGTGAGACTCTGTCTCAAAAAAAAAAAAAATAAAAAATAAAAAAAAAATAAAAAAAAAAAAGAATTTGACTATATTTGGAGATAGAGTCTTTAAAGAGGTAATTAAGTTAAAATGAGGTCTTTAGGGTGGGCCTCAATCCACTGTGAGTGGTGTCCTTATAAAAAGGAAATATTGGACATGGCTTATATAGAGGGAAAACCATGTGAAGGCACAATGAACCTCCTGACACCTTGATCTCAAACATCTACTCTCTAGAATTGTGAGAAAGTAAATTTTTGTTGTTGAAAAAAAGAATTGGAAATTAATTTTAAAAATGTGTAAGCTTTAAGGGGGATTTGCAGCCCATTCAGAAAGAAGTCAGCTATATTCTCTATGCAGTTTTCCCATAGCTTAGTCTACTCTGAGGATTCAAAATCTTTGATTGATAGAAACTAAATGATTATCTGAAAGGTGTGAGTATATTTGTGTATGCAATTGCTTACTCCTGGAGGTCTTTACTCAGACTATTTGAGTAACACTCCACTCAAAAATGGACACAATAATAAAGTGCATTATACATATTCATATGCAATAAACTTTAACATGAAGACAATGGATTTTCATAAAGTTTTCCAGTTCAGCTAAGTATAAATTTCTTTTTTTTGAGACAGAGTCTCACTCTGTTGCCTGGGCTAAAGTGTTGTGGCATCAGCCTAGCTCACAGCAACCTCAAACTCCTGGGCTCAAGCAATCCTACTGCCTCAGCCTCCCGAGTAGTTGGGACTACAGGCATGTGCCACCATACATGGCTTATTTTTTCTGTATGTTTTTAGTTGTCCTGCTAATTTCTTTCTATTTTTAGTAGAGACGGGGTATTGCTCTTGCTTAGGCTGGTCTCGAACTCCTGACCTTGAGTGATCCTTCCGCCTTGGCCTCCCAGAGTGCTAGGATTACAGGCATGAGTATGGTCTATGCAATGAGGGGAGACACAGAAATAGGAATGGCATGTCTTGCCTTTGTTTTCATTCAACCTGGAACACACCCTGACTTCTAATTGTACAAGTTTAAGTTCATTTTGTGTTGTAGATGGTATTGGACCATTGAATCTTACATCACTGAGAAGGAGATGTCTCAAATAAATGTCCAGTGTGTATTGGTGTTTGGGTGAGAATGACTGATGATCTTAAAATACTATTTAATTTTGAATATGGAAAAATTAGAGTGAAGTTCTGGAAGACCTACACTGTTCTCTTTTCTAGCAAAGGAAATGGCAGTTTAGACTCTATTTGATCAGAAGAGTGTAGACTTTTATTTCAGTTTAAAAGGAAGATGGAAATTTAGGGTGAGTTGACTTTATGAAGGGCCAGCTGGGTTTTTTATCTATCAAAATAATTCTATTTTTAAAATCTCTTTAAGTCGCTGAATTGTGTAATCATAAATCTATATAAGTTAAACAAACTCACATTTCTAGGACAAATCCAATGTTGTGTGAATATATAATTATTATAAATAAATTTTACTTTGCTGTGTTCAGTTTGCTAATATTTGTTTAAGTTTTTTTATTAACATTAATGAGAGATTGGTTTATAATTTTCATTTCTCATGCAGTCTGTCTGCTTTTCTTTTTTGCTACTCTCTGGAAGTATTTATGTATGATTGGAATGATCTATTTCTTGAATATAAGTAGAATTTATCTGTACAGATGTCTTGGTCTGTTGTGTTCCTTATAGACGTATTTATTCTATTAACTCAATTTCTGTAATTTTTATAAGAAAGTTTTCTGATTTTATGTTTATTTTTGAGTCATATATATTTTGCATATTTAAATATGTTTTTAAAGTTGTTAATATACAGTTGTTCATAATATTCTTTTAAGTCTCTGCTCCATTGGAATGCCTGCTCATTATTAATTTTGATATTCTTAATGCTCTTTATGTGTGCTCACTCACAGTTTTCTTTATCAGTTATGAGAAATCTGTTTTTCAAATAAACCAATTTTGTTTTGTTATATCTTTATTATATCTTTTAAAATATATATATTCCAATAATTTCTATTTCTATGTTTGTCATTATTTTTTCCTTAGAGTTAATGTTTTTCTTTTTTTCAGAATTCTCAAATCAAAACCTTCACTTTCAGCCTCCCTTAGTGTTTAACCAGTACTTTAGCCTATGTAATGTTCTTTTTTATTGATGCTTTAACTGTGTCCTGAAACTTTTAAATATTAATTTTTATCATCAATTTTATTAGATCTATTAGTAATTTCAATATTTGTTGATAAATTCTAAAATGTTTACAATTTTTTCCATGTATACACACACACACACAGAAAAAATTATGTTTATATTGTTCTTTAATGCACAAGTATTAATTATCTTCTTGCTATTGGCTTATATTTAATGCTTTTTGTCTAAAGAGAAGATCTGTGTGATACTGCTTTTTTGAAATTTGTTTAGATATTTAATTTGTTTAGATATTTGTTAGATATTTGTTTAGATATTTAATTTGATAATAATATTTTAAAAGATATAATAAAAGATATAATCCATGTCTGCTTTAATTGAATATACAGTCTGAAATTATTGCCTATAGTATTACAAATACATCTTGTATTTATTGGATCTACTCCCTTAGCTTTTTATTATTTATATCTTCAGAGGGTTGTTGATTTTCTTGTCCAGTTAAACTATCAGTTATTAAGAAATGTGGATATTGTTTTCATCATAATGTTTTTTTTTCAAATTTTCCTGTTTTTATGATTTAAAAAATACTTAATTGAACTATTTCATTAGGTATGCACAATAGAGATAGAAATTATAATACAATTATGTTCTGTATATCTAATGATGATTTTGTGTTTATTTTATTTTCTTTATATAGCAAGCCAAGCATTTTTAATTAGTATTTTCCTATTATGTCATTTTGCTGTTTGTTTTAATGTTTTCCTCTCCCCTATCCTTTTTCTTTCAATTTTTCTCTTTATATTTTCTTATAATTTGTGTATGATTATTACTAAAAAATATAGACTTTTTAAATGTCTGTTGTTCTTTAGCCAATTTATATTTTATTGTGATCTTATATATGTGATAAGATATATAAGATATCACAATAAATATAAATATATTAATAGATATTGATGATATATATATCTTCAATTTTATTTTGTGATTTCTATTTATCCAGCTATTTATAATTTTTAAGAAATTTCTTCTTTTTTATGGCTTTCCTTTGGGTTAATTGAATGATTTTCTTTTTCCTTATTCCATCCTTCCTCCAATCCACCACCCTCCAACACTGGTTTGGAAGTCACATGTTGCATTTCTCTTTTATTGGTAGGTAATTTCATATGTGTATTTTTAGTTATTCATCCTACATTTAATTAATTTCTTTACTATTTTGAATAAAATAACTTATATTTTTTAACTCTGATCATTTATCTGTTGACTTACATGTTACCCAGTATTTTAGTTTTATCTTTCTTTTTTTTTGACACAGTTATAAGCTTATTATTATAATTTAATACTGTTATTGCCCATTGAAATTTATTTTTGTGTTTTCCAATTTATTTGCTAATTCTCAGGATTTCTCTTTGGAATAATGTTTCCTTTTCCTGAAGTACATTTTTAAAAATATTTCTTTGTAAGGATCTGTTGCAGATAAACTCTCTGAGTTTCTCTCTCACTCTTTCTGTGTATGTGAACCTCTCTAGAGCACTCTGATTGTTTAAGATAGTTTTCCTCTATACGATACTGCTACAAGCAACTTTCCATCAAATGTCTTTTTATTAATCAACTGTTTTTTTCTTCTCTAGTGGATTTCCTTTTATTTACCTTGCCTAAGATTATATATTCTTTTAAAATCTGAGGCTCTTTATCTTTTGTCAGTTTGAAAAATTTCTCAACCATTTTCACTTTGACTATTGCTTCTCACATTATCTTTAGTTTCAACTTCTAGAATTCAGAATAGGCATTTATGCTAGAACTTCTCAGTAGGTCTTATCTGTCTTAGATTTTCTTTCAGATATTATATCTCTTTGTCTTTTTATGCTTTATTCTGGATATTTTCCATAATTCTGTCTCCAGTTAATGGCTGTTTCCTCTATGTGTCTTTTCCGTTCATTGTGTCAATTATGTATCTCCTATGTATAAAGTGTCTTTTTATTCTTCTTTTAATTCGAATGATTATTTTTTATTCTTTCTTCATATTTTCAATTTACTATTTTATTTTCTTAAATATATTTTGCATAACTGTTATTTCTAGACTGTTGCTCATGGACTCTTCTATCTAGCTTATTCTATTACTTTAATTCTATTCTTTGGAACTTTATTAGTAGGTGCTTACTGAGCTCTAGATTATTGGAATGTGTTTCCAGTGATGATTTGAGTTTCCCTCTTCCATCTGGGAGCATTGTCAACCTAAATCCTTTAAAGTAAATTCTCGACTTGAATTTGGGTCTGAAGGCAAACTATAGCTAGTGAATAATTATGCTTTCTCATGGGAGACTTTGTTTTTCTCCTGTACTTACAGCTAGAGTTAAGACAATTCCCCCCCAGGTCTCCTTGTGGGGTAATATATTTTTTTCCTAGTTTACAGTTGCACAGAAGGTTTGGCACCACAGGGGACTCAGCACTATGTGAGAGATTTATGATTCACTCTCCATGTTATGTGGATTTGGGGAATGCCTCGTGTGCGCTTGATGTGATTATTAAAACCTTGGCTTACCTCTCTAGATTTCTGTTCCTGTTTTATTTTTGGACTCTGGGGACTTCCCTTTATTGCAGCCAAAAAAGTTTTAGAAATGTATTATTCAGTACCTTTAGCTATTGTGTAGTGGGGTAGTTTCTCAGCATATCTAATATTCTATATTGCCTAAAATAAAAGTCTCAAATTAGTTTTTAAGGTTTATTTTTTATATCTAAATTGTTTACAAAATGAGCCAGCTCAATTATTATCTTTTGACAATTACTGAAGTGGCTGGGAAGTAAAAACAAAACAAAACAATCAAACAAACAAAAAACTGCTTTCTTCTGTTGAATATTCTCTTTCTTTTCTACTTTATGTGTCTTCTATTTATAACTTCTCTCTTGGTCTGAATTTATAAATAAACACTGATAAATAAATATTGATCAACTCTGAATCTCCAAGGTTGGCAATACAGTGGAGAGGAGAGAGAATGTCTGTAATTCAAAAAGTTTTCCAAAGCGCATGAAGAACTTAGACTGCATATGATGTTTCCTTTGCTATCTTTTTGTCCGAGTCATCTTTCCTGCCTAATGTGAGGAAGTGCTTTTAAGTCAATTTATAGTACAACCAAGATCTTCTTCCATAGTGCAACAGTATCTTCTTGTGTCATAAAGAAATTCAAGTGAATAATGCAAATATGGTATTATGTTTTACTTCCACGATTGTCCACACTGATCTTCTATTTTCTGTCCTCTTATTTTACAGTACTAGCTTTGATATTTTCTTTTATGACTCTACTATATACATAATTCCCCTCTTAGAAATTTCTCTCTTGGGAAGGAAAGTGACCCTGGATTTTGCAGTTGGGCTACCACTCAAGCAAGATTTGATAATGTGTTACTTTTGCTTCTAAACTAATAATTAGTTCTCTCGTATGCAACATCAACCACTATAGCCTTATGCAACATCCACAACTATAGCCTTAATAATTGCCACATAGTAAACTTCGAACTTAAAGACCCTGGGGAGGCTGACACTGTATTTTTCCATGTTGATGAGGCCTATTGCTTTGTTTTGCATTAGTTTTCAGAGCAACTGTAGAAACAAAACATCCATAACAGCTTTCAAATTGAATCAGTGTGTGTGTATTGCTGATATTCTGGAAACCCTTTCACCCATCTTATTAATTTATACTTAGGGAGTAGGCAACTTTCAGATTTTATTTTGAGATGATAAACCATAATGGGTCTAAATATGTGAAGATACATATTTAATGCACTTTAATGCCTTTATGGTCTCACTGTTAAAATGTAGAGCCCTAAATAATTCTGCATAGGAATGCTTACACTATCACTGCTACATTCCCTGCAGAGCTATGAATATGTTCTAGTCAAAGCTCCATTACTCTAACTTGTTGAAATATTTGTATATCTGCAAGTTTTGCTTGGTACTGGGATTCCTTTGGTTGATGACTTTAATGTGCTATTGTATATTGTGAGTCCAAAAGATAGAAACAAACCTTGATTTTGCTTCCAACAAAGAATGTAAGGCTAGGATTTTATGGAAAATAACTTGGGAAACTGATTAAATATTATTGTGGATATTGCATGTCTATTTTTGTTATAAATGATGTTGAATGTCTCCTTTCACCATGTAAATCAGCTTTATTGTACAAAATCTATGCCATAGGTACTGCTATTCACATTTTATATTTGAAGAATATAAATGAACAACAATTGGCTAGTATTTATTAAGGAATTATAAATGAAAAGCCATATCTTTCATTGTTGCCTTATCTCCTTTAATACAACAATGCTTTTATGTAGGTATTTTATTAAGTCTCTTTTATACAAAAGGAAACTGAATCTTAGAGACCTCATCCCAAAGTCATACGCTCAGGGAATGCTTGGAACTTACATTGCAACTGTGATCTCTCTCAACCAGAAATGAGCATTGGCACTGGGGTGATGGTTTAGGTGGAAAAGAAGAATAAGTACAAGATATACTAGTCATCCAGAAAGTTGGGATCTGATGTGCAATCCCCATCAAAATATTAACATCTAGAAAACATAGTTCTACACTTTGTATGAAACCAGAAAAGACCCTGAATAGTCAATGCAACCCTACCTAATAAGAACATATTGGGAGGCATCCCTTTACCAGACAATTAAACAGATGCATAGCAATAATCAATAGGCTAATTTATGTATACGTGTTTAATTATATATAAAGCTTTGCATTTCCTTGGTGAGCAAAATGGTAGCTCTTTTGTCTCCCTGCTGAAAATAGTTATATTAAATGTTAGCTAATATAATCATTATTATTATTAATGAGTTCTTTAAAAGCAATTGGAATTGCCCCAGTTGCTTCTAAAATTATTTTCTCAAATTATTCCACAAACCAACCCTGTGCAGTAGATGATATTATTTGACCAATTTTACAAATGAGGAAAGAGAAGCTTAGAAAACTTAGGGGATTTACCCAAGCATGTGAACTGAAATTTTAAGCCCTCCTTCCCTTGGACCATTCTTCTTTCTTTACCTTGCTCTTTTGATTATTTACTTAATATTATCTGTAAGAATATGAAATTATCTACTTTTTATTTTATTTCTCTTCCATAAAAATGCCAGCTTCATGGCAGCAAGGTCTATTTCCATGTTTTCTCTGTTTGCATTTTCAGCATGTAGCATAGTGCCTGCCACACAAAAGACACTTCTCATGTCAACATTATTTGCTGAAAGATTGAACAAATATTTGATTCCAGTGTCACATCTGGGGCCACTATACAAAGAGAGGGAATTTCTACTAAGCAGATATTCCATTTTAAGGGGGGAAATCCAGGTTTTAATGTAGCTAATGATTTAGTTTGCTAAAATTAGAAATGAGGTAATTTCATAAGAATTTTATGTTACAATTTAGTGTCTTGAATTACCGAGTCTGGAGAACACAGTCAAAATGTAACTTAATTAATGCCATCATATATCTGAGGGAAATTGTAATGAAGGGGTGAACAGCTGTTCCCTATGTGCACTGAGTATAGAACAGGAAGAAAAGGGCTTATATCAAAAGCACAAAAATTAAGCCAGTCTTGGAAAGGGCTGTAAGCTATTGGGGTAAGTTTTTAAAGTGCTATAAAGAATCAGTTTTTCCACCTATTCTTATTGACTTCTTATCTTCAGGCTATTAGGTGATGTGCCTGACTGTCTGACTATGCCCTTTCTGGTTCTCAATATCCTTCAGTAGAAATGCAAAAGGTCATGCTACCATGAGCAAGGTTCTCAGGCCCATGGCCATTACTGTGAATGGTACCACTCTTATAATTTATTCTGTATATTCTTATGCCAGCCAGTGAGATGAGACATAATTGGTTCTATAACAAGGCAATTTGCAGTTTGTGACAAAGTAAGGGACTTGCTTGAATATCATTTAGATTGTATAACTATGCAAGATTTAATTTTCTTAATGCATTTGTACTTCTCATGTTTGATAATATCACTAAGAAATAGATGTAATCTTCCAAAATGATGATCAACTTTGAAATGGACAATTAGTTGAATCAAATATCCAAATCCATAATTGATTACATAAGGAAGAAGCTTAATTGTCTCTTGCATTTTCACAGATATTAAAATGAAAGAACATTGGGTAGGTTTGTTTTTTACTCTTGTAGGGCTATGTTTGTTGTTTGGTTTGGGGTATGTTAATTAACTAAGGTGTGGCATAAACTCATGTTGGTTGCTTCTCTGCCCAACATTGTTTCTCGTGCACTATACATTTTTAATTTAATCAGTATTTTTGGATGCCTGTTATATTTCAGGCTACTTCAAGGGGTGATGGTGTTGACCAGTCATGAAAGAAAAATACAGGCAAGGTTTAAAAGTGAAGTTAAGTCTTAGCTCTGGTTATTCACAGATGCCAGACACCAGAAAACATAATGTGAGTGTGAAATATTTCCAACACGTTTCAGAAGTGAAAGAAATATAGTGCTATGCACACATTCCAAGGACAAAACACTCAAGCATAGGAGGAGAAGTATTTAAGAACATAACTCTAAAGCCAGGTCAAATAATCTTTCTTTCATTTGCTGTATGCATAAGCTACTTTAACTTTTTTGAACACAATTTACTCCTTTTCTGAGTGAGGATAATAATAGTACCTAAGGGTTGTTGTGAGGATTAAATGTTGTGTGTGCGTGTATACACAATTACAAAAGAGATTGGCAAAGTACTCTATGAACGAAATTCAGCCTGCCACCTGTTTTTGTACAGCCCAGGGACAAAGAATAGTTTTCACATTTTATTAAAGATTGAAGAAAATTGAAAAGAAGTATAATATTTTGCAATACATGACAAATTTCATGAAACCCAGTGTCCATTTAGTCAATGTTCATAAATAACACAATCTTGCTTATTTGTTTATGCATCATTTATGGCTCCTTTCCCTCTACAAAGGCAAAGTTGAGTAGTTGTGACAGAGACTTTATAGCCTGCAAACATTAAAATATTATGTGTCTCTTTATAAAAAAGAATTTGCCAAACTCTGGCTTATAACACTGGCAGACATATAGTGAATGCCAAAAATTGCTAGTTATTATGATTATTAAATAGCTTTCTAATTTAGAATAATCATTTGGTTTGAAGTTTTGCATGAAGACTTCTTTATTTTAGAAGCTCAATGTAATGAATTAAGGGGTATTTATTAATACAGGGTGGTAAAGTGCAAGCATATATTTGAATCAGATAGCTGTCTACTTGTTGTACCTTAGGGTTTCATTAAGAATTAATATATCTTAAACCTCTTATCTAAGCAAGTGGACCTTTAAAACTTTGTGGGCCAAAATAAGTTTGCTAACTGATCTAACTGGTGTGATTGTCATATCAAAGAGCATAGTTGTAAAATACTAACTATTAATAAAGCTCATGGGTTTTATCCACTACGTTTCTCCTCCCTCACCCCTGCCCCACTACAGGAGATGGATTATATTTGAGAATACCTAAGCACTGTGAACAAAGACCAGTTAGAATTATCCTGAGTCAGACCCAATTATCACCTCTATAGGAATCTAACTCTAGTCTAAATGATGGATGTTAGCTCAGCATTCACCTTATCTATGGTGCAAAAGTAAAGTTCCTCTCCAATGTCTTTCTGAGATTCCATGATCACTCAACCCATTGGAGGAAGTATATTTGATATACCATTATGTCAATTCCTGCTATGAAGTATTTCTCTAGAGAGGTGACTCATTCCTTCTGCTATTATTTATTCATGTGTAGACTCCTTATATAAATTGCCTCACTTACTGCTTTTGGGCTCTCAATTCCGACGCTCTTTCTTGAAAATCAATAACACCTAACTTCTGAAGTAAACTCTCAGTAAAGCAAGCTGTGATGGCTTTTGTTGCACTCCTTGGCATTAATTATTCATGGTTATTTATTGAATAATTCAACATATATGATAATTTTTAAATTCTCTACCTTGTTACTGAAAAGTGAGGACTTTTTGGACCATCATTTGATTCATGCCAAATGAAGCCATTATCAGTGAGAGCATACAATATGTACAAAGGTGACATTCAGTTTTCAGGTCTTCATTAAATGAAATAAAGATGATTTGAGTATATTCCATGGCCCTCAAGGAGAATAGGAAACATATTCCTACTCAATCTATACTCTAGGTAAAGGGGAATTACTGGTATAATGTTCAAGCTATGCTTGGAGAAAAAAAGGGACACTTTCTCATGTGATAAAGTGTTAATGAAATAAGGAATTAAAATATCCCCTTCCCTATATATTCAATTACATAAACTCTTCTCATAAAATTGTCTCTTCTTTCTTTTTTATTTCTTCTTGATTTTCTTTTTTTATTTTAATTGACAAAAAATGAAGTTTCTTAAGTGCTTTTTATTATTGTTAATTATTTCTGTTTTTATCACTCAATTTCATATCATTCCTTTGTTCTGACATTTAACTCCATATTAATTGTCTTTTTGAATGCTATAGATCTTTTGTAAATGAATAAACCCACTATTTAAACAATGGATAAGCCAATATAATCCACAATGTCACATAGGCTGTTTGATGTAAAAAAGCAGTAAGATATAGAAATAGCTTCCATCAAGTCCTTCTCCCAGGATTTCCAGTTTTCCTACACTAAATAACTAGCCTGGCTTCTGAACAGTTTTAATTGCACTAAAACACCTCTAAATATTATATAATTTCCAAATATTATAGCTATGTTTGAACCAATAGCGTGTTTCAATATTCCACTATCAGGTTACTTATCGATTACTGCTGGGATGTGGCTGGACCAGAATAGCCGAATATGAATTAAAGTATTGTGTAAGCAGAGTGTCACATGAATAAAAGACCCTGAATAGGTAACTAAAATGCCCCTATTTATAAAAAATGTTTTATTCCAGTAGTTCTAAAATTCTATAACATACATGCGCATTGTCAATAAGAACTAATTTTCCAGTTGCTGTGATCTACATTAATGATAGAGTAAAAAGCTATATATGATTCAACTCATTTTAACATGAAATCAGGCAAAGGAGGTTTTAACTGGTTGTATTCTTTGGCCTAACAATTTTGCTTATGAAAAGAGAGTTAAGTGATAGGAATTTTATTGTGAAATTATTAATAAACGACCTGTATCTCATAAACACTTAAATACCTGACAAGAAAGGATTAAATAAATGATTGTCCATCTATAATCCAGTATTCGAAACTAGTAAAAACAATGTTATAGGTAAATAGACAAATATTGGAAAATGCTATTTAAATAGCATGTTATATATTAGTACAAGCAATATAGTTCACATGTGCACAAACATGTATGTGTATATTTATTTATGTTTGTTAATACATTGATATTATATACATATATAAGAATATTCATATGTGTATGTATATGAATATATATACACACACAATATGTATTCCACATATTTGGGTATATTCTTTCAGATTACTTTTGTAAATTATGTCTTACTTGATGGAAACAAGATGTTTTTTATTTTTTCTAATTTTATTCTCTTAATTTTCTAACTTCTTAAAGAACATGTATTGACTTTGTGAATAGAAGACACACTTTTAGTTAGTGGTTTCCAATCTGGGGAAAGCAGAGATTTTGTATTATCAAAAATTATAAACATGAACTCTTTATTTAATATTTATATATAATTATATTTAAAAATCATTTCCATTTCTCTTTCCTTCCTTCAACAGTTCAAATTTCCTCATAACCATGGACCGCTTCAGTGAGCAAGCGGGATTCATGTGACCACACTTCATAGAAATGCAGGGAAACACCTGTGGCTTGCCCAAATCTGGGACCAACTGGAATGCTGGTTTCTGCTCAGAGAAGCTATAACACAAATGTGTAATCAGGTACACACTTAAAACTTTTCAAAGGGGGACATACCTTTCCAAAACTGTAATTCTAAAATAGTTATGTCTTTCGCCATAGATATCTTTTTATTTATTTATTATTTATTTTTAATTTTTTAAATTTCAGCATATTATCGGAGTGCAAATGTTTAGATTATGTATATTGCCTGTGCCCCACCAGAGTCAGATCTTCAAGTGTGTCCATCCTCTAGATGGTACACACCATATCCATTAAGTGTGTATATACCCATCCCCTCCTCCCACCTCCCATCTGCCGACACCTGATGAATGTTACTACTATATGTGCACTTAAGTGTTGATCAGTTAATACCAATTTGATGGTGAGTACATGTGGTGCTTGTTTTTCCATTCTTGTGATACTTCAATTAGTAGAATGGGTTCCAACTGTATCCAGGATAATACAAGAGGTGCTAGGTCACCACTGTTTTTTGTGGCTGAGTAGAACTCCATGGTATACATATACCACATTTTATTAATCCACTCATGTATTGGTGGGCACTTGGGTTGTTTCCACATCTTTGCAATTGTGAATTGTGCTGCTATAAACATTCGAGTGCAGGCATCTTTTTTATAGAATGTCTTTTGTTCTTTTGGGTAGATGCCCAGTAATGGGATTGCTGGATCAAATATGGTAGTTCTACTTGTAACTCTTTGAGGTATCTCCATATTACTTTCCACAGAGGTTGTACTAGTTTGCAGCCCCATCAGCAGTGTATGAGTGTTCCTATCTCTCCGTATCCATGCTAGCATTTATTGTTTTGGGACTTTTTCATAAAGGCCATTTTCACTGGAGATAAGTGATATTGTGGTTTTGATTTGCATTTCCCTGATGATTAGAGATGTTGAACATTTTATCATATGTTTGTTGGCCATTAGTCTATCTTCTTTTGAAAAGTTTCTGTTCATGTCCTTTGCCCACTTTTTGATAGGTTGTTTGATTTTTTCTTGCTGATTTTCCTGAGTCCTATATAGATTGTAGTTATCATCCCTTTATCAGATGTGTAAAATGTGAATATTTTCTCCCATTCTGTAGGTTGTCTGTTTGTTCTCGTGATAGTTTCCTTGGCTGTGCAGAAGCTTTGATATCTTTAGAGTTCCTGTGAGGCAAATTTAGACATCAGAAGGCTTTCTCAGATCAAAATAAATAGAAATGAATACAGTACATATGTTTATTCATTGATTTTTGTCTCATTGTCTTCCAAGAACTTAAAGTGGTTTAAAAAATACTGAGGAAATAAATGCTAATGACAAACGGAGTTAAGATCATGAAAGAGATGATAGTAAATAAAAAAATCCTATACCCTCACAATGGTGGTCACTCATTGGCTGAAATCTTCCAATGCAGCTACTGAGCCATGGAAAATATGATCAAATGACTAGAAACAAAGTAGTGCTAATCAGTGAGGAATGTGCCAGTCTACAATGGCCTACATGTTGGGGAGCAGGGGGTGAACTGGCACACTGTGATCAAAAGTTGTTTTTTTAAAAATTAATACTTAACATAAAGCATGAAACTCTAGATTATGGAATTTTTCCATAATTACTGTGCACATTATGATAAATTTGTCCTTAAGATTTTTAACCTGTTCAACTTATTATTTTTGTAAAAAAATCTTTAAGTAAAGATTCAAAAATTCAGAAATACGCATAATGTTCTCTTGGGTCATTCAACCATACTGTCATATTCCCAGATATTGGCAGGGACATGTGAAACTCAGCTGAGAATTACCAGCCGTGATTTTTGACCATGTTCATTGTATAAAAACCACTAGATGATTATAAAAAGTGCCATAATTTCTGGTATCGAGTCCTGAAAATGACTCCTCCTAAAGAAGATTCTGTATGTTTCAATGGATAAAATATATTTTTAATATCTTCCCCATAATTACCCAAAACATCTCAAATTTAAGTTTCTAAATGCAATTTTAAGGAGGTCAATAAAATACACTCCAGTTATTCTGCTTCACGGAGATTTGGCTTAACTCCCAAAGGATATCATTTGATTCTCATGAGTTAAGAAAATAATAATATAAACTTTTGATATTCCACCTTTGGAGATTTTGATGTGTGGGATTTATGAGAAAATCTATCTTTTAAAAAATATTTCCTAGTGATTTGATTCATAAGTTGGTGAAGTGTAACAATTAAAATATATATATATATGCATGTGTTATGTTTCATAAACATTTGTAACATAATGGTCTATTTGAGAATTGGTCTCTTTTATAAGAGTTACCATAGCCTAAAAACACTATGGTGTTTTAGGCTCTTAAAGCTCTGTGTCTTATTAAAATACAAGATTATTTTGCCCCTGTCTCTGTCCAGTGCAGATTGGGGGAGGTGTTCTGCCGGTTATTCAAGGACCCAGTGATTGTCCTTCTACATATCTAATAGCTCTGTCATCTTCTAGGGCCTTTGGGACTCTCATTAAATCCTCTGCTTCTCGCTGGCAGGTAAAAGAGAGAGAGAAAATGAGTGGAATGATGGCCAGGTTTTTAGGGGAAGTCCTAGAAGTGGTGTACATCATTATGCCGTCATTTTCTTGTCCAGAACCCAAATCTGCCATCACTTAGGCAAGGAAGCCTGGGAAATGTAGTCTTCAGTATACCAGAAGAAAAATATCATGAGGTTTATTGATGAGAGTCTTAAAATAAAGAAGAGGAAGTAAGAAGTTAACATGGTCAATTCTTAGGAAGGAGGGTCTTGCCTAATTGTTCAGAAAAGGAATGTGAGTTGGGGATGACGATAAGCTTACGACTGAGAAAGCCAAGATCTCCAGCTTCTTGAGTGACAAGAACTGAGTTTGCCCAGAGTCTCTCAAATCTGTGGACCTTGGGGAAGACATCTGCACATCAAACTTACGAAGGGCAGGAAAAGGCATAACTACAGCCTTCTCTCAATTGCAGCTTCTGATATCTAGCCCAGGAAAAAAATAGCCAATTTCACAATTGTGTAGCAGACAGGAATAATGACAAAGATTACAGCAAAGGACTTTTAGCTGCATTCACATGGCTGTGGATACCATAGCATATTCTGTTACATTCTTTCATACATAAATGCCACCAGTGGAGGTTAACTGTCACTTCCAAGATTGTGTCCAGAGGTATATCAGTTTCTGGGAGGAATATTAGATGGTCTGAGGACCAAATTTCAACTGTTAGTTTGTGGAACTCTATGTAAGGAATCTTCTTTTTCAGAAATATATAATATACACAAAGCATGTTGCATGTTTTAAATTGATAATTGAAAGAAAAGTTAATGTTGAGATAACTGCACAGAAGACACTATCTCTGTGCCCCCAATACTTTTCATTAATGCTAATTTGAATTTTAAAAGTTTTGGTTGGATTTCTAGGCCTTGGGGTTTCTGCTTTTCTGCTGCCTTTTAAAGTAACATTTAGAAACAGCTAAGTTTATTACTTCTATATGGAATATAATTCTAAGAGGCTGATCAAATTCCCAAAGCTGTGGAGAAATTCTAGAATCAGGTTTCCTCAATTCTTCAGAGTTGATGATGGCAAATGTCACATGAAAAATATTTTCCTAGAAACACAAATGGCATTTATTTTCTTGAAATATACCATTAGGATACAAAATATTACTGTGTTCAATTCTATATTACAAACAACAAAATATAGCATTCATTTACAATTTAAATGTAGACATCAAGGGAACATTTTAGTAATCTTTTAAAAATTACTATTATTTACCACATACTGGATAAAATGATTTGAAGGCCATGACAAAATAATTTTATATTCTTGGAAAAAAGTGGAACTATATAATTTCCTAATAAATACCTATATCAATTATTAATAACTAGAAAAATTATAGAGATCACTTTACCCTAAATGGCTAATTAATTCCCACTTGTCAAAGATAGAAGAGACATTTTCCGCTGCCAAGGTGTGGCAAATAGTTTGTATCCATTTCAGTGCTTTAAATTTTGAGATTTCAAGTTAATTTTATGCTGTAGTTAGCTAATAATTCTACTACTCAGAGATATATTGATGAAGAATCATACATTTTCTGGGAAAACAGATTTGCAGCCAGTGACTTCCTTAAGGACTATAGTTATGAGAAAGATGTTTTCTTTTGATTTATCTTTGTTTATCCTTTCATTTTTAGTTAGCATGTAATGATTGTACATATTTATGAGATACAGAGTTATATTTTGATACATGTACACAATGTGTAATGATCAAATTAGCATAATTAGCATATCCATTACCCAGAACATTTATCATTTTTTTGTTATGAACATTGAAAATCCTCTCTTTCAGCTATTCAAAAACACACACTAAATTACTGTTAACCATATTCACACTAGGGTGCCACAGAACACTAGAACTTATTCTTTTTACGTAGCTGTAATTTTGTATTCATTAACCAACCTCTATCTAGCCTCCCTCTACCCCTACCCTTCCCAGCCTCTAATAACCATAATTCTGCTCCCTACTTCTATGAGCTTGATTTTTTCTTAGCTCTTACATTGGGGTCAGTGTGCCTGACTTATTTCATTTAACATAATGCCTCCAGGCTCATTCATGCTGCTGTGAATGACAAGATTTCATTCTTTTTTATCCTGAATAGTATTACATTGTGTATATATATACCACATTTTCTTTATCCATTTATTTGTCGATGGACACTTACGTTGATTCTGTTTCTTGGCTATTGTGAATAGTACTGCAATAAACATAGGGGCGCAGATATATCTTCAATATACTGCTTTTATTTCCTTCAGATAAATACCCAGCAGTGGATAATAAGGTAGCTCTATTTTTAAATTTTTTGAGAAACCTCCATACTGTTTTCCATAATGGCTGTACTAATTTATATTCCCACCAATACTGTTTAAGAGTTCCTTTTCCTTTGCATGTTTGCCAACATTTGTTATTTTTTGTCTTTTTGATGACAGCTATTCTAACTGGGGTGAGATGATATCTCATTGTGGTTTTGATTTGCATTTCCCTGATGATTAGTGATGTTGAGAATTTTTTCACATATTTGTTGGCCATTTGCATGTCTCTTTTGCTAAATGTCTAATCAGATTCTTTGCACATTTTTAATCAGATTTTTTGTGTTTTTACTATTGAAATGTTTGTGCTCCTTGAATATTCTCGATATATTATGTTTTCATTTTCATTTGTTTCAAGAATTTTTTAAAATTTCCTTTTAATTTCTTATTTGACCCAGTGGTCACTTGGGAGCATGTTATTTAATTTCTATGTATTTGTATAATTTCCAGAGCTCCTCTTATTATTAATTTCTAATTTTATTCCATTGTGGTCTGAGAAGATACTTGATATGTTTTTGATTTTTTTTGTATTTATTGAGTTTTTTTGTGGCCCAAAATATAGTCTATCCTGGAGAATGCCCCATGTGCTGATGAGAAGAATGTGTATTCTGCAACTATTAGATGAAATATTCTGTAAATGTCTCTTAGGCTATTTTGTCTATAGTGCAGTTTAGGGCCAATGTTTCTTTGTTGATTTTCTGTCTAGATGATCTATCTAATGCTGAAAATAGGGTGTTGATGTTCCCAACTATTATTGTATAGGGATCTCTCTCTCTCTTTAGCCCTTGTAATATTTGCTTATATCTTGATACTCCCATGTTGGGTTCATATATATTTAGAATTGTTATATATTATTATATATTATTATTATATAATAACCTTGGTCTCTTCTTATGTTTTTTGACAAAGTCTATTCTGTCTGATATAAGTACAGCTACTTACACATGGTTTTTGGCTTTTGTTTGTGTGGAATGTCTGTTTCCATCTCCTCATTTTCAGTCTATGTGTATTTTGAATTACCTTAACATGTATCTTTTATTCATCATTTATATATGTATTTTTCACTCAAAAACATTTATTTTTAATACAATAAATAAAACTGTAGATTTTTTAAAACCTTGATTCAATTACAGTGTCAGAAATGCTTTAAAAATGAATAACATAATTAACATAAAATTTAATATTAAAATTTTATGCTGTTCATATGGAGAACAATGCTTTTGCATTCTGATTCCCTATCTAGGAGACCTACAAGATGGCCTTAAGGTATTAATGTTTCCATTGGAGAGAATCAATGTCAGATGTATGACTGTTAGAAAAATGAAAGCCATTTGCTACATAGATATTTTTATATAAACACAAAACTTAGCAGGTCTCTCTGACTTATATTAGTTTCACATCTTACTTCCCTTAAGGTCAGGTCTGATATAACAAAACAAAAAACAAACAAACAAACAACAACAAAAACCAAAATCAATACCCTGTTTATCTGCTTAAAATGTCATTAAGGCATATTTTAAAAAGTTGTGTCTTAATAAATACATTAGTTGAATGTATTCCACATGTTTACCCAACCAACTTTTCTTTAAGGGAAACTAGGTCCCATATACTGTGTAGTCATTATAGTTATAGCCAAACACTAAAGGAGTTTATATTTAATTAAAGAAGGCATAATTACTTGTTAAATGTAAAAGTATGACAAATAGGATAAAGACACATTAAGTGAGATTTCAGCCTACAAAGTAATTTCTCAACTGGGGCCAAATTTTGAGCCCAGTGGACATTTGACAAAGTCTGGAGACATTTTTGATCATCATGACTAGGGAGGGGGATGCTACCAGAATCTGGCGGGTAGAGGCCAGGGATCTTACTAAACATTTACAGTGCATAGGACAGTATTCACAATACTAGTTTATTTTCTCTGAAAAGTCAATAGTGCCACTGTTGAAAAACCCTAGTCTTAAAGAGTGGGAAAGAACAGGTTAGAGAATCACCATGACAGTCATTCAGTGGAACAACTGCCTATGGATGGTGATGTCCTTGAAATATTCCATCATTAAATATATAGGTCAATAATTTCATTGTGTTTTATACCTAAATAAAGCTTTGTAAAAGTTGATTGAATAAATAAATCATTAAAAGCAAATGTCAATATGAGACAGATGGTTCCGAACCTTCAATCAACTTTCCTACCCCTTTATTCATTGACAGAATAATTGATGTCCCCCAGGTTTGACCCTGGCTCCATAATCTACAATTGTTACTGCAACTGTAAAGTGGAGATAATGATAGCTTCTCTTACAATTGTTGTGAGAATTAAATGAGAATGTTCAATAAATATAAAGTGTACTGCACAGTCTCTGAATAAATGGCAGCTATGAATCAGAAAAGATCACATTATGCTCCAAATGATATGTCATAGAGCTTCTGTGGCCCCATAAATTACAGAATTATTATATCTTACATGCAGACAGAGATGGAAATGATTACCTCTTTTGATGGAGAGCTATGTTGTGAATTACTTTTTTAAACCTTCAAATAGATGAGTTATATGTGAAAAGCCCTGTAATGCTAAGTGTTTTTATAAGATTTGTTACTGGCAAGAAATGGACAAGCATAAATGAGATCAGTCCAAAAAGATTACCCTGCAAACTTGCTGATGTGCTGTCTGCTAAAGAAGTGACAGATCATAAAACTACTGAGAGAGAAAGGCAGAGGTATAGGACACTGGAAAAAAAAGGCCTTGTCCCTGGATCTTTATACATGCAACTTTATCAGGGTTTATACTGCCACACTGACTGCTATGCTTAGCATCATGATCCTTTTTATGTGTGGTGCAGGAAGCTGACCTGAGTTTCAATAAGGTAAGAATTACTGGGGGTGACTATGACACTGTTACTAGGCCAGTATCGTGTAGTTATGGGTCAGGGCTTTGAAGTAAGCCTAACATCCGGCTTTGCTGCATTACAGCAGTGTGAACTTGAGCAGGTTCAGCCTCTCAGATAAATTTTCTCTTTGTATAGTGGGTATATTGATGCTACGTGCTTCCTCAGTTGTGTTGATTAAATTGGATAATTTATAAGAAGTACTTTGTACAGTTGCTGGGGCTATAATCTTCATTACATCATCATTATCATCATTTTCACTATCATCTTGTAAAAGCTTTCTATTGTTAATATACTTTGTATTATGCAACTTTTTAGATTTGTTTAAAGGAAGAAGTCTTTAAAGCACTTATTTTATTTTTAATTTTAAATATTATTAAGCCCCTGGATTAATATATACTTTTTTATATGAGTTTTCTGATTATATACATTTTCTCATTGTATGAAAAGAGCAGAAGATCTGTCTTTGCATTTGTCGGTTATTCTATTTTATAATTCTTGAATCTGATAAGTAGTATCCATAGAATCCCTTTGCAGTAAATAGTCTGTTTTTTATTTTCCTATATGCCATTATCTATATCTTTCTTTCCTTAATTAATATGATCAGTTAGTCACACAATATTCATGACTGCATTTGGCTTTGGAAGGACATCTGAACTGCTTCAAATGTGGACATATGTGGAGAGGTGCAACCTGGTTGTGTCTGACTTTTCAAAAAGTGGGAGGTGAAAGCAGAAAGCAACAGACATAAGCTAACCACATATGCATGGCATTCCCAGAGACTTTCACACATTGTGCATTTGATGTCTCAGCTCTTTTGGTAACAATGGCCTGCAGACAGCCATTTCCATCTCTCCTACCCATGGCAGTCATCCCTAGTGGATTATAACATTCATTTTCGCTGGCCTCAGAATACTTTTCAATTCACGGTCAAAGGAGTTATAATCCATTGATTAATGTTAACAAGCTTAATGAAATCTCTCCCTTATCTCTAATTGTATAGAGAGGAATAGAAGAGTGATTGGTATGTGAAATGGTGAAACCAATATCCAAAATGCTGATATGGATTCTAGGATAAGTATCAGGATCAATGTACAGTATTTAGATTGTATCCAAATGTTACCTGCAAAAATGCAGGATGGAGGTGGCAACACAACAGGAAGGTTTTCTTGTAAGCTTAGTATAAATCAACAAAGACAAACATTTGTAGAATGGGATGTTCAAGGTACTATTGGCTGGTAATCAGATGAAGGAGTGTAAAGATGCACTATTTTGAAGAACATGGTACAAATATTGAAAAAAACCACGTTACAACATCTGAATTTGGTAGATTTGATAGCTAATATTAATAATCAAGGATGTATAATGGCCTCTACTTTATTACAAAAATATCCCATCTACTCATTCCTTCCCATGCAACTGTTATCTAAAGGGAGAGTGGGGCTGTAGAAACCAAGCCAACATTATTTTTATTTGTATGAAAAGGGGAAAAAATTTCAGAATTTTCTAAGTGCCCAAAATTGTCTAAAGCAAAGAGAGAAAGTGGTGGAAGGGTATGTGTGATGTTTGAGGGTTTTGTTGTTGTTGCTGTTCTGCTTTCTGTTATTTTTGTTGTTGTTGTTGGTTTGGTTTTTGGTCTTCATTTTCCAGAGCTAATAAACAAGCAGTGGATTTAGTTTCCAATGATTAATCCAGCCAGAACAGCAATATACAGGCTTGATTCTCTTCCTTTGATCAGCAATGTGTAGGGAGAACATTAAAACATGAGGCCCTGTGTCTAGCTGTTCCACCACTGAGTCCACAATTCTGCAGCTCATTGATTTCTCTCCATGGGATAATCATAAAACAAACACTTACTGATTGCCTATAGATGTCAGGCAATTCTGCTTATAGTATTTTTTATTATATGCTTTCTCATTTCATTCTCAAAACAATCTTATGAAAAATGAATATTTTTGAGCCTCAGTTTCCTAATTTATAAAATGCAGATTGAAATTAATGTAGTTTTGAGAACTTACTGCTAAAAATTGGTACAACAAAACTTAATGCTACAAAACTCTTATTGTAGTCATATATTTAACATGTGACAAGAAATACTGAATAATACATTTTTTAACCTTGCTACCAACTATCTTTATGATTAAGAGCACATTAAAACCCACTCTATTCTTTTTCTGCAATCTTAAAATAAAAAGTGATGAATGTAAGGAAATAACACAATGTTCCAAAGAATTTTTTTTCAGATGGAGCTGAAGGATACCTAGAAATTCAGGCACTCTATAGCCTCAAGTTTATTCTAAATTAAAAGATTAAAGACATAGCAAAACATTTATTTAAAAATGACATCAAAAGTGTTTAAATGTAAATCAGTATTCAAAGATATGCCAATATGAATTTACTCTTAAAACTAAATTTAGGAGATTATATATTTTTGTCAAATAACATATTATTTATATTTTGGTAAACTACACATTAATCTATATTACTCACACACACACACATGCTCATCAGATATTATCATCTAATGCAATTTTAAATTAGTCCCATGAGCTCAACAATGAGGGGGTACTTAGCTCCATTTGATGGGTGAGGAAATGGGTTCAGAGAGGTTATGTGAGTTTGGATAAGCCTCTCAGTCGCTCACCTTTTTATTTATTCATGTATTCTTTCCCCCACTAACATTTTTTGCCTAATATGATAATTAAGAAGAAGGGAAGGAGAAGAAGTAAGAGAAAATGATCTTAATATATATAAAATACCAACTCTTTAAAAGGTCACATCAACCAAAAAAAAAATCACTTATATATGTAAGTAATTTGAAATAAAAAAAAACACGCACACTTATATATAATCTTGGCTCTCAGTCTTGGCTGGCTTTTTACTAGCTCTGTGACTTTTTGTGCAACGAGTTACTCTGTCTAAAGCCCCAGTTTCTTCCAATTGCTTTCCATATGCTCTGTGTCATCAACAGTTATCTTCTTCAAGTCTAGTACTAAGACACCATCCTGGGCTTCAGGACACAGCATAATGACAAGTAAATAAGCACTGTAAATATGTAATTGCAACAGAACATGGTGAGCTTCACGAGAGTTTAAGCCCAGCTTTGAGGCAGCAGAGAGGAGGCAATTTTTCGCTGACAGTGTTCAAAAAGACTCAGACTCACACCAGAAAGGGCATTAAAGCTAGGCTTAAAGGGATAAAGAAGAGTTTTCCAGGAATTAAAGGGTAGGAAAAAGAAATTTCATGCAGTAAAAACATTCTCTCTAAAGACATGAGATCAGGAAAGGGGACAATATATTGATTATACAGGAAACATAGTTTAACAGTTGGGAAAAATTCAGAAAGAAAACTGTGATCAAATCAGCAAATGCTTTGTTTTGTTAAGGAGTTTCAAATTTAACTAGTAGGAATTTGGGAACAGCTTAAGTTTTCAAAGAGGTGAGTATTAGGAAATGTCCAGAGTGTTTTTCTAACTAAAACTAGTATCTATATAAACTACAGATAGATAGGTAGATACTACTATATGCCATACTACTCATCTGGCTCCTTATCACAATACTTGAAAGTCACTAATATATTATGGAAGATTCCATCAAAACATATTAATTCTGTAAATGTTCATTAGTTTTAGTGATAGCTTTTTTTAAAAAATGGTCTTCAATTTATATTTAAATCAATAATCACACTGTTGATAAAACACTGGTACTTAGAAATATTTAAATATATTACTTTCTCATTACATCATTTTCTACCAAATCATGTTTTGAGAAAGGAAGCTACATTCACCAAGAGGCACTTTTTAAAGTGAGGTGCAAGATTAGAGACATATGTCTGATGACAACTGCTGTAAATAAGTAAGAATGTATGGAAAAAAAAAAAAAGAAACCCACCCTTGATGCCTCATGTAGAGAAAACATGCTGCAAATTTAAGTTCTCTATGGAATGTGAACGGGGATATTTTGTTTTCATTAATGTCTCCTGAATAGACATGAGAAATGTATACACAGGAAGGAAATAACAAATGGCACTGGACACTAATGCGTCATTAAGGACTAATGCATAATTTCAAGGGAAACTATCCAACAGATGGATGCATGTCATGGAAACACCTCCCGGGAATGGTGGCCGACCCTGACTGCTCTAAGTCATTTAACTGAACCTGCAAAACCCCAGCAGGATAATTACATGATGGGAAACAATCCTTATTAAGAAGCTGCCTTATTAGCTTACAAGCGGCCTTCCTCTCCTTCATTTATTCTAGCATTTCATGATACTTTTCAGCTAAAGAAACTTTTAAATACAATTGACGAACTGATGGAGGAACTTTATGCAAAAGCTGAGTCTCTCTTCTGCAAGAATTTGTAATATTGATTAAAAGCAAATGCTATTTCAATGTGTCCCTTAGCAATAGCAAAGAATGATCTCAAGTCCTTTACTAAGCTCTGTTGCATACAAATACACATACAAAATAAGCAAATACAATTCTCTCTAGAAAAGGGATTTGTTTTATAAAATTAAGTGATTATTGATTCAAAATACATATGACTATATTCACAGATAGCATTGATATTTTAATATTAGATTTATGACATTATTTGTGTATATTTAAGATGAGAATTACAGAAGGGATAAATATTCTTCAGTTTTTTTGTTACATACATAATTTGAAATTTAGAGAAAGAAGCATTACTTTTAGTATTCAGAGTTTCCCCACTTAAAATAGAATTCTCCTAGTTGGTTTGTAGCTAGAGATTTTAGGGAAACAAAGAATGGTAAAGATTCCAGGCTACAGTAACATCAGGAAGGTCAAATGGCTGGAAGTATTTGGGGAGGAAATGATGGCACCAGAGACCAGTGAGAACTGGCAATGTGGTAGCCACAGAGCTGCTCAGCAGAAGGGGAGCTATGAGAGTCTCAGACACTGCCAGAGATACAAAGCTGATGCAGAAGGAGTCAGGAATAAATGCATTACACTCTCTCCTCTCACTTTTGACTCTCCAGAGGGTGCCTTCTATTGGCTGACTCAGTATAGAAACCAGGAGGTGAGGAATCCCCAGTGATGTCATCCTTAGCGGCAGGGATGCTTTGGGCACAGAGCAGGGAAAGACGGATAATGGATGGAGGGAGTGACAGTGGTCATAATAGGGATAATTTCACAATGTTTCTCAACTCCAGGACTCAATGTTTTCACAGACATAGAAGGAGATCTGGAGGCTTGCCCATATATTTCTGCTTCTGGGAGATACTCTGCTAAACACAAGGTAAAGTGGTTTGTGGTCAAATAGATTAGTGAATTTACGAACGTGGAAAATGGTATCCTATTAATAAGTTGACTTACTTTAAGACCTCTCAGAGCCTTTAGATCTTGGAAATATTGGGTCTAACAAAGTTAATCTGATAAAGAGAGATTTCAATTAATGTTTGACGGAATCAATGTTCCTTATAAAATATGCGAAGCTGAAGTTATTGTGTCAAAGTAGAATTCCAAGAAAGCGATATCTTTGGTGGTTGAGAAATAAGCTCTGTACCATCTACAGTATTCTCCATCCCTTTCTTTCCTCATGAAACTTAAACTACGTGACCCTTAGAGTAAGAAGAAAAGGAAAATTATCTTCTCTTACTCTTCTGCTTCAACTGTGGGCATTCCTGAAAGTTCATGCTTCAACACTCTGATCTTAATAGTGTCTCTTAATGTCTCTTAATGAATGCCTTCTGCCTTCTGGTATCAGTTATTATTTCCATTCTCATTATACTCCAATCAGAAACTTCCTTCCTAAATTCTAGTTCAGAATCTTTAAGTACAGATTTTGCACATGGATAATTGTCTTAGGATATTTTAATCATCTCAGATTTAGCACTCTTTCCTAGTTATCTGGACTGGCTAAGTTGTTTGATCTATCTAATTGAGTTTCTCTATCTGTGATATATCTGCTAAATACAATTTGTGTAAAAATGTTGCTTAAATATATGGCTATGACCTTTTAATTCTCCAAAATTTCAGTGAGTCACTTAAACTCTTCTGGAGATAATTTTACATCCATCTAAATCCAGCAGTTCTGCAACATAAACAATGGGTATAGGTCATTATTTCCAATACAGAAAGAGGAGAGGAGTTGGAAAACAGAACATAGAGTTGCCTCCTTGGTTCAAAGTTGCCTCTTTGGCAGAGCCTGTGTTCAAGTCCATCATATCTGAGGCTTCTAGAAGAAGACACCCAGTAGACAATGAAAATCACCTCAGCATATGAAGAGGTTTAGTCCTGCCCCATCCTGCTGACACTGGTGGTCTTGAAGATGACTGCCCTGGTAGTCTGGATCACTGCTATCATGCCTCTAAGAGGATGCTACCCCCCAGGGAGCATCTGGAGAAGACTACTACGAATGACGCTCTACCGGTCTTCACAGAAGGGTCCCAATTTTTCAATGTAGACACATCAGAACAACAATAACAACAAAGTCCAGTATTTCTATTTCCTTAATTTTTTAACTGCTCAAGACAAAAATAAAAAATAAAAAGAGACTGTACAGACATCTTAGGAGCCCTCATCAACATATAGGCAAAGAAAATCTCAGTCTAGTTAAGGATTCTCAGTAGTTTGAGAGGGAAATTAAGGGCCAGTACCCTTATAAGTGATCATTATTAAGACAGAGAGAATGGAAATGCCTTAAATACATTTGTCAAATTTGATCCATGTATTTAGTTATTTTCCCATGGTTAGAAATTAAATCTGTCATAAAATTATAATTAAAAAACTCCTTCTATATCAAGCCATTCATCTATTCACCTTCCAACCAATAGGTAGTCATTGTTTGTAGTTTCTTTTGAATCCTTCCAAAGCTATGCTATGCTTGCATGCAAAATATGAGTATTTACTCATCCCCATATTTTATTAAAAATGGTAGCATATTACACAAACTCTTCTATACTTTGACTTTTTCATGTAACAAAATATGTATTATAGGTCTTGTTAATTGCATGCATATTATTCTAAATTTTTTATAGCTCTATAGTATTCCTTACATCAGGGGGTATTGGTATCAATTGGGGGGCAAGTTTGCCTCCCATGGCATATTTAGCAATGTCTAGAGACATTTTTGGTTGTTACAACTGGGAGAGGACTGTTACTGGCACGAAGTGGTAGATGACAGGGATGCTGCTAACATCCTACAATACAAAGGACATCCCCTCCCCCTCCAAAGAATTATCTGGCCCAAAATGTCAACAATGCTGAGGTTGAAATGCCTTCATTGCATGAATGCATCTATCCTTTTGATGGACATTTGAGTTACTGCCAAAATTTTGTTATTACAATAATACCACAATGAATAATTCTGCATATGCTCTATTTCACATGTGATAGAGAATAATTGTAAGAAGAATTGATTGTTAAAAGTTAAGGGAATTTATCATTGTGATACCACCAAATTTCATACATTGGGGGGTTTTGTCAGATTACAAGGCTTACAGCAATTTGTGAAGGTTTATTAACAACAGGATCACCAATGTTGTGTGTCATCAAACGCTGAGAAATTTACCAATCTGAACATGTGGTATCCAAGTATGTTTTAAATTCTATTTCTTTTATTAGGGGCTAGTTTAAGCATCCTTTTGTAATTAAGGACCCATTAAAATATTCTATTTTTATGTATTATCAGTTTGTCTTTCTTCTTATTGGTTTCTGGAAGCTCTTTGTATATTAGGAAAATTAATCTTTTTTCTCTTTAGTGATTTGGAAGTATTACTCTTGATGTGTCACTTGCATTTTGACACTGCATTTTTAAAAATTTTATTTCATATATATTTTTTGCCATAAAAGTTTTAAATTTTAGTTGATTCATTCTTTCATGGCTTCTATGTTATGAATCACATTTAGAAAAAAGCTTTCTCCTCTGAGATTTTAAAGTAATTTGGAATCCAAAGTTTTCTTTTATTACATTTACTACTCAATTTTTACAATCAAATCATTGATATTTGGGACTTTATGTTGGTATTTGATATAAAGTATGGATTCAATTTTAGTTTTTTCCCCCAGACTAGCTAAGTAGCTAGTCTCAGTATATTTTTTGAATAGTTTGTATTTTACCACTTATTTAATACCTTTGATAACTTTTATCCTTATTGTGTTTGGGTTTATTCTGTATATTGCAGTTCCATTTGTCCTTTGTTCATTAGCTGGTATCATAGTCTCATAATTTTCTAAATAATGTACTGAGTTCATTCACCTCTATTGCTTCTTTTAGAATTTTTCTTAGTCATCCCTGTTTATTCATTTTTATAATAACTTTAACTGTTTTATTGAGATAGAATTTACATATCATAAAATTTGCTCATTTACAGTGTATGGTTCAGTGGTTTTCAGTGTAATTACAGATATTTGTGACCATTACCACAGTTAGCTTTAGAATGTTTTTATCACCTTGGAAAGAAACCGTGAACCCTTTAGCTATCACCTCCCTATCCACCTGTTCCTCCCCAAACTTAAGCAACCACCAATCTACGTTCTGTTTCCATAGATTTCCCTCTTTTGGATATTTTATATTAATGGAATCACATATCCGGTCTTGTATAACTGGCTCCTTTCACTTAGCATAATAGTTTCAAGGTTCATCCATGTTGTGGCATACACCAGTACTCCATCCCTTTTTGCTGTTATGAATAATGTTGCCATAAACATTCATGTACAAGTTTTTGTGTGGAGATAATGTCTTCATTTCTCGTGGGGATATAGTTAGGAGCAGAATTGCTGGTTCATATGGTAATTCTATATTTAATCATTTGAGGAACTGCCAGACAGTTTTTCAAGATGCTGCATATTTTATTTTCCTAAAAGTAGTGTATGAGGATTCTAATTTCTCCACATCCTAGTCAACATCTATCATTATATGTCTCTTTGATTCTAACAATCCTAATGGGTATAAAGTGGCATCTCATTGTTGTTTTAGTCTATAAGAATTTTAACTCATTTTGCTACCTTCAAAATAAATCATTAGTATTTTATTGTAGTAATGTCATTTAGAGATAATTGACATAGTTATATATTTAAAATAAACATAAAGTTATTATCTGTGCTAAATTTTCCCCATATAGTTCTTATAGCCATTTCTTACTAAATTTATCCTCATAGTTTTATATTTATTTTGCAAATTCAGATATTTATTGTATTAAATATTTTAGCTTGTTTTATATGCTTCTAGAAAAGCTATTATTTGAAGTAGTAAAGTTGTACCTTTCTGAGTTAGTATTAATTCTAAGTTCTATTAATTCTGTTGTTTATGGTATTTTTTACTTGATTATTTTGAGTTCCAACTCTATTTCCTCCTTTCTAATCTTAGACTTCATAAGTCTTATCCATTAATAATAATAGTGCCTTTAGGGTTAAATATATTTTATCACAGTATTATTAAAATTTAAGAGTTCTTTAAAATAAAAATTGCATGTATAACTGTAGCAAATACCTTTTCATTGTTTGAGAAGATAAACAACACTTGGTCGTGATGTGTTATTCTTTTGATGTGCTACAGAATTCTAATTGCTAATATTTTATTTAAAATGTTGACTTTGATGATCAGAAATGAGATTTGTTTCTAATTATCTTTTGGGGACTAACATTTCTAAGTTGAGTATCAATGTTATTAGGCTTGATTAAAAGAAATAATTAAGTTTTACTTCTTTTCATGCTCCGTAACAGTTCAAAAGCATTGAAGTATTTGCTTTTTAAAATTTTGATAGAATTACTCAAAAGAGTTTGGGTATTTTGGTGGGCAGAATTATGGCCTTTCAATGATGTCCATGTTCTAATCCCTGGAACATGTAACTATGTTAGATTACACACTAGCAAGGGAGAATTAAGGTTGCCAATCAAATTAAGGATGCTAATCAATTAACCTTAAAACAACTAGTTTATCTTGGGTTATCCAGGTGGGCTTAATATAATCACAGCATTCTTTAAAATGGAAGATGGAGACAGAAAAGGTCAGAGTCCGAGAGATATTTAAAGATTCTATGCTGCTGGTTTTGAAAATGAAGAAAAGATACACACAGAAAGGAATGTAGGCAGCTTCCAGAGACTGAAAAAAGATGAGGAAACAGATTCTCCCTAGAGCCTCCAGAAGGCACACATTCCTGCCAACACCTTGATTTTGCCCAGTGAGACCCATTTAGGATTTCTGACTTCCAGAACTGTAACAATAAATTTGTATTGCTTTAAATTATGAGTCCGTGTGAGATACACACACACACGTATGTATATATACGTGTATGTACATATATAGGAAGATAAATGCATTACTATAAATTTATACTGAAATTACCAATTCTAATCCAGCACCACAAATGTTCATTTTAGCCTTACCATCTTTCTTATTGGTAACCTTTTTTCTGACCTGGCTCTTATTATTTACAATTTATTTACTTATTTGTTGAGTATTTACTTATTCGTTGAGTATTTTTTGTATACCTGTTGCATGTCTCCTTTTGAGAAATTTCTGTCAGGGTATTTTGCCCATTATTTAATATGGTTATCTGATTTCTTGCTATTGAATTAAATTACTTATATATTTTGGATATCAACCCCTTATCAGATGTATGGTTTGCAAATATCTTCTTCCATTCTGTAGGTTGTATCTTCGCTCTGTTGATTACTTCTTTTGCTGTGCAGAAGCTTTTTATTTCAATGCAATCCCATTTGTCTATTTTAGCTTTTGTCAGCTGTGCTTTTGGGATTGTACCCAAGAAAGCATTACTGAGACCAAAGCCATCAAGTTTTCTCCCTGTTTTCTTTTTGTAGTTTTGCAGTTTCAGGTCTTATATTTAAGTCTTTAATCCATTTTAAGTTGATTATTGTATATGGTGTGAGATGAGAGTCTAATTTCATTCTTCTGCTGATGAATATTCAGTCTTCTCAGCACCATTTATTGAAGAAACTGCTCTTAATTGTGTGTTCTTGGCACTTTTGTCAAAAGTCAATTAATTGTAAGTGTGTGGATTTATTTCTGTGCTCTCTATTCTGCTCCATTGGTTTATCTGGTTTGTTTTTATGTCAGTACCATGATGTTTTGGTTACTATAGCTTTGTAGTAGATTTCTTTTTAAATTTCTAAGTCATAATTATTAATATTATGGGCACATATAGTTGTATACATTTATGGGTCATGTGTGATGTTTTGATATAGGGATACAATGTGTAATGATCAAAACAATGTAATTGGGATATTCATCACCTCAAACATTTATCATTTCTCTGTGTCACGAACATTTCAATTTCACTTTTAGTAATTTAAAAATATACAGTAAATTATTGTTGACTATAGTCACTCTATTCTGCTACTGAATACTAGATATTACTCATTCTATCAAACTGTATTTTTTTTATCCATTAACCATCACCACTCAGTCCACTCAATCCACACCCCACTAAACTTCCCAGCCTCTGGTAATCAATAACATTCTACTCTGTATCTTCACGAGTTCCTTTTTTTTTTAATTTTTAGCTCCAGTGTATGTGTGAGAACATGTGAAATTTGTCTTTCTGTGCCTGTCTAATTTCACTTAACATAATGTTCTCTAGTTTGATCCATGTTGTTGCAAGTGATGAGATTTAATCTTTTTATGGCTGAACAATATTCTACTGTGTATATGTATCACATTTTCTTTATCCATTTATCCATTGATGGATACTTGGGTTGATTCCATATCTTGGCTACTGTGAATAGTGCTGCAATAAACATGGGAGTGTCGATATCTCTTCGATATATTGACTATCTTTCTTTAGTATATATATCCAGAAGTGGGATTGCTGGATCATATATTAATAGTAGTTCTATTTTAGTTTTCTGTGGAAACTTAATGTAATTCTCCACAGTGGCTGTACTAATTTACATTTTCACAAACAGAGTATGAGAGTTTCCATTTTCTCCATGTCCTCACCATCATTCGTTATTGCCTGTTTTTGGATAAAAGCCATTTTGACTGGAGTGAAATAGTATTTCACTCCAGTGAAATAAAAATTTTAGTTTTGATTTGCATTTCTCAATGATTAGTGATGTTGAGCATTTTCTCATATACCTATTGGACATTCGTATTTCTGCTTTTGAGAAATGCCTATTTAGATCTTTTGCCTATTTTAAATCAGATTATTTTTTTCTTATTGAGTTATTTGAGCTCCTTATATTAATATATTCTAGTTATTAATCCCTTGTCAGGAAGATAGTTTGCAAATATTTTCTCCCATTCTGTGAGTTGTCTCTTCACTTTGTTGATTGTTTTCTTTGCTGTGCAGAAGATTTTTAGCTTGATGTGATCCCACTTGTCCATTGTTGCTTTGGTTGCCTGTGCTCTTGAGATATCACTCAAGAAATCATTGCCAAGACCAGTGTTCTGGCGTGTTTCATGTTTCTGTAATATTTTCTTTTAGTAATTTTATAGTTTCAGGCCTTAGATTTAAGTCTTTAATCCTTTTAATTTGATTTTTGTGCATAATGAGAGATAGGAGTCTAGTTTCATTCTTCTGCATATGGATATCTAGTTTCCCCAGCACCATTTATTGAAGAGAATGTCTGTTCCCCACTGTATGTTTTTGGCACCTTGGTTGAAAACAAGTTCACTGTTAATGTGTGGATTTATTTCTAGGTTCTCTATTTTTTCCCTTGGTCTGTGTTTTCATGCCATTACCATCTGTTTTAATTACTATAGTTCTGTAGTATAATTTGAAGTTGAAATCTCTCAGCTTTTCTTGTCGGGGAAAGTCTTTATTTCTCCCTCATGTTTGAAGGATAATTTTGCTGGATACAATAATCTAAGTTGGAAGTTTTAAGTACTTAAAATATGTTAGGCATTTATTCTAATCTTAGCAGTCTGGGCTTGTTTGTACCCCTCCTTCCTGAGAAAGCTTTCCAGGTACTCAAAGGGGATTGAGTGTTGCAATCTAAGCCTGTGGTCACTGTAGCCATATGAGCACTATGGGGCAATATGGGGCACCACAAGCCCAGTAACACTGTGACTATTGATGACTCTTAGAGGCACTACCTTGGTGGGCCTGTGAAAGATAAGGAAGAATTCCCTGGGTTATCAGGTAAAGTCTCTCACTCTCTTCATTCTTTTTTTCCCCAATGAGAAGGAGTCTATCCCTGCATCAGTCTGCTGGAGTTGGGGGAGGAGTGACATGAGCACTACTGTGGCCACCACAGCTGTCTCTGTTCTGGGTCACACCTGAAGCCAGTACAGTACTGGGTCTCACCCAAGCCCCATAGCAACCACTGCCTGGTTACCAGTGATGTTTATTCAAAGCCCAAGGGCTCTTTAGTCAGCAGGTTGTTAATCCTGCCAGGACTTGGTCCTTCCTTTCAGGGCAGTGGATTGATTCCCTTCTGTCCCAGGGCTGGTATAAATGCTCCCTGAGTGGGTTTCTGGAGAATTCTGCCCTGTGTTGTATTCTGCTGTGAATTCCAATTCAGAGTCCCATAATTATTTCCATCATCTTCACCCAAGCACACAAATTCTCTCTCAGCAGTGCTACTGGGGAATATGGAGAGGTGGTGTAGGCAATGAAAAACTGTCTTTTCTACTCTCTTTGGTGCCCCTTTCTTTGATAATATGATGTTAAAACCAGGTACTGTCATTAGTAACTTGATTTTTTGGTTCTTATGAAGATGCTTTCTTGTGTGAATAGTTTTTCAATTTGGTGTTTCTGCAGAGGGGAGGGACAATTGCTGGAGGGTTCTATTTATCCACCTTGCTCTGCCTGCCCTCCTCCTTTGTAGTAGATTTTGAAATCAGAGGGTGTGATGCCTCAGCTTTGTTCTTTTTGTTCAAGCTTGATGTGGCTATTCAGGGTGTTTTGTGGTTCCATACAATTTTAAATTGCCTTTTTAAAAAATATATATATTTTTAATTATTAGGGTTACATAATAGTTAAATTATCTTTCTTACTCTAGTTTATTCTCTTGTTTTTGACCTGATTTCTACCTTGTCAAGAGCCCTACTATTTTGTTTCTTTGTCTTCTTCCTCTTAAATATTGTTAGTTTTGATTTTCCATGTGTCAAACGTGAAATTTTTCATATTTATTCTCAGCCTATTGACATAGCAGATATGTCTGGTTTTAGCTATATCTTATATTTTATTGTTAAATAAATTTTTATTTATTTATATTTTTACTATACAGGGTTTGTTTTTTCTGGGTTTTCTTTGCTCTTTTATTTTTAAAACATACTTAGCTTTCTATTTGTTTAAATAATGTCAATGGATTGGCTTCTTCATATGAAGTTGTGAGATAAAGTACCTCCCCAAGGTCGGTAGTTAATGGGTGATGGATCCATAATTTAAATCATGTAACATTTGTTGTGTCCAGTTGTTTTGTTTTGTTTTCTTTTGAGGCAGCATAGGCTGTAAGGACAATCAATCTTGAGATGTATTTCAATGACCCTGTAAGCCTTTTCTAATCTCCAGCCCCCATCCTATACCAGAAGTTAAAGAAATGAACAAACTAAATGAATAAATGAATAACTTGAATAAATGATTGATAAAAGTAGAAACATTTTAGGTAATTGGCTTAACATTATAAGATAAGAAACCTCATGATATTTTTAATGAAACATTTCTTTTTGTTGTTTTGCATTTTTTCCATTTTTTCTCTTCAAAAACATTTATGTCAGGAATGTATTCAATATTATTGTGCCTCTGATGGATCTGCTAGCTTTTTAAAGGCTTTATGCCACCCTGGATGGAGAAAACTGGGCTTTTGTTTCATCCATTTGCCTTCTCTCAGATCCTTTGCCTGTATCTACAGAAAGCTGGAAATTAGCAACAAATCATCCATTTAAAATGAATGCTTTTCTGGAGATATAATAGTTACAAATGATAGACCGGAATCATGCTTGTAACATGTATTGTGTAGAGGAAGAAAAAAGATGCATAGTCTACCTGACAGCTACTTTTAAAAATGTCTTTGAATGAATTGGTATAAAATAAAATCCATGCTAAATTTAATCACATGTGGTAAGTGTTCTCAGCTTAACATTTTCTTTCATAAAATGACCAATTCATCCCATTCAGAATGTTAACACATTTGTCATTTTGTTCAAATGCAATTTACAGAGAAAAAGGTCCTAGGTTTCTCAAGCTAGAAAGAACAGGCATGCTGCAATGAGACCAAGTTCTCTTAGAATCAGGGGGCTCCATCAATTGATGGCAGGTTTCTTAACCTCTCTGATGCACAGTTTTCCTCCCTACAGAGTGGGGATAATAATACATATCTTCCAGAGGGTAGAGGGCTTAAATAACACAGTATATTAAAGTAGCTTGTTAAGTGGGCAAGAACAACAATTTCTTTTTCTACATAATCCTTGTCAAAAAGCTGGGGGAAGACTTCACAGCTAACCCAAAGGCTTCTATAGGGGAGCAGCCCAATTCATTTAAAGTCAATCGGGAAACTTTTACTCAACAAGCTGACCTTTGTATGGCTGTCAGAAATGCTTTGCATCAAGGAAGAAATGAGTTCTATAGGATTATAACACTCCTAAGCTAAGGGCTTGATTTATTTTCTGAGGAATTGCATTTTATTTTTCTACTGACCAGATCAATAGAGACTTAGGCTTTGGCTATAGCTTTCTTAGCCAAGTTGCCTGATATAAATATTTGTATTGGTAAATTTGCTTGCTAATACATGTAATGCTAATAATAGATTCAGCAATGAAGTTAAGCTTGCTTTATTAATTTTTCAATATTAAATTTCACTAACAGATGCATTAAAAATTAATTGTCATCTTTATTATGCCAACTCTAATGAAAAGGCATACATCATTAGTGATATGCTTACAATATAAAGTATGTAAGAACATTTATGAGGGAAAAATCAATAACCTCATTAAACATGTTTATATTTGTTCCTACAGTGTCAATTATTCTCACAGTTATTAGCATATTCACATCATGACATAAGGCCAATGAATGACATTTTATTTTCCATACAGTAACCTGATCTTGTCTATGTCTCTTTTAATTCACTCGTGTTTTATAATATTTTGTTTTATATGTAAAATCTTAATGATTAAAAAGTTTATAACAGTGAATCAGAGAATTATTTACATTTGAATTGCATATTTCTATGAAGTCAAAATAAGCCTGAAGCTACTATTTATATTAAAATGATATATGTATAAATGGTTTAAAATTATAAGTTCTATCTATAGACAAAATTAACCTAAATTCTGTAAAATGGTCATATCTGGCAAGTTATCTGTTTCAATTTGGATCTGGAAGCTGAATTATACTCTATTATGTCCCCAAGATTTGGAAACCTAAAAGATCACAGTACCTACTGCTGTGTATGACTGTTAAAATATTTTTAAGAGAAATGTAGTATTCAAACCACTGGTTATACAACAGAAGAAACAGCATATCTGTGGAACAACATTACCATGTTCTATTATAAGTTTCAAAGCTTGTGATTTAATGGGCTCATTTTAAGTCCATATAGTTTATGTATGTAAATATTCATGTGTGCTCTTGAGTGTATATGTGTGTTTCACTTAATGGTTTATTATTACCACAGTCCTGTATTAAAATTTATTGCTTTTTATAGAAAATACTTCATAAGATTAAAATTGGTTTTAGTATATAATTAATGAAATTGAACACAACTTAAATGTTGGAAAGATAAGTTAGTGTAACAGTAATGCAAGATAGAAAAACCTCATGTAGGTGAGCAATAATTAAATATGATTGTGTATCTAGTAAATACTGTAGGAAAGTGTCAGCTTCTGAGATTATGCGACACAGATAACCAATGGTTAAAAGAGGGCAAGAAATCAAAGGAAATGTGAGCATAAAAAGAAAATGTCTTAAAAAAAATTGACCAATGACTTCACTAAACCTAATAGTCAAGGAATTCCAAAGACCTAATATTTATTATAATCATTGCAAAGCAATCTGAAGTTAGGTCAAGGCCCTCCAAACCTCATGATTAATCCCATGGTTATAAATAATCCAACAGGAAATTTACTCACAGCAATGGTCCTTCGAAGTTGTAACGGAATGGAATTATAACTCAGTGATCAGCCTCTTGAGCCACAGTAAACGTGCTATAAGAATGTCAAATTCATGTGCTACCTTCTGTAAGAGATCATTTTAGTGGCGCCGTCTGAAACTTAAAAAGAACTATGTGGAACAGAGTTCTATAATTCTAATAAGAGGACTAGGGCTGTGAAATTGACAGGCAAAACTTTACAAACTCTCTGAATTTTCCCCAAATATATTTTAATACAATAGCAAGGATAATGAACTCTACATTTTGTATTCTAAAAACTTGATTAAATACTTTGCCTTACCTATACTTTTCTAAGCTTTTTTGTTCCTCCTCCCCCAAAATTCTAGAATAGAATTCTGGGTTTACTAAGGAAAAAACACAAAATTTTAAGTAGTTAAAATTTCTCCTGAGATATTAAAAAAAAATTTAAGGTAGATTAAACCTAGGCCAAAAATTAAATCAAATTATATTCTGTGTGCTCAATTTTCTGTAGGGAACCAAAAGCCACCAGAGTGTAAAATTCTAATTAATTATGTGGAATGCTAATGGATTTTAAATTAAAACTACGTGCTGTTTAACACCTCACTCCACACAGTTTTTCAAGTGGATATTACAATGAAACTGTCCTATAAAATCTGAAATGCACCGAAGGTATAATTATCACTTCAATTTAACCTACGGAAAAGAACTTTACTCATCGATAGGGGGCATCCTGCAGATATCCTTTGACAGTTCAACTTGAAGTTTTGGTAGTCCACTCCACATGCAGCCATGGATTCATCAATGACATAATTTTAATGAGCACAAACTTTTTAAAATAGATTTTTAAATTTTATAGTAGTGTGTAATACTACCTTCTTTTATAGATATGGAAACTGAGCCTCAGCACGCAAGGTTTCCCATTCCACGTTGGGTATGTAATCAATCATGACAAGCTCCATAGAAAGGACACAACAATAAATCCATGGTATTTTATTTTATTATTTTTAAATTTTATCTTTTTAATTGACAAGTAAAAATTATGTCTACTTATAGTGCACAATATGATGTTATAGTGTGCAATATGATATAAGTACACATTGTGGAATGGCTAAATAAAGCTACTTAACATATGCATTATCTCAGGTACTTGCTATTTTGTTTTGGTGACAACACTTAAAATCTACTCTGTTAGGAAGTTTTAAGTATGCAATACACTGTTATTAACTGTAGTCACCATGAGTACAATAGATCTCTTAAATCTATTCCTCTTGTCTAACTGAAACTTTGTGTTCTTTGACTAACACTCCTCAGTCGCCGCACACCACCTCTTAACCTCTGGTAGTCACCATTTTACTCTTTGTTCTTATGAGTTCAACTTTTTTGCACTCCACCTATAAGTGAGATCAATCCTTTTTTTTTTTTTTTTTTTTGACAGAGTTTTGCTCTGTCGCCCAGGGTAGAGTGCAGTGGCATCATCATAGCTCACTGTAGCCTCAAACTCTTGGGCTTAAGTGATCCTCCTGCCTCAGCCTCCCAAGTAGTTGCTAGAAACACAGGTGCACGCCACCAAGTGGTTTTATCTTTTTTTTGTAGAAACAGCTTTTGCTCGGGCTGGTCTCGAACACCTGGCCTCAAGCAATCCTCCTGCCTCAGCCTCCCAAGGTGTTAGGATTACAGGTGTGAGCCACCATTCTTGGCCTCCATGTTATTTTAAAACATCAACTAGGAGCTCTTTACTCTACATCAGGTCATTGCCAATGTTCTTCCTAATACTGACCCATTGACACTGTGATGCTCTTAGAAAAAAAGCATGAAATAATCCAGGGTCAGAATAGCTTCACTCATTTCTTTGTACATTTGCTCATTCAGTGAGCATCTATGTTGTGCCAGGGGTCATGTTATGTACAGAAGGTTCAGCAGTGAACAAAACAGATAAATCCCCTTTCCCTTATATAATATAGACCCTAGTGTACGAAGATAACTTTTTTAAGAAAGGAAAAAAATAACCATGCATTAGCATTGTGCTAAGAATTAAAAGGCAAAAACTAAAGTAGGACAAAGGTGATAAGGTAAACAGTGGCTGCTGTTTTATCCTGGGAGGTCACAAAACATTCACTGACAAAATGGCATTTTAGCAGATACCTGAAGGGCATGGGGGAGCTAACCATGTGGATATCAGGTGGAAGAATGTTCCAAGCATAAGAAACTACAAAACTGAAGGCCCTGAGGTGAAAGTATCTAATGAAGTGCCTGAGACATGGAAGTACCTCAGGGATTGTAGCAAAAGGAGGACTCGGGTGCTGGTGACTATCTGGACAGAAGTAAATAGGTACCAAACAAAATGGCCATTGAACAAGACAAGGCAGAACATAGTTCATTTCTGTGGGATCATCATGGCCAAAAACAATAAGGTGAGTATGGACCACTGAAAGACCAGGCTGACACTAGTGTCTTACAAGTGAGGATTACTAGGGGGAGGTGGAAAGCTGTAGAATACAAGAGAGCACTGAAAAACCTCTTGCTGACTGACATCTTCAATGCATGCTTTTATTGAAGAAGTAGTCCCTAGATCTGATGGCTATTATTAAAAAAAAAAAAGAAGATAAAAAGTGTTGGTGAGGATGTAGAGAAATTGGAACTCTTGCATCCTGTTGGTGGGAAGGAAAAATGGTGCAGCCACTATAGAAAACAGTGTGGAGTTTCCTCAAAAAAAGAAAGAAGAATGAAAATATAGTTGCATGGGATCCAGCAATTGTACTTCTAAGTATACATCCCAAAGAATTGAAATCATGATATTAAAGTCATACCTGTATTCCTATGTTCATAGCAGCAGTATTCATAATAGCCTAGAGATGAAAACAAACTAAATGTCCATCGACTAATGAGTAATAAAGAAAATGTGATATATACATATAATGGAATATTATTCAATCACAAAGAAGAATATCCTGTATATGTTGCAACATGTGTGAAACTTGAAGACATTTTGCTATGTGGAAGAGAATGAAACACTAACCACTAAGCCACAAGATCTGCATGGCAGCAGCATCTGTGTATAAGAAGGTAGAGGGAAGGAGAGGGGCCATCAAACCTGAGAATAAAGAAATCCTGGAAAGAGCTAATCAATATTCACTGGAATATCCTGCAATCTAATTTGAGAACAGGAGCTGAAAGCAGGAACGGTTTTGCTCAGTCCAATAACAGTTCCATGGTAAAAGCTGAAGAAGATGGCACAATCTGACTTCTATAAACTCTTGAAATTGACCAGCAAGTTTTAGAGCCCTTTTAGAGAGAGCTCTACACTGAAGAAAAACTTGTCAAAATGGAAGCAAAGTTGAGCAGAAAAAGGGTAATAAAGACGAAGAGAATAAACGGTAAATATAAAAGGGGGCAATGTTAGTAAATCTCAGGAAGCAAGCTGCCATGCATGAATACTACATGAAAACAAAAAAGGGGAGAGCTCTGTTACATTAGAAAAAAGAGTCCAGGAAAACCAATTACACATAAAAATAAGCTTGATGAAAAACAACAACATCAACAACAAACAACAAAACCCAAAGTCAAATATCATGCAAAATTATTATAAGAAATAACAGAATAAGGAGCACAACACCATCCCTACAGCTGATAAAATCATACCAGAAATACAAGATCACAAAGCATATCAAAATTGAAAGATTCTACTCAAAATGGGCTACATAACATGAAGAAAAAAAATGCAGAACATGAAAGAATGACAAATTAGAGTAAGAAATACTCAGAAATAAGTTGATGGAAATCAGAAAAAAATAGAAATGAAACAAAAAGATATTTCAAAAATGATGAACAGACTAGAAGGAACACAGAAATCACACACACAAAATTTCTCAGTAGTTATATTACTAGAAGCAGTAATAATATTGTTATTCCAGAATGGCTTGATGTATAATATGAGATACAGTAAATGAGTAATTTTGAGATATTTTATTATTCCGGGGTCATTGAAAACCAGTTTTCTCAGCGTGAGAGAAAGTACACAAATATAATAGAAAAGAGGTTAAGTTCAACCAACCAAACATGCAGAAAACCCTTGATCTTGAATTTGAATTGGAGTCATTAGGAAGGCATGAGGCATTCTAATGTAAGAGAGAGTGCCTGTATCTGTTATAGTCTTAGGTGTGTTCACTAAAGTGGTTTGAAACACTCACCCACTGTGTCATAATGAGTATCTTTAGCAGCCATATAATGGTATTAAAATACCATTTCTCCTAAACGAAAGCAAGTAGTGTACAAAAAGTACCTGAAAATCTTGCTATGACAGATAACAAAGAAGCTATCAAAGGCTACTAGGCTCATATCAAAAGGACTCAGGAATCAACTTGATGAGGCTTCTACTGGCTAAAAACTGGGACAATTTGTACAAAACAAAAACAAAACAAAAAATAATTGCAAATAATTGAAAGCCATCAAATATTTTTAAGCCTAGGAGTTCATAATGATATGTAATTGGTTATCTCCATAGACTGATGGGGAATCAAATTTAATAAATGTAAAATCAAGCATTTATTTTTCCTTTACTGCACAATTGCATAACTAAATCCTAGATGAGAGAAAGCATCTTATAAAAGTATTCCAAGTAATAAGTAGTAATGAATATCACAATTTTGCAATGAAATAATTGAGCTAGAGTTGAACTTCAGTAGTCACTAACATCACAAAAGGCTGTACAACCTCCTGACAAAAGAACACAACACAGCCTAGAGTTTTGCCAAAGGGATTGAACATGTGTCTGATCAAGGTTCTGAGTCTGTGTCTGATCAAGGTCCTAGGTCTGTCAATTTTCAAGAAATAAAAAGTACTGAGAAACATACTAATCTGTATGATGAATATGCAATATTTGAAATACAAACTGTGATAGATTCTATCAGTGAAATACCTTGAGTTTTTTAACAAGTAAATTGTAAAGAAAAGAAAAGGATGGCAGAGGAGCCTTTACATGATAAGAAATTTAATAGAAAACAAATGTTTAAAAAAGGCAAGACTAAGCCATCATAACTATTAGATACACACCAAAGTAAAGAAAATAATAAAGAAGCAAGTGATTCCTATAAAAGCTGAAATAGCTAATTTTACTTATGGCAGGAGAAGGGGGGTTGATATTGGGGCAGGACACATGGGTTGGCTTCGGCAGTGGCTGTCAAAGTTCAATTTCCTAATGTGAATGGTGTTTTCAAAGGTATTTGTCTTATAATAACACATTGGCTTGTCTTATAATAACACATTGGCTTATATATTTATTTTGTGTGGACTTTAGTAGCTATGCTTTATTTTATAATAAAAATGTTCTTAAGAAAATAAAAATAAAAGTGTGAAAACACCCAGCCTTACAGAGTTGTTGTAAAATGATGCTGAATAAAAAACATTTTATATGTGAGAGGCTCTCAGTGAATGACCATTTTTGTTGTTGCTGCTAATGCTAATAAAGGTATGGGCAGAACACTCTTATTAGCATGCCTTTATATAATGGCATCAATGCAGTTACTATTACAGGAGTAAATAATCCTGAGGATCTACTTGGAACACACTTGGAAACACACTGCAGCTATAAAGAGGATGATACAAGATGAGTAAGGTTGCATCTATGAAGAACAACACATAGATACTTCTCCCAAGATGGTATTTTCCCTGGTCCCACATCAATAATACATTGTTATGACTGCCTAGGTGCTTATGTAGCTAGATAAAATTTAATTTTATAAAACTATGTCATTGCAAACCACCACATTTTAAGGAGAAGTATGGTTATGTTTATAAGTTAAAGATTTTTTTTGAGGTAACCTTAATTCTTCAGACTCAACATGTGTGAGTTGATTTATGAAAATTATCTACTTTTTAAAGGTTGAAAATACTTTTACTTTATGTGTTATATCTAGTATTTTTATTATGTAAGTAATGCAACCTCATTATAGCCTATTTAAAAAATCACCAATGTTAACATGAAAAGTGAGAGTCCAATATTCTCTCTTCTATCCACACCCCTTAATGGTAACGACTATTAGTGATTGTATATATTTTCATCCAGAACCTCTTCTAAGCATATATGTAACATAGATTTTTTACTAAAAATTAAATCCTTCATTTCCATTCATTCAGCAAAAATCAACAAAGTATCCACTCTGTACAAAGTAGAATTTTGCTTTCTTCATGGTCTTTTCAAGTCAATACATATGAACCTGTCTTAATTTTTTAAGAGCTTCCAAAATTCCATTGTTCGGACATAATATAATTTTTTCATCTACTCCCTTATTGAATTATAGTTGTGAGGTTTTTTTTTCTGTTATCAAAAACACTGTAATGAGTATTCTACCCAGAACATGTATCTTGAGCTACCTAAGACAGTATTTTTGAAGACTGTTTTCCCATAATTGGGGTTTCTGGGTCATAAAGTGTGCTTTTAATTTTTGATATAGCTAAGTAGCTCACCAAAATAAATTGTGGTAATTCATAACCAGTGCGTGTCTGATAGTGTCCACTTCCTTCACATTCTCAACAACACTGAATGTTAACAGTTGTTTTATCTCTACCAATTTGATAAGCAAAAAATTTTCATTTTATATTGTGTGTATTTGATTATTAGTGAAGTTGAGCATGTTTTTATTTATTTATTGGCCAAGAGTATTATATATATATATATATTTTAATTTCAAAATATTAAAGGGGTTCAAAAGTTTTTGCTACATAGATACACTCTATAATGCTGAAGTCAGGGCTTTCAGTGTGCCCACCATCAAGACAGCGTTCATTGTACCCCAAAAGTAAGTTTTTATCCCTCAACTCATTCCCACCCTCTCCCCTTCTTAGTTTCCAATGTCCTTTATGTCTTTTTGTGCCCATATGCACCCATTGCTTAGCTCCCACTTATTGTGAAAACATGTAGTGTTTGTTTATCCATCGCTGAGATACTTCACTTAGAATAATGTTTTCCAGCCCCATCCAAGTTGCTGCCAATGACATTTCATTCCTTTTTATGGCTGAGTAGTCCTCCATAGCGTGTGTGCGTATGTGTGTGTGCGTATGTATATGTATATATATATATATCTCACATTTTCTTTATCTATTCATGTATTCCTGGGCACTTAGATTGACTGAATATCTTTGCCATTGTGAATTGTGCTACAGTAAACATTTGAGTGCAGGAGTCTTTTTGATAAGATGATTTCATTTCCTTTGGATGGATACCCAGTAGTGGAATTGCTGGATCAAATTATAGGTCTACTTTGAGCTCTTTCAGAAATCTCCATACTGTTTTCCATAGAGGTTGTACTAATTTGCAATCCCACCAACGGAGTATAAGAGTTCCTTTCTCTCTGCTTCCATGCCACCATCTATTATGTTTTGAATGTTTAATAATTTTCATTCATTTAAGAATGACAAGGGTAAGATGACATCTCATTGTGGTATTAACTTGCATCTCCCTGATTATTAATGAAGTTGAAAATTTTTTCATATCTGTTGGCCATTTGTTCGTCTTCTTTTGAAAAATATTCCATTCATGTTATTTACCCACTTTTTGATTTGGTCTTTTTTTTTTATTGCTGTTTTGTTTGAGTTCTTTGTAGATTCTGGGAATTAGTCCTTTTTTGGATGTATAGATTGCAAACATTTTCTCCTACTCTGTAAGTTGCCTGTTTACTCTGTTAATTATTTCCTTTGTTGTGTAGAAGAGTTTTAATTTGATTAAGTCAAATTTATTTATTTTTGTTGCTGCTGTGTCTGCCTTTATGGTCTTAGTCATAAATTCTTTGCCTATACCTACATCTAGAAGAGTTTTTCTTATGTTTTATTCTAAATTTTTATGGTTTCATGACCTATGTTTAGGTCTTTAATCAATCTTGAATTAATTTTTATATCTGGCAAGAGATATAGATCTTGTTTCATTCTTCTGCATGTGGCTTTCCAATTTTCTCAGCCCCATTTATTGAATAGGGCATCCTTTCCCAATTGTATTCTGTTGTCTGCTTTGTCAAAGATCAGTTGGTCATAGCCATATGGTTTTATTTCTGGGTTTCCTATTTTGTTTCATTGGTCTATGTCTCTACTTTTATACCAGTACTATGCTGTTTTGGTTACTCTAGCCTTATGGTATAGTTTGAAGTCAGGTAATGTGATACCTCCGGATGTGTTCTTTTTGCTTAAGATTGCTTTGGCTATTTCGGCTCTTTATTGGTTCCAAATGAAGCCTAGGATTAATTTTTCTAGATCTGCAAAGTAAAATCTTGGTACTTTTATGGGAATTGCATTGAATCTGTAAATCACTTTGGGCAGAATGGACATTTTAATGATGTTGATTCTACCAATTCATAAGCATGGGGTGTTTTTCCATCTATTTGTGTAATCTAAGATTTTTTGCATCAGTGTTTTTTAGTTGTCCTTTTAGAGATCATTCACTTCCCTGGTTAAATATATTCCTAAGTGTTTCATTTACTTTGTAGCTATTATAAGTTGTAATGAGTCCTTGATTTGACTCTCAGCTTGACTGTTATTAGTATATAGTAATGCTACTGATTTGTGTACATTGATTTTGTAACCTGAGACTTTGCTGAATTTGTTTATCAATTCTAGGAGTCTTCTGGTGGAGTCTTTAGGGTTTTCTAGATACACGATCATATCATTGGTAAACAGGGATAGTTTGACCTCCTCTTTCCTGATTTGGATGCCCTTTATTTCTTTCTTTTACCTGATCACTCTGGCTAGGATTTTCAGTTCTATGTAGAATAAAAGTGGTGATAGTGGGGACCCTGTCTTATTCCAATTTTTAGGGGGAATATTTTCGACTTTTCCCCATTAAGTATGATGATGACTGTGGGTTTGTTGTATATGACTTCTATAATTTTGAAGACTGTTCCATCTATACCAAGTTTGTTGAGGGTTTTCATCATGAAAGGGTACTGGATTTTATTCAATGCTCTTTCTGCATCTATTAAGATGATCATATGGTCTTTGTTTTTGAGTCTGCTTATGTGGTGAATCACATTTATTGATTTGCATATGTTGAACCATCCTGGCATCCCTGGGATGAAACCCACCACAATCACATGGTGAATTATCTTTTTGATATGCTGCTAAAATTGGTTTGCTAGTATCTTCTTGAGGATTTTTGCATAAATGTTCATAAGGGGTACTGGGCTGTAGTTTTCTTTTCTTTGTTGTGTCCTTTCCTGGCTTTGGTATCAAGGTGTTAATGGCTTTATAGAATCAGTTACAGAGGATTTCCTCCTTCTCAATGTTATGAAATAATTTCTGTAGGATAGGTGCCAGTTCTTCCTTGTAGGTCTGGTAGAATTCAGTTGTGAATCTGTCTGAGGCCATTATTTGTTGGGAGAGTTTTTATTACTATTCCAATCTTTCTGCTAGTTATTGGTCTGTTCAGGATTTCTATTTTTTCTGATTCAGACTTGGGAGGTTGTGTGTTTTCAGGAATTAATCAATTTCTTCTAGGTTTTCTAGATTGTGTGTGTAGAGATTTTTGTAGTATTTATGGATGATATTTTGTATTTCTGTGGTATAAAGCCAATCCTGGGGGATCTTTGTTTGTTTGTTTTTTAACCACTGTGGATTTAAAGTCAATTTTATCTGATATGAGAATGGCTATACCTGCTCACTTTTCATTTCCATTTGCTTGGAATTTTTTCCCATCTCTTTACCTTTAGTCTGTGTGCATGCTTGTGAGTTAGATGGGTTTCTTAAAAACAACATATACTTTGGTAATAATTTTTCATCCATTCAGTCAGCCTATATCTTTTAATAGGAACATTAAGATCAATCATGTTTAATGTTTATATGGATATGTAGGGTACTCTTCTGTTTGTCATGTTGAATGATACCTTGTTTTGTTTTCTCTCTTGTGTTGTTATTTTATAAGAGCTGTGAGTTTTAAATTTCAGTTGTTTTTACATGGGGGGGGTATTTATTATGTTGTTCCATCGATAGATAGTGCACTATTGAGTGTTTCCTGTAGGGCAGGTATAGTAGTGAAAATTCCCTTGCTATTTACTTGTCTGGAAAAGTCTTTATTTCTCCATCATTTACAGAACTTAGTTTTGTAGGATACAAAATTCTTGGTTGGCAGTGTTCTGTTTAAGAAAATTAATAATGAGGCCCAAATCCCTTCTGGCTTGTAAGGTCTCCACTGAGAAGTCTGCCATTAGTCTGATGAGCTTTCCTTTGTAGGTTAGTTGTTGCTTTCATTTTGCAGCTTGTAGGATTTTCTCCTTCATTTGACTTTGGGCAGGTTTATGAATATGTGTCTTGAAGATGTCCAATTTGCTCTGAGTCTTCTTGGTGTTCAATGACCATCTTATATATGGATATATGAATCTTCGATGATAGTAAAGAAATTTCCCGCCCCCCCAAAATTCCTCAACCAGATCTCCATGCTTTTTGGTTTTAGCTGTTCTACATTATCCCATTTCCTTGTGGTTGTCAGAGTCGAAGCCAGTCCTGGGAGATCTTTGTTTGGAGTGGTTGATCCCTGTGCTGTGCTACTGTTAGAACCTTGGGCAGGGGGCTTGGTTAGTCTCTCTCCAAAGAGGCAGGTGTTGGGGGAGATTGCCCTGCCCAGGTCTCCCTGCAGCAGTGGCAGTGGCTGTTTGGTGAGGCTATCTATGTGGTGGCCACATGTGTCAGGGCCATGCATGTTCACCCTACCCAGGTCTAGATGTAATGGCAGTACACAGTGGGGTGAAGACTTTTTCTAGCAGGTCCATAATGGAGAGCTGGGCTGTAGGAATAATGTCACATGGGTGCTGCAGGGGCATGGCCTGCTGGCTGATGCATAGGTCTGTGGGGGCATGGATTTGGGTGCAGTGGCACATGAGGTCAGGGGGCTTGTTCTGCTGGTTGGTAGGTAGGTTATCATGGGCTGGGCTGCTAGATTATTGGTATGCTCTTGTCACATGAGTCCCACTGGGGCTGCTAATGTGGGACCTCTCAAGTGACGTCTGCACATGCTCCATTTGAATTACTTGGCTCCCAGTCATGGGCAGGCAAGAGCATCTTATCTCCCTGCTCCCTTCCCAGCCCAGAAAAGGGCCATGTGGGGGCAGTTGCAGTGAAGCCAATCCCTGTGTAGACTGGCAGCTCCAGATCCGAGAGCTCAGAGTGGCGTCCACTGTGGCAACCCAGGAACAGAGGCCAGCAGGTCCCTGCTGAGCCTGCTCTTCAATGCAACTTTACCATACAGTCTCTAAGCAGTTCCCTGATCATCACAGAGGCCCATGATGGTGGTGGTGGGGAACCTCACAGCTTGAGTCACAGTGCCCATGTGAGGGGTCTGGGGCCCTGGGGTTCTCTCCTTTATTCCTTCCCCATGTGAATGTGTCTCCCCCAGGTACCTTCCAATCTTGGGATCTCCTTATCACCATCTCCCTCACTCCCATTGTTTCCCATTGCCTGTCTGATGATTCACAATGCTCTCTCCAAGAGGTTCCATCTGTAGGTGTGCATCAATTTGCACCTTTTGATCCTCTCCTTGAGAGCAGATATGTGGACTGCTTCTAGCCCACCATGTTGGCCCCTAAAATTATCTATTGCTAGATTGATTGATCTATCATCTATCCTGTTGTTGTCAAAACTCACTTAAACACACTTTCTTTAGTGCATTAATGATTCCTATAGTAGCACTAATGTTCATTGTGAATCTCAAAATAGGGGGTTAATATACTATTCTCCACTTTCTTGATGACTCACATGAAACAATCCCTAAGACTAGTTTTACATGGCAAACAAACTTTGGTGAATACTCTCTTAAAATTACAATAGAGTGAGAATTCCAGGAAATCATGTTTTGTTTGGCTAAAAATAAAGCTTAGAATGAAAAAAAAAAGTTGATGAAATAGGGTGATGGTTATGTGGAGATTCATAATATATTATTTATACTGTAATAAGCCTGAAATTTTTTTATAATAAAAAGCTAAATTTTAAAAAAGTACAGAGCTCTTATTTCATCTGTTCTTTCACTGCTAGGCTCAAGAATCATTTTAAATGTTTTTAAGTGATTTAAATGGTCATTTTAAATGTCTTTGCCCCAAATTCCACTTAGATATTTTCTTAGTGGCAGAGTGGCCTTATCCTGTATAATCTAAATGAAGGCCCTGCTAAGAATAAATGGAGTTCCTCTTCATGCATCAGGATCACAGTCATGAAACAGGACTGTTCAAGACAAACTGAGATGGATGGTCTACCACTTGATAGGAATTCTACCGAATATCCTTTAAAAATGCATTATCTGAAAGTCAACAAATAGATGAGTAAATATAATGAGCAAATAAACCTCAGAAGCAATGTCAGTTTTTTCCTGTTTCCGCGTTTACCGACATGCTTGAACTTGTGAGCAAGGCAGTTATTCATGAGGGAGGCTTGTGCTTGCTTCTTTGGGAGGATGGCTTTCCAAAAGTAGGTTTCTTGGCAATGCGTGCCGCCAGGCTTGGGTACAGCATGCATGGCTAACCCTTCGAGAGTTAAGGAACTCCCAAGTGCCAGTTGGCTATCGAAGATTACACGGCCCCCTGCCAAATCACTGTTCCCACGGCAGCCATGGAAAGCCTTTCCCTTATTCAACCATTGTGTCCAGCCAGCTGGCAGGGGTGTGATCATTGGGCTGTGAGTATGTTGCTGGCAATGAAAGTCATGCCTCAGGAGTCTCAGATGAATGCTTGATATGGTGGGCACACAGTTTTCTCAAACATAGTTATTTAGTTTTAATAACAATATGAACACTGTTGATATATTTACCTAAAATATAAAACTCTACTAATTTATTTTTGTGATAGCTATTTTACATTTTCAAATTGAATTTTATTTAACAAAATTATTTTCTCAAATTTTTTTGCCTGATAATATTAATTATAACTCCAAGCCAGCCTAAGTAACGCCACAATAATGAAAAGTGCTCCTGAAGTGTACAATGTAGTTTTTGAGGGATTTTTTTGGACATACTATGTTTTACTCAAGCTTATACTCAAAATTGACTTTGAACCTACATTATGATAGATTTTAAGCAAAATGTTTGTCTCTCAATAAACATTCATCTTTCAAATCATTTAAATCCATGCCAGCTATTATGAAAATTATATTCTTACTTCATCAAGAGTTTTAGAAATATCAATATACTTTAATATAGAAATTTAACTTTGAGGAATTCAATATTAGGAAATAATGAGAAAATGGCCAAATATATGTCATAGTTTTATTTATAATTGTGGTTAACAATAATTTAAATCTGTAATAATTGAGAAAGTGGTGCAACATTTGATACGTTCATACTTAAAATATTAGGCAGTCTTTAAACCATATTTAAGAATATTTAATTAATTAAAAATATTTATATAACTGGTTTTGGATGCCTTATTTTTATCTAGCTATATTCAAATCCATAAATCTATATGTACAGAATAATATTGGAAGAATGTGCTATAAAACATTAGTAGTTATCTCTGTATTTGGAGTTGATGGATAATAATGATTTTTACAAATTGCCTTTGTTTAAGAATTTTCTAAAATGATAACTTATTAATGTTATCATTAAATTTAACTATATTAAATAAGATATATACATATATATAAATTATCTATGAATATATGTAATGCATATACAGTTGACCCTTGAACAATGCAGGGGTTAGGGGTACCAACTCCCACACAGTTGAAAATTCATGTATAACTTTTGACTCACCCAAACTTAATGACTGATAGCCTACTCTTGATACTAATAGCCTACTCTTAATAGCCTTGCTAGTAATATAAACAATTTAACACATATTTTGTATGTGTTATATACTCTATTCTTACAATAAAGTAAGCTAGAGAAAAGAAAATGTTAAGAAAATCATAAGGAAAAGAAAATATATTTACTATTCATTAAGTAGAGTGGATCATCATAAAGGTTTCCATCCTTCTCAACTTCACATTAAGTAAGCTGAGTAGGAGGAGAAGGTGGAGGAGTTGATTTTGCTGTTTCGTGGGTGGCAGATGGGTGGCAAAGGTGGAAGGGGAGGCAGGCGAGGCAGGCACCCTTCATGTAACTTTACAAAATACATCATAATTTCTGACTTTTTTGTTTTTTCATTTCTCTAAAAACGGTTCTATGTGATATCAATTCTTTTTCCACTGTTTGCTTTAGTTTCAGTGCCCATATCATAGAAGGGTCCATATTGTAAAAGAAGTCAAAAGTAGTCTTGAATAACTGGAACCCTCTACCAGATTGTCTAATGTCAATTTGTTTTCTGGCACTGGGGCTTCTACATCCTCTAGTGTACTATCCATTAGCCCTCGAATTTTCCAGTATCCTTATATTGAAACCCTTCATGCTCCACCTTTTTGCCATATTCACAATTTCTTTCATGATTTCCTTGATTAGCTCTGTTGAAATCCTGTGAAGTCATGCACAACATCCAAATACAGTTTTCTGCAGCAGAAATTTATTGTTTCAGGCTTGATGGCTATGATGGCTTTTTGTATAACAACAGTGGCATCTTCAATGATGTAATCCTTTCAGACTTTAATGATGTTCTCTCTATAAGGAGCCTCTTTCATAGCATTGACAATCCTTTCGACAGAGTACTATGTATAATGAGACTTATGACCCCTGGTCTATAGGCTGATTTAGAGATGTTGTATTTAGGGGCAAGGAGACCACTTTAATGCTTTTGGTATTGAACTCATGGAATTCTGGGTGGCTGGAGGCATTATCCAATATCAAAAAAACTTTAAAAGGCAGTCCCTTAGTGGCATGATACCTCCTGACTTCAGGGACAAAACCTGAATGGAACTAATCCAGAAAAATAATTTTCATTGTCCAGGCCATCTTGTTGTACGAGAAAAAGACTGGCAGTTGGCATTTATCTTTTCCTTTTAAGGCTCAAGCTTTATACATAAAGGCAGTCCTGATCATAAAACTGACTGCACTTGTACAAAACAGTGGAGTTAGCCTATCCCTTCTTGCCTTAAATCCAAACCTCTTTATAAAATTATCAAACCATTTTTTTATGCTGGCATTAAATTCTCCAGCTTTAGATTCTTCACCTTTCGTTTGCTTTAAGTTTTCATATAATGACTTCAGTCTTTCTTGAATCATATTAGAGTCTACATGTATGCCTTTCTTACAGCAATCCTGCATGCACATAAAATTTTCAGTACAAGATAAAAAGGTATTTCTCAAAAAGGGAGCGGTTTTCACACTTGCTGGTGTAGCTGCAATGACAGCGTCATGAACTCCTTTTTCTTTTTTTAAAGTGGTTCTTATGTGGATTCATTCATGTTGAAATGATGGGCCACTACAGCTGCAGACCAAAATCTACAGTACATATCAAGCAATTCAACTTTTTCTTGTAATGTTATGACTTTTCTCTGCTTCTTGGGAGCACTTCCAGCATCACTAGTGGCACTTCATATGGTTCCCACTGCGTTATTCAAGGTTTATGGTAGTGCACGAAACATGATGAAAAGTACACGAGAACCAGAAGAGATCAGGTTTTACTGTGATGCTCAATTTACTGGACTGAGGGACTGCTGAGGTGGAGATGATCAGCATCACATGGTGTTTTAAAGAGGATATTTGCAACAGTTGGGCTCACCACAATAGCAACAGAAGGTGGCTACAAAATTATTCTAGCAATTAATTTTATGCAGTTATGATTTAATGCTGCATCTTTACATTTGCTTACATTTCTCTTGGCTACAAGTGGTCTGTGTTTTTGTGCATAAGTTTTGATAAATTTTAACTTTTTTTGATAGATTTATATATATTTTATGGTAGTAAATGATAGACAATTTTTATGCATTTGGGACACGTCTAACATTTTCTTAAATTTTTAAATATTTGTAGGCTACATAGTTTGCTAGCTTTTTCAAATTGTTGAAGATCTCCAAAAATTTTTCCAGTATACTTATTTCTTAAAAAATTTGCATATAAGTGGATCCATGCATTTCAAATCTGTGCTGTTCAAGTCAATTGTATATACATATTTGTATATGTGCATACATGTGTATATATATATATACACATGTATACACATATGCCTATTGTGTGTGCATATATATGTGTGTGTGCATCTATACCCACATATTGCATATATGACAATATTTATGCACACTAACCCCAAAGCAGTTTAGGCAAGTTGATTTTATTTTTAAGTCCTGGTGGAGAGTTGTCATGTTGAGGGAGGCCCATACTCCATCATAATGTCAAACTTATGCCCATAGTAGGTACACTAATTTATTTAATACTATGGATTTGATAAAATTTATATCATGTTTTGACAGTAAAGGAAATTCTTCATATTTCTTTCTTACTTGTAAACATGTCTTAGTTAAGTGGCTAAGAGACAGAGTAAGATATTTCTATGTCTCTAGAAAAAATATTTCTTTAGAATATTAATGTCACCTGTTTATGGTTCATCATTTTCATGTGCTCCCTGTTTTACTGAGCTCTGTGTATAATTCCCCAAATTATCATAGACATACTTATATCTCATTTATAGAAGACACCAAATTTAAACTTGATCTTAGACTACAAGTTAGAGATCTTTGAAGATCAAAACAATAATACAAAATACACTTTTATATTATAAATCTGTGCATGTTTACATAAACAAATAAAATAATATAGTGCAAGCTGAAGAAATATGCATGTAAAATATTATCAATCCAAGTTTATGCTGTCCATGTTTTTGATAGGCTGAAACAGAATATTTTAGTTTGTTTTATTAACTTTAGAGAACATACAAAGTTAGATTCTTAGGATATTAAATCAAAATTGTGCTTTTGATTTACTCTTATTATTTTGTGTATCTATATAGCAAATGTCTGAAAAAAAAGTCCCTTTTCATACAAAGGCCTAAGAGTAATGTTTTGGGAATGGTATGGAAGAGACAGGAAGATGCCAACTGTAACTTCAGAAGTTTAGATAATTTTTTCATTCACTTTGCTTTTATTTTATGTTTCTTTTTTTGTTTGTTTTTCCTTTACCCACTCTGTCTTCCAGTAGACCAGTAAAATCCTACTGATGCATCAAAACTCATATCAAAAGCCATCTTCTCCATCAAGCCTTCTCTAATCCTTCACCATCAAAAAATAATTTCTCATGCTGATGCAGTCTCTTCACACTACTCCTACGAAGCACCACTATATATTGCACTGTGTGTGTGTGTGCGTGTGCACAAGTTTTCACATATAGTTATTTTCAGTTTGGGAAGAAACTATGAACGTTGTGCTGAAATAGATCTTGATCCATAGGTACGTAAACTTGGGCCCCGGTTATCAGTCTGTACTGGAACTAAAAAGGCAATTCTGCAGTAAGTGTGAGATGAAACAAGTGTCAAAAATGGTTTAACAATATTGGAACATAACAACAGTTCAACTATAGCTAGCTTATTATTATTATTTTATATTGATATATTATCATTTAATTATTCATCCCCCAATGTGCCAAACACAGTGTTTATATTAGGAGTTTCAAGATATTTTAAATTTTAATTGGTATACATTTTAATACATAAAGCTAACTATGTTTAATGTTGGGAGCATTTAGCAATATTCCTTGTTTTAAATAAATGTCAAACCATTTAGCAAATGATAAATGCATTATTTCTTAATTTGTTTAGCTTTCTCAGCTTATTATTAACTTTAACCTTTTAATTTGTATGCACATTATATCAGGTAAATAACTACTTACAGTGACTCCAGTATGCTTTGTGCTAACTGCTTTTTAATAACCTAATATGTAGCTGTATATAACTAAGTAGCATTTAGCGATTTCAGTATCAAAAATTTGATATTTTATTAATAATGTATTTTAGTAGGTTAGAAATAAAAGCTCATCTTTTTTTCTTATAATTCGCAGCCACCACAAATCCTCACAGAAACATTTAAGATTCTTATGATCAAATAGTGATTTTTTAGTTTTTCCATACTACAATCCATCCAAATAAAAATAAATTTGAGTTTTGTTTTGCTGATGTCCATTTCTAAAATGGTGCTCTTTGTTAAATCTTGTTCACTTGGTGGTGATGCTATCCTGAAACTGGAATGGGGCAAAACATTGGGAACAAAACATTTCACATGATTTTCATGATGAAACAAGTATAAAAAGAAAAGCAGAGGGAGGCACATTTTAGAAAAACCAGATTTGTTTACATCTAATATCACATTTGCTTTAATTTCTTTTATACATCTGCTTTTTTTTTTTTTTTTTGAGACAATCTTGCTCTGTTGCCCAAGTTACAGTGCAGTGGTGTCATCAGAGCTCACTGCAGCCTCAAACTCCTGGACTCAAGTGATTCTCCTGCCTCAGCCTCTCAAGTAGCTTGGGGCTGCAGGCACATGCCATCACACCTGGCTAAATTTCCTTACTTTTTTATAGATGTGGGATCTATGCTATGTTGACCAGGCTGGTCTTGAACTCCTAGCCTTAAGCGATCCTCTTGCCTCAGCCTCCCAAAGTGCTGGTATTACAGGCATGAGCCAACATGCCTGGTCTCAGCTGCTTTTCATAAAGCACCTACTCTGCATTGGAGACTGGACAAAATAAACACTGGAGATATAGCAATGAATGTCTTATGATAGAACTTGTCCTATGATCTGTTTTTAATCACTAGGATTATATTTTCAAATACAAGGATGCTACATAAAAAAATTATGCTTATATTTTGACTTCAGAGTAACACAGCAAATAATTGTCATACTCTATCAATGTGGGAATCTGAAGACCCTACAACTGACTGATGAGATAACCAAGAGATTTAGGATCAAGCCTCTATGAGACTCTTTTGAAACTTATAATTCATGAAAATTAACTGTTCGGGAAGGGGAAGACATCTCATACCTTTAAATTTGAAATACCACACTGTGTATCCTGTACAGTGAATAGGAAGCTCAGAAAGTAAAACATTCACTTTCATCCCCAGCCTTTTATTTTTTACTCAAGAATAAAGCTCTCCATAAAATAAACCCCACAATAAGTGCTGTGTCTGCCTCTGTGTTTCATTAGATCCTGAAATATGGTAAGCACCAAAATGTTGGAAGCCAAATAAAGCTGAATTTTATTTCTGTTATTCTTCAATATGGATAAAATAAATATGGTTTCTGTGGAAAGAAAAAGAAAGTATTATTTCTCAAAGTCAACTGAGCTAGCCCTTAACTAAAAATATTGTATATTTTCTTTGAGTTTCACAACAACCTCTTAATATACTAGGTAGTCAGTAAGATTAATTTCATGATCAGTTCAAGCATAATGAGAAGCCAATATATTTAAAACCAGTTATTAACTGGTAATTAAGTTAAGCTACATTTAGCTTAATTAATTAACCAGGTAACCTATCCCATTTTTCCCACATAGCTGTCTTTTATATGTCTGCAACACATTACATCTTTAAAAAATGCACAGCTATATACAATGAATTATAAATTATTAATAAATACTTTATGCTCTGTTCAACTTGACTGTCTTTATTCTGATGTTAGTCTTGTAAAATATGCAATATTTTTTGTACTGATTATACCTTTCTATAACCAACTGATTACCCAACAAATGTATTCTAATGTCAGACACTATTTGCAGAAGCCTTATAGTGAAAACCATGTAATTTAAATGGATATTAACCTGATGTCTAGATTTGAAAAAGACAAATTTTCCAGCATTACTAATTGCATATTTAGTTCAGCCTTAAAATTTTCTTACTTTGATGATCTTCACAACTTTAAGGGCTGATAAAGTATCATTTCAGTTTTCCCACTCCAGTGATGCATTCTTCAGTTAGGCAATTTCCTTGTTGCATTTGCTATAAGGAACCAAGGATGCAAGTTTGCATTCCCTTGTACATGAAATGAGTGAAAACCATGCTGAGATAGTCACCTTCACCATCACACATTCAGTTTAAATCTACAGTAATAGACTGGTACTCCTAGAAGGCTTGCTGTGTTTGTTTGCAAACTAGTACGCAGTACTTACAAGTCTGTGGTTTTATTGACATATTCCTTTTCATTCCTGTGGTTTTTAATTGAAACCCCCACTGGTTTGCCCAGCTTCAGGAATGCAGAATATAGGAGTTTTATATTTACTTTCCAACTTAGACCAGAGGAACTCAGAAGCTCCAGTGCATGCAATGAAATTTGTAGATTTTAGTGGGGTTTTTTTGGTCTGTAATAAAATGATGAGTTTTAGCATGTATGTTGGGAATTAATGGCTGAATTAAATCTGAGTTTATGAGCAGTTTCTGTTTCAACCTTTCAGCACAATCTGTTATCATTACCTATAGAGTTGGGTCTGGATTTGTTTCCTCAAGAGCCTTTTAATAAACATTTCCTGTTTGCAACACTCCATAGTAGGTTCTGAAACTCAAACATGAAGAAAATATTTTTTTTCTCTTAAAATAGTCAAGTTGCTAACACTGTGGTAGTTATTACTCAGCGCCAAGGAGCACATATTATTTGGCTTTACTACTAGTTGCAATGGAATAGATGCTTATATTTATTTGTCTCTTTTCTCCTCTGTCTGCTATGATCATTATTTTAATAACATAAGTATGAATATTCAGTTTTGGTAGCGAATCTTATAACAAATGACTGAGTGATTCACAAGGATTAACTTTGGTCAGCTCTTTCCTTTACTTTTCCTCTGCCCTGGCACTTCTCTACATGCTAGTTTGACCAGTTTACAAACTGTGTCTGAAGTGGAACCTTGTTTTTTTCCTAACACTTTTATATGAACTTAAAATGCATGAAATATGTGAAAGAAAGAAGGGAAACCAAGACTACATCCCTCCTCCTTTACCCCCTCCACCCAGGTCCCAAAGTTATCTTAACATGGCTTAGAGAGAGGAGAGAATCTAGGGATTTTTTTAAAAATTTCAGAATATTATGGGAGTATAAACATTTTTATTACATAATTTGCTTTTGTACAGTTTGGGCGAATGTTATAAGTATGCCCATCACCAAAATAGTGTGCATTGTACCTATTAGGTGTGAATTTACCCAACTCCTCCTCTCACCTCCCACCTGCTTGATTTCCACTGAGTTTTACTTCCACATGTGCATATAACTGTTGATCAATTAGTTGCAGTTTAATGGTGAGACATGTGGTATTTGTTTTTCCGTTCTTGTGATACTTCACTTAGAAGAATGGTCTCCAGTTCCATCCAGGTTGTTACATAAGGTATTAGCTCATTTTTTTATGGCTGAGTAATACTGTGTGGTATATATATGTATATACCATATTTTATTAATTCACTCATGTATTGATGGGTACTTGGATTGATTCCACATCTTTGCGACTGTGAATTGTGCTGCAATAAACTTTCAAGTGCAAGTGTCTTTTTTATAAAATGACTTTTTTTTCCTTTTGGGAAAATGCTCAATAGTGGGATTGCTGGATCAAATGGTAGGTCTACTTTTAGTTCTTTGACATATTGCCATACTGATTTCCATAGAAGTTGTACTACTTTGCAGTCCCACCAACAGTGTATAAGTGCTCCTTTCTCTCTGCATCCATGACAGCATCTGTTGTTTTGGGACTTTTTGATAAAAGCATTTCTCACTGGAGTGAGGTGATATCTTACCGTGATTTTGATTGGCATTTCCCTGATGATTAGAGACATTCAGCATGTTTTCATATGTTTATTGGCCATCAGTCTTTCTTTTGAAAAGCTCTTCTTCATGTCTTTTGCCTAATTTTTAATAGGGCTGTTTGACTTTTTTCTTGTTGTTTTGCTTCAGTTCTTTATAGATTCTGGTTATTAGCTCTTTATTGGATGTATAGCATGCAAATATTTTCTCCCATTCTGTAGGTTGTCTGTTCACTCTATTGTTTTCTTGGCTGTGTAGTAGCTTTTTAATTTGATCAGGTCCCATTTATTTATTTTTGTTGTTGCTGTGATTGCCTTTGGGGTCTTCTTTATAAATTCTTTGCCTAGGCTGATGTCATTAAGAGTTTTTCCAACATTTTATTCCAGAATTCTTATAGTTTCATGCCTTAGATTTAAGTCTATTGCCCACCATGAGTTGAGTTTTGTGAGTGGTGAGAGGTGTGGATCCTGTTTTAGTCTTCTACATGTGGCAATCCAATTTTCCCAGCACCATTTATTGAATAGGGATTCTTTTCCCCAGGATATGTTTTTGTCTGCTTTGTCAAAGATTAGATGGCTATATGAGAATGGTTTTATATCTGCATTCTCTGTTCTTATTCATTGTTCTATGTCTCTGTTCTTGTGCCAGTACCATGCTGATTTAGTTACTACAGCCTTGCAGTATAGCTTGAAGTCTGGTAAAGTGATACTTCCCAATTTGTTCTTTTTGCTTAAGGTTGCTTTGGCAATGTGAGGTCTTTTCTGGTTCCATACAAAGTGTAGAATTATTTTTTCCAAATGTGTGAAAAATGACATTGGTATTTTAATGGATATTGCATTGAATCTCTCTAAATACTGTAAAAATCTCTGTGTACATAAAATTGAAAATGTTGAGAAAATCACAAATTCTTGGAAACACAACCTCCCTAGGCTCAATCAAGAAGATCTAGAACTCCTGAACAGACCAATATCAAGTAACAAAATTGAAGCAGCAATACAAACTATCCAAAAAAATAGTCCTAGACCAGATGGGTTCACATATAACTTTTACCAGACCTGCAAAGAAGAACTGGTACTTATACTGCAGAAATTATTTCATAACATGGGGAAGGAAGGAATCCTCCCCACCTCATTCTACAAAGTCAGTATCACCTTGATGCCAAAGCCAGAAAAGGACACAATAAAAAAAGAGAGAAAACTACAAACCAATGTCCTTTATGAATATAGATGCAAAAATTCTCAATAAAATCCTAGCAAACTGAAATCAGCTGCACATGAAAAAAAAATACACCATGCCCAGGTGTGCTTCATCCCAGAGATGCAAGGATGGTTCTACATACACAGATCTATAAATGTGATTTACCACATAAATAGAAACAAAAACAAAGACCATGTGATTCTCTGAATATATGTAGAAAAAGCATTTGATAAAATCCCACACTCTTTTATAAGAACTCTTAACAAGATAGGCATAGATGGAACATACTTAAATATTATAAAAACCACATACAACAAACCCACAGCCAACATTGTACTGAATGGGGAAAAATGGAGATCATTCCCCCTTAGAACTGGAACCATACAAGGTTGCTCACTGTCACCACTTCTATTCAACATAGTACTGGAAGTCCTAGCCAGAGCCATCAGGCAAAAGAAGGAAATCAAATGTATCCAAATGGGAAAAGAAGAAGTCAAACTAGCACTCTTGGCTGATGATATGATCTTACATCTAGAAAACACTAAAGGTTCTGCCAAGAGGTTCCTGGGATTGGTAAATAAATTCAGCAAAGTCTCATGTTACAGAATCAGTGTACACAAATCTCTAGCATTCATATACACTAACAACAGTCAAGCTGAGAATCTAATCAAAGACTCAGTATCTTTCACAATGGCAACAAAGAAAATAAAATACCTAGGAAGCTATTTAACCAAGAAGGTGAGAGACCACTACAGGGAGAACTACAATACACTGAGGAAGGAAATCGTAGATGACGTAAACAAATGGAAAAATATATTGAGCTAATGGATAGGTAGAATCAACATTGTTAAAATGTCTATATTACCCAAAATGATTTACAGTTTCAATGCAATCCCCATTAAAATGCCAACATCATTTTTTGCAGATCTAGAAAAAATAATTCTCATGTCTTCGAAAAGATTTCTAAGGCTGTTAGAAAATGAAGCACTTTAGCATAGCTCTGCTTGGGATCCATTTTCTCAGTTTGGGTCCCATTGTTTGGGACCCATTTTCTCCCTAGCCCCCATCATTTCTACCAATACTTGCCCTTCTTCAAGTGTCTGTGTTCTAGCCTTCCTATCTTGCTTTTATTTTCTCAAACTCACCGATCTTCCTTCCACCAAAGGCAATTCTGCACATTTCCTGATTTAGAAAGCTCTCTAAAGTTCTCCTTTGGTCCTTACCTACCTTTCCATAGTGAGCAAGTGCTAAGTGTAATTTATCATTTTCTTTAACAGTGGTTTTTTTTGAATCTTGTATCTATAACTATATACTTAAATCCCATTGTGATAAGATTTCACATATGCATGTTTCTTGTTTTAAAACACATATCCTATTTTTTTGTACTTCATTTGTGTTGGTAATGTTTACTTCTTTTTCTAGACTGTGAGCTTCATGAAAGTGGTTCATGGACATTTTTATTGACAGTGTTATCTATTTATTCATAATGTTATCTGTGCCTCAGATGGTGTCTGGCACATAGTAGAGACTAATCAAATATGACTTGAAAGAAACATTTAGTAATTTTTTATCCATCTGGAAGGAGGTATGTGTTTTCCACTAGTACAGCTTTCAGATTGCCACTAAAGAAGTACTTTATATTGAAAATGAAGCAAAGAGCTCTAAATTAAATTATTTCTTCTAAGAGAACATGGAAAGTAGTACTGAAAGTAAATGCATAGGTGAATTCTAAATCTCATTTAAAAAAAAAACAATTTTATTTTCGACCATTATGTATCTTACTTTAAGTGCATTCAGACTTGTGCATTGCCCCATTTGGACAAGGTGGTAGTGAAGGACACTGCTGTATACCTTTGTTAGGTTCAAATTTTCTGTGTAGGTATGCCTAGTCCCATAAGAACTAATGAGTACAAAGGAGCTCTGGAAATTTCACCCCAAAATATGACTCTTTAGTATAAATAATATTTTGAATTAAAGGCTTTTAGAGATTAACAGCCCCTTGGAAGAGGCTTTACCTCTATCTGCATGAACCAGACTGACCTGATCAAAAGATCAAAGGGAGAATTGACTTCCCTTCCCCTCCTTGTTATCTCAATATATTGCAAGAAAGAAGATTAAAAAAATGCACCCAGACCTAGCCAAAATCATTCAAAACATAATACCTGTCTCTCAGGTTAATTCACAAGTCAATCTGTTTTCCCATCCATTCATCTTCCCTAGCAACTGTTTATCTTTTATGGCCCCTAAACAGAACTACCTATATTCCTCTTTTTCTCCTTTTCTTCTAAAAGGCATGTATGAAAATATCTGAACTTCATGGGGATATTGGGTAGTCACTCTTGTGATTCTCCCCATGTGCATAGTATTGGTAAATAAACCTTTCTTTATTAATCTGCCTTAATTGTGAGTTGATCTTTCAGTGAACTTTCAGGGGAAAGGGAAAGTTTCCCCTCACCCTAAAAGGTACAAACAATGATGAAGCTTACTCTTCATAAGGGTCACACAGGAAACAAATTATCATTGCCAAATAGATCATTGAAGAAGTTAATGGAGGAATTATTTGTAAAGGTAACTGTAAGGTAAAAGGAAAATGACAAGACATGATGAAGTGCCACAGGTAACATTTAGAAGCTGGTAAAGGCAAGGAAACAGATTTTTTCTTATGGCCACCAGAATGAATGCAGAATGAAGAGGCAAGAGAAGAAGCCATTATTAGTTCCCTGAGAGAGATACAGGAGATGGCCACTTGTTGGGGGTTTTGGTCTTAAGTAGTATAACACATGCACTGCCAATTTCTCTCCAGGTAAATATACAGACACCACTCACTTTGTATCTTCCTGATCTCCTGCCAGTTTTCCTATTGGCTGTACCCAATGACAAGCCAGAGAGCTAGATGGTTGCAAGTTCTCTGTACCTCCCTTCCAACCTGAGGAGCAACTCTTTTGATCAACAGAGCACAGTAGAAGTGACACAGTGCCAGTTTCTTTCTTTTCTAAATTTTATTTTTAATTGACATAATAATTGTATATATTTATGGGGTACAATACAATGTTTTGATATATAGAATAAAAATGTGGGATGATTAAATCAACCTAGTTAACATATTCCTTATCACACAAAATTGTCAATTTTGTGGTAAGAACATTCATCTGTGTTCCAATGTACTTCACAACAGTGCCAGTTTCTAGGTCCGTGCCTTAAAGACAGGCAGCTCATGCTTCCTTTTCTTGGAACCCTCTCTCTGGGATCCCTGAGCTATCATTTAAGTCATACTGTTATGAGACCACTACACTGAAGATGCTATGTTTAGGTGCTCTTATTGGCAATACCCAATAAACCCATCCTTCCAATCATTCTCACCAATATGCCAAATGAGTGTGTCAAGCTACTTTAGACCCCCTAGGCCAGCCCATCCTTCAGCTGAATACAACCAAGTGACCTCCATCAATGTGACAAGGAACAGAATTATGCTACCCAGGCTTGCTGGAATTTCTGATTTTTAAAATCATGAGATTTAACAAAATAGCTGTTGTTATAAACCACTCTATTTAGAATAATTATAATAGTTTCTACATTGTGGAATTTTCTGAGAATTGAATGATACGATGTATGTAAATCATTTAAAAGTGTCTGATTCATTGTAAGCCCTTAAACATTAGCTAACTTAATAGTTATTATTTTTCTATACATCATATTCAGGGACTTAGTAAGAGAAGAATGGCTGTGATCTGACAAACCTAGAAATTCTTGGATCTTGTGCTAATTCTAATGCAACTTCATAATGTTCCTATCTCAATCCTATATATGACTGCATGGATTCCCCCATTAGCAAATAGACTTAAATCTTAGTTTGGATTCTCCCAGAAACAGAGGCTGAGTAAAGATGTAAATCCAAGGAGTTTATTGGAGAGGTGAAATAAACACTGGTATGGGAGTTGGGAAGTGAGGCAGAGAAAGAGAGGCAATAAAGGATGCATTATCAAGCCACTTCCCTTAGGTAACTAGAGCTTAATTCCTTTTTTTTTTCTTTTTCTTTTTTTTATTTCAGCATATTATGGGGGTACAAATATTACAGTTACGTATATTGCCCATGTCCCCTCCCCCCTCGAGGCAGAGCCTCAAGCATGACCATCCCCCAAATGTTGCACATCTCACACATTATGTTTGTATATATCCATCCCCTCTTCCCCCCTCCCACCCACCCGACACCCGACAAATGTTATTTCTATATGTCCACTTAGGTGTTGATCCGTTAATACCAATTTGCTGGTGAGTACATGTGGTGCTTGTTTTTCCATTCTTGAGATACTTCACTTAGTAGAATGGGTTCAAGATGTACCCAGGAATATACAAGAGGTGCTATATCATAGGAAATTCTGGGAGTCAGTTTAAAACATGAGTCTCTGACTGATCTCACCTAAGGGGCAAGGTAACCAACCCATTAATATACCAATTCTATTCATTAATTGGGGGTTGGGAGGATGAGGAATGCTAAATCCCAGACACTTGCAACATGACCTGTCAGTTGGGCAGTGAAGTGGGCTCTGGTGGCAATAACACACACACACACACACACACACACACACACACACCAAGAGACAAAAGAAAATAAAATTGGGGGGGAGAAAAAATGGTCGAGTAAAGGTAACCCCTGGGATTCCTGCCCCCAGAGAAGGAGACATAGATCTTGGTCTCCTACACGCGAGTGGATCTCCTCACTACAAGGACAGTATCGAGAATCCGCAGAGGTTCAGCAAGGGACTCTGAAAAAAGGAAAAAACAAGGTGATCCGGAGATGAGATCTCGTTCTCTGGAGAGTGCAAAACAAACAATAGGGTACGTGGGAGGGTGCCGGCCCGCTGGGCCAGGGGGTGAAGTGGGATCAGACCCACAGGAGAACTCCTTGCTTCCCCATTGACCTCCACACCCACCCAGCCAGGGTCCTGTCTGAAATTGGTGGGAAATTAGGGTAGGAAAAGAGAGTGCTGGAGAGTGCTGTCATTAGTTGAGACTCCCCGGAGCTCCACGCTAGGACGGCTCCAAGACGGGAGGAAACTGAACTGAGCTGATAGGGGAGGCAGTTAGATGTCTTACCTCTGGTGAGGAGCAGGGCCAGCCTTACAGAGCTGTTCACTAAGTCGGGGACTCTAAGCTGGAACTGCCTCCAGCAAATAAGACTGCACAGGGCAGGTCAGTAAGAGCGAGGGCTGTGGCTGAACTGGCGGTCGGGAAGGCAGCATAGAGGAGGCAACGGGGCATCCTGGTGCCCCAGACCCCCAACCTGACACCTGACACCTCCTAAACAGTCGCCCCCAGTGCTGGGGCCCTGCGAGTGGGCAAGCGGTCGCCATTGAGGGGGCCCACAGCCCAGCCGCCATGGTGCGATATGGTGCAGTGGGCAGATCCCCTCCCTGAGCCTAGAGACTCTACTGACAAATTCCGCCCCTACACAATTCTGCGATCAGCTCGCCAGGCCTGGCTTAATCAACGAACTACTGAGAAGACTAACGCCAAAGGGGAGTTACAGCCACCGTTGCACGGGGTGCTGGGCAGACTGGGGAGCTACTTCCTCCCCCTAGCCCGCATCTCTCCTGCCAAAAGTGGTAGGCTCCACCCCTGGAGGTGGGGTGAGACAAGAAAAGCCACCCTCCCCCAGATCTAGGGAGAACCTGCTGGACCTGTGTGAAGTTCATAAGCGGGCAATATAAAAGACTTTGCCTCCCAGAGCAGTTTAGGTCACCCAGTTGATCAAAACGCTGGGGGAGGGGGGCTGGATCTCCTCCCCCGGTCAGTGGCCAACAGTCAGGGCAGTGGTCAAGGAACAAATCCCCCGTAAGTGGCCACAATAGGCTCCACAAGTAACCCCTCCCATCAGGGGTACCTTCCAAGTGTGGTGGAAAAGCTCCCCCCAGTGGCTGATCAAGAAACTACAGAAGAGAGAAACTGGGCACCACCAACTGATCCAGATGGGGAGAGGGCAGTGAAAAATCTCAGGAACGTCAAAATATCAAACCAAAAACACTACCCCCAAGAGATACACCAGCTCTCAAGCAATGGAGACTGAGCAAACCCAAAACACTACAATGACAGAAGAATTCCAAAACTGGATTGTAAGAAAGCTCAATGATATGCAAGAAAAAATGGAAAACCAACATAAAGAAACCACAAAGGAAATTCAGGACTTGGAACAAAAATTCACTAAGGAAATTAAGATCTTAAAGAAAAATCAA
>VBSM01000949.1:2789788-2832759 GCA_008086735.1 Cheirogaleus medius
TTGAAGCTCAGACTTGTGGGGGGAGGGGGACAAGGGCATTATTTGAAACCCTAATATTTGTACTCCCATAATTTGCTGAAATAAAACAAAAATTGGGAAATGAAATTCTGGTACTACCAATTGGCAGTTTCACTAGTTTGCTTTGAAGTGATAAGAGCAAGATGTAGATGAGGACATGAACATCCGCTACAGTCAATGAAATGAGAAATGTCTGATTATTCATGTGCCTAGCATCCCCATGTTGAGATCTCCCATCCAGTGGAGGATGGATTACTTCTATTCACTTATATACTGGCGTGACTACTCATTGAAACTGTTCAAGACAAGGATCTTACCCTGGAAAATTAAATCTCTGCCTCCCATGTTTTTAGTGATATCTAATGAGACTTGTAATTAATCCTGGGCTTAGCTTCCTCGAGGGAGCTACAAGTCTTTAGGCTCTCTTGACACATCCAAAAGTGCTGGCACTTCAGAAAATCCCCAAAGCTTGGAGAAATCACTTAGAGTGCTGATGTCCCTGCCACCCTCTGACATCCAAAGTGATTTACTTTTAAAGGTGGCATTGTGTGAAGTCATCGATTTAACTGTCCACTGCAAAGGAACTTGCCTTTTCTCTGTTAAAGTGTCTAATTTAAAAGGACTTGCCTCTCTCTATAGATAAGTGAGGAAACCTTTCACACTTTAGAACCTGAGTTATTGAATGATATCTGAACTATTTTAGTCTCCTCTTTGTAAAAAAAAAATGGAGGAGGGGTAAAAGTATTGTATACATTTGTTTTAAATTGTGTAATCATGTTATTATCTGAAACTAATACCATGCTGTTAAAATTTAGATAAAGTGTCCTGTAATGCATACAAAATGTTCATTTGCTGAAGGCCATTAAGTTAATTTCCTGGCAACAAGATTAAATGCAATGCATTTACATAATCATTAGTCGTGAGGTGTAGAAAAGATAATTAAATATTCCACCACATTAATTTCTATTTAATTAACTGTGCTTTAGTGATCCTTCTGTCTGAATATTAATATTGTGTAAATAAACAATTAGAATGCATACTGATTTTATTAAAGGTTTATTCTTAAAATTAGGTAAAAGATGCCATTATTAATTTAATTATATATTATTTTGAATCCTAATCATGTTAATAGAGTTTAAAAAGGTCTATCATTGGCCTCATTGATGACATCTCACATTTTATGTTTCCAACTACAATGTAGCTTATAGACACAAAAATATATTCATTTAGTTTATCCCAATAGTTAATTGCTTTCCTAATACTACTCTGTGGTTCCTTTAATTCAGACTGACACTGTACTTTAAAAAGTGAAAATTAGTTATTATTCTATAGTAAACTTCATTAGCTATGACCATACTCACTTGGAACATGTGATATTTATGGGAAATGACTATATTATATATTAATAGAATGGAACAAAAGTTAAACAATCTTGAATAAGATCAAATAGGTAGAAACTATAGCTAATGAAGGAGTACATGAGTAAATGAACATTTATAGCCAATGAAGAGTCTACTCTCTCTGAAAGTAAAATTTCTAAAGTTTTAAGATTTATTTTCATGCAGTATTAGGAAAATTCTTGCAAAGATAATTAGACATTATTAGAAGCAAGAATCTAAGACTTTTCTTGTCTTACATGACAGACATTTGTGGAGGACGTGGATGGGAGTGAAGTGAAATCTGGACAATACATTCACTGTGTCCTAAGGATTCTCACCTTTATTTGCCTGGACAATTTGGAAGCCAGGAAATGAAAATATCTAGGTCTTCAAGGGTGGTTTTTCTACATAATGAGAAGCAATCTTAGCTAAAATATTAAGTTACATGAAAATATCACTATGAAACACTTATATTTTCCTACCAGGAGAAGTTATTTCATATTAAATTGTAACATCCCAAGCAAAAATGTTTGTGTTTTCCACATGCAATATTTATTTGGGTAAACAATTAGATACTGATTTTAACTGTCTAAATAGAATTTTCAAGGAAAATGATGTTTTTCACTAGCACATATTTCCTAATGGAAACATATGTTTCTAGAATTATAGAAGAGGGAATAATAAAGTTGCTTTTGTTTCTTTTCAAAGCTGTTGGGACTTTTATACTTACAATATGATATGGTTAGTGTTCCCCTGGGCTGACCAAAATATATTCCCTTCTGGTTTGTAAAAATAACTGTTCTATGGGTTGGAAATCATTCTGCTTGTGTAGTAAATTCATACTTCCATCCTTTTCGACCCCAAATATGCCAACCATCATGCACAAGGAATACTATAATGCCCACTTTCACAGGCTAAGTTCTGAGCTATTTGGTACTATCCATGACTCATAAATCCTAATAGTGATTTTCCAGCCACTATTTTCTCACTTAATTTTGCCCCCTCCTCCAAAATTGCCTGTGTTAGAATCACTCTGTTGTCCTGTTCTCATGCAGCTTTAGTATCACTAGAGATGTTTGGATTTTTAGCTCATCCAGGCAGCCATGACATTTGCTTACGCATTTCAAGAATATTTTTGAGCACCTACTTTTTCAGTTTCTGCCATGACCAAGATGAATAAGACAATAGTCTCAGTTCATTTTGTGTTTCTGTGAGAGAGTACCTGAGGCTGGGTAATTTATAATGCAAAAAGGTTCACTTGTCTCATGGGTTCTGCAGGCTGTGCAAGAAGCATGGCACCAGCATCTGCTTTGGGTGAGGGCCTCAGGCTGCTTCCACTCGTGGCAGAAGATGAAGGGGAGTCAGCATTTGAAGATCACGTGGTGAGAGAGGAAGCAAGAAAGAGGGGTGAAAGGTGTCAGGCTCTTTTTAACAACCAGTTCTGGGGCAAACTCTCTGGGAACTAGTACAGCGAGAATTCATTCATTACTGTGAAGACACACCATGCCATTCATGAGGCATCTACCCCCATAACCCAAACATCTCACATTAGGACCCACTTCCAACACGAGATTAAATTTCAACATGAGACTTGGAAGGGCCAAACAAACCATATCCAAACCATAGCAATGACTTCATAGCTTTAAAAGCTATTTATAAATCCTGGTGGAGGAGACATATAATACACAGGTAAACAAATATTTATAGGCCCTTCTTTTCAGTCACTAACAAGTGACCTTAGGGGTTGGATAAAAATGTTTAGGCTCAAGATAAGTTGAGCATTGATTTCGGAGGATACATTCTCTTTACAGGAGGAAGTTTGCTTTTTGTACGTCTCCACTTCATTGAGGGATAAAACCTATACTGCCAAAGCAATACTGTGAACCAAAAATTACAGGAAACATATTATTCAATTCATAGTCACAGAACATTTCATTGTTGCAATTGATGAATCACTGCCCATAGCTCTTGGGACAGGTGTTCCTGTATTCTCTCTGCAATGCTCTGAATCCCCCCATGGAATGCACAGATCAGCACATATAAATAATTCAAAAACAAGTCTCAGTAAATGCTTCCCCTTTCTTCTGTTTGAAATGTTAATTTCTTTTTTGAAGTTTTTTCTGTTTGATAGTGGGACACAGTTTTGCTTGTTTCAGTGCCAAATATAGACAGAATGGTAGAACGGTGTGAATGCCTTCTGTGCTACAAAGAATGTAATTTCCAAATTAAAAATTTTAAAAAACCCAACTATATTCAGTGAAGCCAAGTTTTCAACTTTATCTTTTAAAAATTGTATCATTTTGATAAATTCTAAATTCAGTTTAATTGCAAATAAAATTATATTTCACCTAGGAAAATCATACCTGAAAATTCTCAGATAGATATTTAAAATAAGTGTATAGTATCTATTTTCTTTTCTTTATATAGTCTTATACATTTATATATATATCTACACATATATATTTACTCAAATCTTAATTTTATTATTATATTCATAAAATGCTTTAGATTACAAAGAGGGGATTGTATTTAAACATTAAAAACCAGACATAAATCAAAATAAAATAATCTCAAACTCTGCAAATTTCTTTGGAATTAATGATAGAAAACTTATTAGCAGAATATAGATCTTAGAAAAATTCTGCACTTCTGATAAGCATTAGAAATATACCTTTTAAATTTCCTCCTTAACCCAATAATCATTCTGCAGAAGGTTGTTCAGTTTCTGTGACCTGGTGTAGAGATGAGAGTTTCTGTTGGAGTTAATTTCTAATTTTATTCCACTGTGGTTTGAGAAGATGCATGGCATGATTTTTAGTTTTTTTAAATTTTTTGAGATGTGCTTTGTGGCCTAGGATATGGTCAATCTTAGAGAATGTCCCATGAGCTGATAAGAAAAACGTATATTTAGTGGCTTTTGGGTAGAATGTTCTGTAAATGTCAGTCAATCTCATTTGTTCTAGAATTCTGTTTAAGTCCATTGTTTCTTTGTTTATTTTCTGTTTGGAGGATCTGTCCTGCTCTGTCAGAGGGGTGCTGAAATCCCAGGCAATTACGGTGCTGCTATTTATCATTTTGTTTAGATCAAGTAGGATTTGCTTTATGAATCTGAATGCACCTGAGTTAGGTGCATAAATATTTAGAATTGTTATGTCTTCTTGTTGAATTGTACCCTTCACCATTATATAGTGACCATCTTTGTCTTTCATTACTTTTGTGGATTTGAAAACTAAGTTATCTGAAATAAGAACTGCTATGCCAGCTTTCTTTTGGTTTCCATTTGCATGGAATATTGTTTTTTATCCCTTCACCTTGGGTCTGAATGCATCCTTGTGTTTCCTGAAGATAAGCACAATCAGGAATGAAAAAAGAGAAAACAGCTGATACCATGGAAATATAAAATATCATCTATCAATACTATAAAAACCTCTATGCACATAAACTTGAAAACATGGAGGAAATGGATACATTCTTAGAAACACACAGCATCCCTAGGCTCAGTCAGGAAGAAATAGAATTCCCAAACAGGCCAATATCAAGTACTGAAATTAGAGCAGCAATAAAAAATCTTCCTAAAAAAATGTCCCAGACCAGATGGTTTCACATCCAATTTTTACCAGACCTACAAAGAAGAACTGGTGCTTATCCTGCAGAAATTATTGCACAACATTGAGAAGGAAGGAATTCTCCCCAACACATTTTATGAAGCCAACATCACTCTGATACCAAAACCAGGAAAGGATGCAACAAAAAAAGAAAGCTACAGACCAATATCCTTATGAATATAGATGCAAAAACTCTCAACAAGATCCTAGCAAACTGAATTCAGGTGATTACCAAAAAAATAATCTATCATGATGAAGTGGGCTTCATTCAGAGATGCAGGGATGGTTCAACACATGCAAATGTATAATGCAATTCACCACATAAATAGCAGCAAAAACAAAGACTATATGATCCTCTCAATAGATGTAGAAAAAGCATTTGACAAACTTCAGCACCTTTTTATGATAAGAACACTTGATAAAATAAACATAGATGGGACTTACTCAAAAGTGATAAAAGCCATTTATGACAAACCCACAGCCAACATCATACTGAACAGGGAAAATTCAAAGCATTCCCATTTAGAACTGGAACCAGACAAGGTTGCCTTCTATCACCACTTCTATTCAACATAGTGCTGGAAGTCCTAGCCAGAGCAATCAGACAAGAGAAGGAAATCAAGGGCATCCAAATAGGGGCAGAATAGGTCAAACGATTACTCTTTGCTGATGATATTCTGCTGTATCTAGAAAACCCCAAAGATTCTGCCATGAGACTACTGGAATTGATAAACAAATTCAGCAAAGTTTTAGGTTACAAAATCAATGTACACAAATCAATAGCATTCCTATATACCAACAGCAGTCAAACTGAGAACCAAATCAAAGACTCAATAACCTTCACAATAGCAACAAAGAAAATAAAATACCTAGGAATATATTTACCTAAGTAGGTGAAAGACTTCTACAGGGAGAACTACAAAACACTGAGGAAGGAAATACCAGAGGACATAAACAGGTGGAAAACCATACCATGCTCATGGGTCAGTGGAATCAACATTGTTAAAATGTCTATACTACCCAAAGTGATATACAGATTCAAAGCAATCCCTATTAAGACACCAATATCATTTTTCACAGATCTAGAAAAAATAATTCTATGCTTCGTATGGAACCAGAGAAGACCTCACATAGCAAAAGCAATCTTAAGCAAAAAGAACAAATTGGGAGATATCAATTTACCAGACTTCAAGATATACTACAAGGCTATAGTAACTAAAACAGCATGGGACTGGCACAAGAACAGAGACATAGACCATGGAACAGAACTGAGAACCCAGATATAAAACAATCCTCATATAGCCATCTAATCTTTGAAAAAGCAGACAAAAACATACCCTGGGGAAAAGAATCCCTATTCAATAAATGGTGCTGGGAAAATTGGATTGCCACATGTAGAAGACTGAAACAGGATCTGCACCTCTCACCTCTCACAAATGTCAACTCATGGTGGGTAACAGACTTAAACCTAAGGCATGGAACTATAAGAATTCTAGAAGAAAATGTTGGAAAAACTCTTATAAGACATTGGCATAGGGAAAGAATTTATGAAGAAGGCTCTAAGGCCATTAGAGCAACAACAAAAATAAATAAATGGGACCTGATCAAATTAAAGAGCTTCTGTACAGCCAAGGAAATTATAATGAGAGCAAATAGACAACCTACAGAATGGGAGAAAATATTAGCATGCCACACATCCGATGAATGGCTGCTAACTAGAATCTATACAGAACTCAGAAAAGCAGCAAGAAAAAATCAAGCAAACCCATTAAAAAGTGGGCAAAGGACATGAACAGAAACTTTTCAAAAGAAGACAGACTAATGGCCAACAAACATATGAAAAAATGCTCAAAGTCTCCAATCATTAGGGAAAAACAAATCAAAACTAACCTAAACGTTTGTCATTTGTTCCCCACAATAAGCTGAAATTTAAAAAAGAAATATAACTTTTTAATTTAATTACTAATTTTGGTAATTACCCAAGAGCTACCAATGCTTGTATTGTATTCTAAAACATTTAGAAAACTGATAAGCCAGTTTTTTTCTTAGAGATCTTTATCCTGTTACAGTTTGCTTAAGAGTATGATTGGGGTTGAGATCAACCTGGGAACCAGTGGTTAAAATAAATAATGGAGACAGCAAGAAGTATTAAGAGCGTGGGTTCAGATCTATGTTTCAATTTCATGCTGAGGTGTAGATGCACTGCACCCTGATATGACATACATGAGCTCTCTGAAAGCCAAAGAGGGCATTCAGCTTTTAGCAAAGTAATAACTGATAACCTGGAACTCTGAGAGGTTGCTAGTGTCTTCATGTAAAAGAAGCTTGATATTGGAGAAGAGTGGACTTTGCAATTAGAAGGTGGGGCTCTGCATCCCAGCTCTGCCATATACCAGCTATGTAGTATTGGACACCTCACTTTAATTATTTGAGGTATTTTGGGTGGAAAGCAAGGAAAATAAGGAAAAATATTATCTACATAATCAGATATTCAACTTTATGTGCTGAGTGTGGTGGCTCATGCCTGTGATCTCAGCACTTTGGGAAGCCCGGGAAAGAGGATTACTTAAAGCTGGGAGTTGTAGACCAGCCTGAGCAATGTAGCAAGACCCCATCTTTACAAAAAAATTTTAAAAATCAGCCAGGCATGGTGGTGTGTGCCTGTAGTTATAGATACTTGGGAGGCTAAGCTGGAGGATTGCTTGAACCCAGGAGTTCAAGGTTGCAGTGAATTGTGATTGTGCCACTACACTCCAGTCTGGGTGACAGAGCAAAACCCTGTCTCTAAAAAAAATAATAATAAAAAACTTTGTGTGCATGAGATTTACCAGAAAAGCTAGCTTAAAATACCGTATTCCATGCTGCACTTAATTAGGACTCTCAATTTTTAAAGGTTACTCAGGTAATTACAATGCAAAAAGTCCACTATCCACACTTTCAAACAATTTTATGACCTTACTGATTACTTTTAAGTTATCAAATGAGACAAGGGTGTCAAAATATCTTGTAGCTTTGCAACTTGCTAAGCTTATTTTGTGGCAATATTTTGATTACTTTTATTATCCCAACTCTCTGACAATTAATTGAAACAATTTGAGCAAGTATTTTCACCTTTGTGCCTCAGTTTCCATGTTGATAAAGTGAATAGATTTTGTTAGTTTAACAATTTTATATCTGGTAAGCTAACTTACTCAATTCCATCTCCTGCCCCGAGCTTTGCTTAGCACGTTAATTTGTTGTTGCTTTATTCATGTGAAAGTGCATGTTTATGTGCATATATGTTACTATTATGATAGTAGGACAATTTTTGGATACTTTTCAGTATTGTAGACCACTGAGTTCCTTTTTGGTCATAAAAGTTTTACCAAAATTCCTTTAACACAGGAAGTGGATGATGCTGTTGAAATTACGATTTCCTCACATAGAATTAGGGGAAAATTAAGAGAGATACCAATTTTCCAAATGACTTCAATTTGAATAGGGAATAGAAATCTGAATAAACGGCAATTCTTTCTACATGGAGCGTCCTAATTTAAATGAAAATCTGGCACTAATTTCAGTCTGCTGTCTATTCAATTTGCTTATTCCTCAAATGGTCAAATAAGTAAACAATCTAGGAAATAGAAAAATGATTAATTTTAAATGGGAAGGGGAATTCATGGAAGATTCACAAAGGATTTATCACCCAGAAGTTTTGAAGAATGAGTAGGCACCCCATCCTGTGGCAACTCCAGGAGTGTCAGTCCAGTGCAAACTCCTTAGCCTACTGTTCTTCCTAGACCCACTGAAGGCACCTTGTTTCCAAGAGAATGAGAAAAAGGTCTGGAGGAAGCATTCTGGTAATGATTTTTTTTCTCAGTTTTTCCATAGTTTAGCATGACTATTTCCAGAAAGGAAACCTCAGATAAAACCATATCTTAATGCTATTACCCAACTACCTTATGATACCACAGTGAGATAATCTTCTAAGAAGATTATTCTCGGCACCAATTTTTCTGTGGTAAGTTATCTATAGAAATGATTGCAATTAGCCAGGAATGTGGAAAGATGCTTACTGAGCCATAAAAGAAAAGAAAAGGGATTTTCTGATTAGTGGTAACTTCTTGTTTAAAGATCCTAAAAATTTGATGTTTTTAAAATTTTGCATGGATTCCATATCCCAGCTTGCCTATTAATGGGGATAAGATAAATTTTATAAAATTTCTTTCAACTGTTCTGGGATGTCAATGCACTATGTACTATGAGGCCAAGTTTTTTCAATTAGGAAAATACTAATTTTGATAAAGTTAAACTATTTAAATGCCCACAGAGATTTGATGAAACTAATTGAGTTCATGATGTATTGAAAATGTTGAGTGATTATATTATCATAGTAACATATTCATGCAAGCATAAGTACAATAAAAATAAAATGAAACAAATGGCAGAATAAAGGATGGTGTCCAAGTCTCGCAGCTCCTGCTCTCTCTATAAGAATGTATAAAATCTCATGGGCTTTATTTTTGGGAAACAGAAAGAAATTTAGCATTAATATCTCTTGACACTACATAAATCTTTATTTTGTGTCCTAACCTTCTGACTTAAAGGAAGACATTTCTGATATTTTATTCTAATTTTAATTTTGCATTAAGTCTAGTGCTTATTTACTGTGGTAAAAAGATGACCAAGGGAGTGGGTTGTAGTGACATGACATTATAATTAATCTTTTTTCCTTGAAAGCAGAGGTTACTTGGAAATTGATGTATGCATAATTTTTAATGGATGGAGGTGGTAATGGAAATAGATGTAAAATAATTGCTTAAAAATAAACTCATGGTCACAATCATGTCAGTTTACTATTTGGCTATACTGCTCTCTCCAAAAATTATTTTTCTCTGAATGTATTTCAACTACATATTTTCTATAACTGGTGAATTTGGAAACACATTCTCATTTATTTCTGAATAATTCAGAAAAAGAAGTTGTTTAGCATGGGTAATGAAGGGGCACTAGGGTAGTGAAAAGGCCCTGGCTTAGATCCAAGTAGAATAAATCTTCACCTGTACAAATGCTATGACTTGAATTTGTTGATTCACATTCTTTCTTTCCACCTTACTCCCTTTCTCTTCTTCCTACATTACCTCTCTTTTCTTTCTCTCTCCTCCCTTCCCTTCTCCTTTTTCCTTCCTTTGCTTTTCCCTTTCTCCATCACACCCTCATCTTTTACATTCTTCTTTTCACTTTCTCTATCAATCTTTTCCTCCTCCCTAAAACTTTAATTTAGTGTGTGAGACTTCATTCTGTCTTATACCCACTGGGTGTTTATGTTGTAATTTCTTCGCATGTCGGGGTGTGTGTGTGTGTGTGCTGGGCAATTGTGATTAGATCTGAAATTGTTCTTTTCAGATCTCACTCTGAGAGCTCCTTCTTTTATTCCAGTGATGCTTCAGATGTCCTGATTGTATTAGGTGATGCAATTATTTCTCAATTATTTATTCAATTAAGCCAGCATTCATCTAAATATTGATGATACTGAAGAATGAGTATTTGTTTATTTACTTATTCATTCATTCATGAATTCATATTAGGCAGGGTGCTCAGCATTGGGATTATAATAATTGAAAAACCATTGTCCAAGCCTAAAAAAACTAAGACTCCCTTAGAAGAAGCATCGGATAAAAAGGTAATTATAATACAGTATGACTCATGTTATAAGTGTTGTTGGCATGTGGAAGGATGATAGGGGCATGCAGAAGAGGCACCTAAAATCTAGAGGAGAGTTCCACACGGTAGGGATCAGCAAACACTAATGCTAACTAACATTTCAGAATTCAGCTTGACTATCTTCTAAAGGTAATATCAAAATTAAGATGTGGTAAATGAGTTGATGTCTTAGTCTCTATTCTCTAGGGAAAAAAAGAGCTTGAGGAAAACCTAAAACTTTATCCCAGGAAAACATGAATGAAGGAAAAAGGGAAGTGAGAAAAGAGAAATTGGGAAGAAAATGCAAAGTGGCGCATAGCTTCATGGGAAAACCCAGTGGGTTGCTTAGTAATGTTGGACGTGGCTAGAAGCCACATGGAACTTCTACGTCTCTCATTCCCATCTTTTCTCTCTCATTAAGTAAAGTTTGCCTCATGGATCATTAACTCTACCATACTTCTTGGTTATGTTATCTGACCCCTTTGGGCAACCACTGGGAAATCAGAGCTTCCATGGGTCTAGGTGTGACTGCCCTGGGCACTGGATTGGCCATTGCCAAGTCCAGCCTCACTCCTCAGGGGTGGCTGAGAGAAGTATAAGTGTCAAGAGACAAAGCAACAACAATGGTAACCAGTGCTTTTGACTGTGGGGCCAACGGAAAGTTATGAACTATTACTAGACAAATGTTTGCTACAATAGTAGCACAATGGGTCAAAGCCAGCAGGCAGGCAGGCCTGAGAGACTCTTAGGAAGTAGAAAGATCAGTTTCAGTGCAGAGAATCCAGGCAGAGGCAGGTATGGAGTGAGGGATGCTATACTCTGTTTTTAGTATTTCGTTGAAGCTCCATAAAGGTCTACATGTATGATAGTGATGATAGAAGTGATATGAGAATAGGAAGCGCCAGAGCGTGAACGGAATCATATGCCAGTTTGTACTTTTCCTGGAAGAAATTGTGAAGCCATTGTAAGATATGGTAGGCATTTGCATTTTAAACGATTTGTAAAATAATATGTCTAACTCCAAAAAGGTAGTTCTAATTCAACCTTTATATCATCATGTGTGATGGATTCCAGATGCAAATTAAAACCGGGTACAGGAATCACCATCATCACCATGACTATGATAATGATAAAAATGTACTAATATTAATTTTTAGTATACTACCTTTTATAGATAGAAGCATCTGCATGTGTATAATGAGGGTGTTAACAATATTTTCCACAGACTGATAGCATAAAGGATGTGCCCACCATTAAATAATTTTTCAATGACACTTGTTAAAGCATGACAAAGAAAATTTTATTCAGGACCATCACAGAAAGTATAGGCACCATGGCAATGGAGTTTTGCAATGGAGGGAGGGATTGGGTTCAACTCCAAACACAGCACGGGCAAGTAGAAATTTATAATCAAGGAACAGAGTGGGGGGTCTATGGTTGGAAAATTACTAAGAGAAAACATCAGAGGTATTCTGGCTAAACCAATTTAACAGAATTCTTGCTGAAGGCAGGCCAGAGTGATCAGACATCACCTGGGGGATGGTGGAGGATGAGGAGCCTGATTAGATATTAAGGGTGGTCAGATATCTAAGGTGGGGATTTCTTACTAAGTTGACTTAGTAAAGCTCTTTGTTAAAACTAGATTTTATAATACAAGGACGTGCACAGATGGTCCTATGCAGGTGAATGTTCAGGAGCCTCACTAATGTTTGTCCAAGCAAAGAATTTTTGTCACCATCATGCCACAGATAGTAACTCACAGCTAGGGTCTAAATCTAATGCTGATTATATTTATTTCGATATTGAGCCCTTAACTGTGCAGCTATACTCTCTTCCTCCAGATGATAAAATGACCTACACCATTACTCAATCACATATTTTAATGTATTTTTCCCTAAAGTATCATCTCATTTTCATATTTTCTTCATTTTTTAACACATGTGAATCCTGGAACCAATTAGCTGATAGTAAATGACAAAAATGCTAAAACTGTTGTCTGAATTGACCAGAGCCATTGGGCTGCAATTTGTTTGTTAAAAAAGACACAAACACAAACAACGATGTAGACATAGATGCACACAGATTTGCATACATAGACAGACATTTTTTTCTTGATTTTTCTTTTGAAAAATCAATAATTTTGAATACTAAGCAGTTAAGTTATTCAAATAAATCTCAGATTATCTGATGCCTTAGAACTATTTTCTTCCCTCCAAGGTACATTCTGAATAGATTGACTATTTGACTTCAGGATTAAAAAAGTGAATTACCTCCTTGTTTCTTAAATAGTTATCACCTTCTTTCATCTCTCTGTTTGCATTTCTATGTATTTCCTGAAGCAAACAAGCAAATAAAAAATTTATTTATGTATAGTAATTGCAGATTGTAATTGATAAAAATAAATGCCACCTTTAGGTTAAGCTTATTATCTTTCTTGTAGGTGAAAATATGTAGAAGGTTTAGATTAAAGTATAAAAAGCTTTGCACATTAGTTTAAAAGAAAACATTTACTATAATTGTGTATCAGTTAGACTTTTCACTAGCTGCTTCTAACAGCAAGAAGGCTATTCTTATTTACAATTCAATCATCAAACTCTTTCTTACATTTAGCAACAAGCATCTTAAAAATGTAGCTTCAACTGTATAAGGATTTTCCATTAAAGTGTAATCAAGCCCAGTCTTATCTCTACTTTTCTTGTATAGAATTTATTTAAAAGCAGTTTGCATTCACTGCTTACCCTTCCTTGCCCAGTTGTGCCTCAAGTTCCTATATTCTTACTTCCTAAGTATTCATTCTTGCCCTGAAAATGTCCTCACTAATGCCACTGATTACCTATTCTTGGTGTAGTTTAGTGAATAATTTTAGTCTTTATTTTAGCTGAACTCCCTTTGGTCTGTGATTTCTCTTGACTGCTTAACACTTTCTGACTCATGCTTCTTTGACAGATCACTCTCTTCTGGATCCCTTCCTACTTCTGACAGTGAATTTTTAGGCTTTATCTGTGTGGATTCCCCTTCCAACTACTCACCTAGTAGGACCTTCCCACTGTTTCCCCATGTCCAGCTTCTTTTCTCCCTCCACATACCCTCTCCAGGAGGCACACCCATCCACTCAAATTACATATTGATAGTAAAACACAACTTTCAAATATTTTCAAGGCAGACTTCTCTCCTACACTTCAGTTCCATGTTATTCTGTCGGCCTAGTTGTAATAGCAACCAGAACATCTATGAATACCTCTACCTCAAACTTACATATGTGTGTGTGTGCATGTGTTTGTGTGTATCTCCTAAAAACTTGGATCTTCCTGAATGAGTTTATGGCAACTTTCACATAACAAAAATAGGATTGATAATATATATTCTTCCCTTTCCCTTAATATCAGGTATACTAAATATTGCCAATGCACCCTTCTAATTTTTTTTAATTCAACAACATATCTTTAGACTAGTGCATTTTTAAGTTTTTATGATTTGTGAATTTTGTGATTCTTTTCTGGACTATAAACTGTTATATCCAACTCATCTCTCATCTTTTTATCATAGATCTATAATTTTTTCCCATACCATAACACATCCTGGGCACACTACTATGATCAATACCACACTGCATCATAGCCACACACTTAATTTTCTGTCTACTATACTGTGAGCTGCTTGGTTGAAATGACGTCTCTATACCTCCATTGATATCTCCTGTGCAGGTTGCTATATGGTGAGAGATATAGATCTATCTGATATAGTTAACCGTTGCCTAGTATTCTATCATCTGAATATATTACATTATATTTTTAAATTCCCAGTTAAAAAACTCTTCAGTTATTTCCACATTTCATTATTTCAAATAATATTGTAATGGATATACTGTGATGAATTTTCTAAGCCCTAGTTTTCTTTTTCTATTTTTTCATTTATAAACATATGCAAAATAAGCACACTGGCTTAATTAGTAGAACCTTGTATTTCTTTTTAAAAAATTATGAAACAAATGTATTTTCTAGCTATTAACAAGATGTAAATACTCTTATTTAGAGAAGCCTGCTCAATGCTTATGGTCAACTAGATATTTTCAAGAATCTTTTACTGGGTCTGATTATATATATGTTAACTTGCCACCCTGCCTTCTTAGTATACATATCATTTAAGTTACTGATCACATTGCTCTATTGACAATGTTAATCTGCCTACATTAAGTATTTTTGATCCTTTTGAACATTTTGAAAAGGATTGTAGCTGAAACCATCATAATAAAACATATTCCCCTTTGTTCAAAGACCAGCTTATGTTTCTGCATTAATTTTCTTTCTTTTCTTTCACAGATAATTAATAGAAGATACTGGGAAGCACTTAACTTTACTTCAACCTATTTGAAGTTTATTACCCTTGTGACTCATACATCACAACCACCAAAAATGGATAAATTGTAAAATCTACCAGAATAAGTCCCCCCTTCAAAAACTGCAATTCCCAAATCTCCTAACAGTACATTTCCAGACTGCCCTCTCTAATAACTCTGTTTCCCACAGAGCAAAAAGCTTTTAGTGCATTGCAAATGCTGCACTGTTGTTCGTAGCGGCTTGATTCTCAAACTCTCATTTCTGATATGCGTCAGGTTGCTGCACTCTGATCTACTCATTCATTGTTCTCTCTTTGTGCCATTAATATGAAGCTTTCTGTTTTGACATTTAGTTGTTTCAGAAAATGGGCATTTTATTTTGGAATAGAAATCTGTATCTCTAGAGAGCTGCATTTAAAAAGTAAAGGTGTGATGCATTAGAACACCACTTGTTTAGCAAAACTCTTAATTTCAGCAAATTGTTCAGGTTTTATACTTATAAAAGTCTGCATCCTCATTCATTTTTCTATGTTCCTTCGCAGATGCACTCTCCATCTCTCACGCATGTTGCTGCACATATTTTCTACATGATATCTTGCTTTAAATCAATCTCTATATTTTTGTTTCCCCTCTCCTATGCGCAAGAATAACTCTCAATGTCTTCATTGCATGGTGCAACAAGGATAGTGGTTCTGAACAAACATTCCATGTGCTCCTCCACATATACTAGTTGTCTTGCATTTAGGCAGGTCCACGTGATTAATTTCACTGGTAGCCCAGTTAAAGTGAAATAAGACATGTCAATGGAAGTGTGGTTTCAGCCATGGAAGAGCCAGTACACTATCTTCTATTGGTCTTTTCTTTCCTAGAAAATACATCTTCAAGATGAGAAGCCTGGTCCCTAAGTGACCTTGCACAGTACATGACACCATGTGATGGACAAGTAGAAATAAGAAATGTTTTTAAAAGGAAAACAAAAAGAAAGAAATAAACATCTGTTTTGTTGAGCCCCTCAGGTTTGGGGGCTAATTTTTTTCTGAAGTATACACTAGCCTATCTTGCTTAATAAACAACTCACAGCTCTCTAGAGTCTTTTGGGAAGAGATCAAAACATTATTTAACTTGTCTCCCAAAGTCTTTCAAAATCAAATTCCACCCTACTAATTTCATAGAACTCTAGTCTAGATAATCTAACCTATTCAAATACTTCTGCACTTGACTCCGTCTATTATTATTCTTTTACTTTATTTTATTTTAATTTTGTATTTACTACATTGTTGTTTTTTTCACTTCCAGTCTTTCAATTTTTCACTTTTGTTCTTAGGATAAATTTCAAAGTACTTCATCGGGCTTCCAAAGTCTTTTGCATTCTGTTTTTTTCCTTCATCTTCAGCTTCATCTTTTGCCAGTCTTCTTTTTTCCAGCCTGGAACAACTGCCTTTTCCCCATCAAGATGCCCTCCCAACTTCTTAACCACCTTTATTTTGCTACTGCTTATCTACAGCTCTCCATTAAATAGTCACTCAAGGAAGCCTGTTCTTGTCTCTAGTTTGAGACCTTGCCCATACCCTGAGAGGGGAAGCTATGCTTGCTCCACAGTGGCTTTCATTACACTGTATTTCATTGTCTGGTTCATGTACACACTAAACTGTAACCTCTGACTCAGTCTGTCCCATTTGTGTGTGTTCTTAATGGGCAGCACCGGGCCTGGCTCATAAAGGGAACACAGCAATGCATTGAATCAAAATATATTCCCCACAGTGGGGAAGCCTGTTTCTTTTTCTCTAAATAGTTTTTCTTGCCAGTACATACTACATCTCTTCCATGAAGACTTCTGTATCATTTTATCCTATCCAATTCTCTCATTTCGAGACACTCTTATAGACTTACTACCACCCATTTCAGCACTCTTTTCTTCCTTAGTTGTTTCATTATCTGAGTGTTTTCCCTTTTCCAAGTGTAATCTTTAAAAACAGAGACTATTTAGAGTAAATTATTTATGGTATTTAATAGAGGCTTAGCTTGAGCCAGGCACTATATCAGGATACAAGTATGAGCAAGGAAAAGGTCTGCCCTCACAGCATTCAGACTCTAATAGATAAGAGAAAATATAAGCAGATACATAGAAGGACATGGTTTTATTTTTATAACAGATGCATAAGCAATGTTCTGTGCACCAAGATAATGTAACTGCTAAAAATGTTTTAAGGTATAGAAAACCTCTGTCATGAAAGTCTTCTAGCAATAAAGTGAAATTATGATAATGATAATTATTTACCCTGATTGTCAATTTTGAAGTAAAAATCCAAAGAATAATTTTATTCAGAATTTCTCAGTTCCATTTCATAATTTAGGAGGAAGGAAGGAAGGAAGTCCCTTTGTTTCTCATTTTCCTTGTTGTCTTTATTTATTTCTCTTCTACTTTACTGTTCTCATTTTTCTTCCTTCCTAATTTGCCATTCCAAGTCCCACCTACTCTACTCTCTAAAGATAGTTTTAATCATTTCAAGCCTTCTTGGCATTACCTCAATCTCCACCCTAACACACACACACACACACACATACACACACACACACACACACACACAACCTAATTAGCTAAACCATTTACCAAGACTTAAATTCTTCTCTATTTTTCTATGTCCCTCATAATTTTGTCCCAATCAAAGGTATGTGGACATTAAAAATGGTGATATTCTTAGTATTTCATTTGTTATCCAAGACTGTGCTGAATTTCTCAGTAGATAGATTTGTGGTGCTTTACAAAGATTATCCCATTTTCAAGGATATGTTGATTCTAAATGGATAGAGATAAAATATCCACAACCAACACTGCTATAGTTATTAGAGAAAAATGTAAATTAATGTCCTTACCTGAGATACAGAGGAAAGAAGAGGTGGCATCTCTGCCAACAGAGAGGTAAAAAAGCCCAATTTATTTGACATTGACTCTACATAAAGAAAATCTAATTTTATATTATGAATATTCACCCTCCGATTTTATTCTGCATATGTGAAATTTCTCATAGTTGTGTTTATTTATTCCTCACTTTGTTCTAAAAAGGGATTTAAGATAGCTTTATGAGGATGTTAAAATACATCAAAGCATAATTAGAAATAGGTGAGAAAGTAGAAAAATAACAAAAATAGGAACCTAAAGTAAAACCAGAAATAGGGCAAAATATAAGTATACTTTCATAAAAGTTTTATATACTTGCTACTGCTTCTAAGATTTTCAGCAGCCCATGTTGAAAAAAAATTCAATCAGTTGTGACTTTCATGATATTCAGGATATCAAAACAAATAAACTCTTGAGGAAGAGATGGTCAAAAGAGGTGGGGTATTCTCTTGAGAGGTCTCAGGAAAGACACTATATAATATAATGAACAGCATTCTCAACAGTATCCTCAACATCCTTGCAGTAACCATGGTGAGTTCCATAAAGCAGTTCCCTGTAGCATTCTTCTGTATAGGCTGATGGCATCATATTAAAGTAAAATTCAGTGTAAGACACTATTATTCCACTCTGCAGGAGTGGGTAGGGTTGAAGGAGCAATGAGATGCAGTCCAATATGTAACAGTATACTGGTTTGGCTGAATTATTTGTGGGGATTATAGAATATTGAGTGCAACAGATTGTTACTATCATTCTTCATCAAATCCCAAATAAGTTTTATTTCAAAGTTAACTGTTCCCCATTATTTATGTAAAATATTGCTGAGATATCTTTGCCAAAGAAATAAAGACCCATCTAACCTAACAGATACTCTGATTAGTAAGTCCACTTAGCCTGGCTGTGCAAAAATAGACAAGGGCTATAAACACTTAGCAATGACTTTTAATCTACCAAATATAAACAGGAAAACAAATATGTCTGAGGATAATAGAGGAATTATAAGTAGAACTATAAATAAAGTGATTTACACTCAGGAGCACATATGTAAAGTGCCACAAATTTTTATTCAATAATTGCAGGGGTAAAAACACGCCCTTTATGGTTTATTTTTGTGGATTTCCATATTTTTATTTCTATTAATGTTTAAATGTGTTCCTGTGAAGGTTGGAGGGTGAAGTTTGGGTGGGGAATCCCCATATTCAGAAATGGGGGAACTAAGTTTTACTTCTAGCCTTGAAATTAGTTAGTTCACTTAATCATGTTATATTTCAATTTTACCATATAATATTGTATTCAATTTTATCATGTAATGTTTTCCCCATCTAAACAGCTTATAACTGTATTGTTAAGTTGATAAAGTTATTGCTGTTATAAAAGATTTCCTCCTGATCACACAGGGCTCCACTGAACATAAACAAAAGTATTAATGTATAGCATAAATGATATATTTTTAAAGTATCAATCTTGTCATTGAGTTGCCTACTGATATTTCACAGTTGTAGGCATGAAGAGGCAGAGAGACTCTCTCTTGGACATAACAGTCAGCCTTCCACACTAAAACAAGGCTTGCCATTCTTTGTGTATTCTCCGCCTGAAAAGTTGCCCCATCTTTTTAGTGACTCTCATTTCTCAAGGATGATTTGAAAGATGTTGCTTGTTGAATTTCTGGGAGCGCCTGTGATGTCTGTTTTCTAATACTCATTTGGCCACTCAAGGATGTCATGCTAAACAGTTTGCTCTCCTGTTTGTGAAAATCAGTACCTTCCATGGAAAATCACAGATTGAATTGAATATTTGTTTTATGAAGTGGTAGATTGTCTGATATTAATTATAAAGCTTATTATGGGAAAAGTGCTTGAAGAAGACACTCATTGGATGAAATATTTATTTAGTATAAGGCAGGTAAATATCTAAACTTAATAATCACTGAATAAAGTAGAAATGCCGGTATTTTTTTGAGAATGAGAACTTATTTAATATCTCTGAGCATCAAAGTTATGCAGCTAGTGAGTGGTAGAGCCTAGATTTCAACTCAGGTGTCCTGTTCCAAGCTTCTTACACTTTCCCTAGAATGTGCTGCTATTCATTTTTCCCAACCACAAACAATAGCACTTTACATCTAAGGTGCCCAGATAGTCTCAAATTTCATCATGTTTCTAATTATAGATATTTACTTGTTTAGAAAAGGAAGTTGACTATTAAAATTCTAATGATAAAGAAATGATATTTATTAGATTAGAAAATATTATAATGTCACTTTAAATCACATTTGGTACATTCTGATAATAGATAATAAATTATAATCTTGCTTGGAAAGAATTCAATGCAACTCCTCATTTAATGAAATGGCTATTTCTCTGTGTGACATTTCATTACAACACCAGAATCAAGGACTTGAGAATTTATTTTTCCTCCTATTATTCAAGAAATATTACAAAATGCAATTTCATTGTCATTAGGATGTACTTAAACTACTGAGTGTTGCAAGATCTAATCTTTAGGATAACATCTGCATTAAAGAATCTGTGTCAGCTCAACCCTTTCTCTTCTCCGCAAATAACAACAGAAAACATAACTAAATGATCTTTAAGGTGGCAATAAAAGCTTTTCCTGCCTCACAATTTCTCATTGCTGGTTTATTTTCTTATGAGCTCTCAAAATTCCAAAGCTGAAACTTTGCTTCATAGAAAAACATTTCTCCTCACTTGTTCAAACTTATTCCGACTGTGTCTATTTTCTTCTCAATAACCACATAGAAGATAGAAGACTTGAGCTGTGGCTTTGAACCTCTATAGTTATAGTCAAAATAGGGGTGAAGCCACTATTCACAAATATTCCTAATTAAAGGAATATACTGTGTGAAAGCCTTGGGAGAAAATAGTTTAAGAACCCTGCTTGTGACGTGAACGACTGTCTTTCTTGGACAGAAATTTAATGGCGGAAGAGTCTGTTTGAAGGTTAAAAGCCTTGCTGGACAATTTATTTTCTATAGCTGTGGTGCGAATCTCTTTGCTTGGGGGTAGAAAGACAAGAGGACTCCACAAATGCAGAGTCTTGATAATTACTGGCATATCTAAATATCTGTATTTAGATGCAAAGAACTTTTGAAAGATTTGTGTTATGTAGCACCACTGAATTCTGACTCCCTCAGTACCAAGCCAGTCAAGCCAGCCATAATATTCCAATTTGCACTAAGCCCCTGCCCTGTCATATTTCACTTAACTGTTGAGCTTGTCAAGTATTTATTACAACATGAGAATATTACAATAGGTCCACATTTCACTCTCCATAATGAGAAATCCCTACGGGAAATCTTCATTGTCTTTTATGGCTTGAAGAACAACTCATTTTTCATTTTTTATAATGTATCATGAGTCCTAAATGCAGAGAAAAAGAGGAGAAGAAATGACTAAGATATAAGATATTTTATACATACATACATATATATACATGAAAGAAACCTCAAAAGGCCTGAATGTTTTATACAGGGATGGCTACATCAATTTACTGTATATTATGTACACACACATTCTCACTAGGACACAGTTAACATGGTTTATTGCTGCAGGGAATCAGACAGACCAGAGTAAGATCACATCTCTGGAAAAAGAGCAACCATCATTTTTTTTCCAACAGATGTTTATTGAGCTTCTACTGTTAGCCAAGCACCCTGTGATGGTTGGTAAGGATTTCAGAGATATTTGTGACCAGATTCTGCTTTTATATAACTTATAGTCAAAAAGGAAAGATGTAACTATATGTATAGATCATAACATTGTAAGACAAAAAGTTATGCATGACCTAAGTAAGGCACTAGGGAGAAAAGTGTTGTGGATATGTAGGTAAGGGCTTGAGAAAAAGTGAATGGAGGAGATAACACAAGACATTTTTTAAAATATCTGATAGAATAGGGAACTTACATAACTCGATATCAAATAATATAATTTACAAGTAAACTGGCAAGAGGATATATACATCCATTTAAGCAAGATGTGCACTTTACTTTTAAGTCACACTAAGAACCACATGATTCCAAATTTTCATGTGTAATTTGGTTTGGGGATTTGGGTCCTCATTTTGTTGATTATGATGATAATAATCATAACCTGTCATGAGAAGTGCAGTTAGTTCATAGACTCCAGGTGCAGTGCCTTCAGGATCTACCCTGCCACTGCAGCCCAGGCCATGCCCTCTCTGGTCAGCTCCTAGCAAGTAAATTGAACATGGTGCAGTAATATAGCCTGCACACTCCTGTCCAACTCTGAACTCCTTTCAGGCCATTCTTGTGCCAGGCCTCCCTGTGGGGCTGGCCAAAACATTCTCAGAGCTATACCACCATCTGAGGCTCTTCCTTCCTGTCTTCCTTCCCTTTGTGTTTTCATGTTGCAGTCTGCAGGTTTTCCCTGCTTGTTTCGGATGCCTCTCTTTTATCTTTAAGAAGCATCAGCCCCCAGTTAATTTCTTGGCATCTGCTTTCTGGAAGATTCAAGCTGACACTATAGCTGTCACATATTTAGTTCTCAAAAATATCAATTAAATAGTGAGGATTATTCTTAATCACATTTTATTGATAAAAGAATAGACAGGGAGATTAAATGGTTTGATGGTTTGATAATTTGCCCATTTTCAAAAAGCTGCCAAGTTGTTAGAGTGGGATTGAATCTCCTATCTGAATATAGCATGTATATCCTTAATTTAGTGTTTAAAGGGAGCCTATTGTGATTCTCTTTGTCAGGTGAATTGTCATTTTGAACTTCAAACAACTACTTTGGGCATTCTCTCTCTCTTTTCTTCTTCTTCTTCTTCTTCTTTTTTTTTTTTTTTTTGGTTAATCTAGATTTACACATGTTGAGTTAAAAAGAACTCCTTATAGAAATATATTTTGTGCTTGATTTGGATGCCTTTTTCTTTTTCTTTTTTTTTAACAGAGAGGTCAGCGTGTGTCCTTCTGACAGGACTGCCATTAGCTTCACTCCAGGCTCTAGTTTCAGCAGCATTCTGATCCCCAGGTTAAAATAAAAGCACGTGGACAAGGTATTACATAGGCTCTTGCTGTTTTGATCACTTTCGTTGTTAAAGCAAAACTATTGCTTTTCTTTGCAGGCTCTTCGATCAGACTGATGCCCTTACTCCTTAGTCTGACATTCAAGGCGTCATGGCCCACTATCCCCAACTGCGTTTCATAACCTATGTGGCTACAACAACAGACTTTTGATTAGTCCTCAAAAATCCTCTACCCATGAGCATTTTCACACAATCTTTTGAACTAAATGCACTCTTTGCCCTCTCTCAAATCAAGACTTTTTCATTAACAAGCATCTCTTCCAAAACATTTAAAGCTAGGTGAATGGGGAAAGAAGATCCTACATATGTCTAAAGTCCCTGCTAGATATAAGCTCTACCAGAGCCATCAGTGACTCACTAAAATTAACTCTATAGCTCACAGGGCTTACAATGGGAGAGACACTTATGTGCAGAAATGAGTCTAATACAGCACCTGGCACACAGTATAAAGGTGCAACATGAATGAATATTAAATTACTTTCATTGTGAAAGTGTCTATTTGTGTCGCTAGACTTTGAGTCATGAGAAAATTGAAATTCTATACTTTACATCTTTGAATTCTTCTCCCCCAAAAGAGTCTTGCATATGATGGATGCTCAATACATATATAACCAGAAAATTCAATTCAATTTGGAAAATATCTATCTATCTATATATATATTGCTAAATGTAGTTACCACATATTTGTAGATATTGAAATATAATAATAAGAAAATATACAGTGAATGTTCAATATTATCTTTCTCAGTGAATTAAAATAGCCACAAAACTCTTAAGCATTATTGCCACTTTGTGTTATAAAGTTTCATTTTGTAAAAGATTCCTTTCCTTCAATGAGGAAAAATGCCATACACTGAAAGTTGTCAGGAATTGCCATTTTTCTTCAGTCATTAGATGTTAATAGTTACCCAAAGGTTTTTATAGCCATACCGTTAATTGGAATTGAGCAGGGAATGTCACCCATAATGCATTAACCTCTTGAACTTCTTTTAGTATCTCTGCCCTTGAGGGAAAATAAATTCCCTGGAGTAATTGTTTGGAACTGGTCAAATTCTCCAAGAATTGTTAAATTCTCTGGATGACATCTCTAGTGTAAACTTTTCTCTAAATAATAAATTTGTAGTTCAGCAGCAGGCTAGACATCTCTGGGTGACATTTCCACCTTCATGTATAGATAGTGTGCCCAGCTTTTGGAAAAGTGTTTGGTAAGATACAAATTTGTCAGAAAAAAATTAAAATATCACCCACACTATATTTAAAATAGAAATATTTATAATAGCTGGAAGTCATACTTAATATTATAACATTTTGGGATATAGTGTGTTTGCAGTCAGATGTGAAATCAATGTACAATGGGTCAAGACAAAGCATATTTCTCCTCTAGGCACTTCTAAAAAAGAAAAAAAAAAAAAGACCAGTATATAGCCTCAATGTCTCCAATGACCTAAATTCTCCAGGCAGTTAATAGAAGATAAAAGTTTAAAAAGAACATGAGAGAGAACAGCATTTTGTGATTCAATGATATTTCTTGGGGGAGTTAGGCTGCAGAAACAGAATATGAACTTCATTTGAGGTTTGCTATATCCAACTATTACGCCTCTCTTGCCTCTGTACATTAACTTATAGCGAGTTGCACCATAAATGCAGTGACTTGCAAGAGGAAAAATGACACATTCTTTTTTATAAAAAAAAGAAAATCTGCAAAGCTAGAACTGGGAATATAAAACCAAAGCTCTCAGCAGATAAACTACAAATCATTTATCACCACTGTAGGACTTCGTACAAGGAGAGGCTCCAGAGCTCATAAAGTTGGCTAGACAATTCCAGTGATCTATGGGGACTGACCAACACCTTTGTGAACTCTGAGGGTCATAAGTCAGAAGAACAACCAGAGTGGAAGCTCTGGATCTGACATTAGAAAAAACACGGATGTAAAACAAAATTAAAACTGTAATGGCCATGGTGGTAATATATTGTTCATCAGAGGTTTGTAGAATTAAATCTGTCACTGGAGTGGATGGATTCAAGTTTAAATGCTGCTCATATTTGAAGAGGCATGAAATTGACAGCTTGCCCTTGAATATCATTATTTAGTGACATTCTAGGCTTCCATAATCTCCCCTCTGTCTAGTCATTAGGATTGGCAAGGGTCAAGGATCAGGAAAACCTCATATCCAGCAAATCTATAAATTAAATATCAATAGTAGATAGAAATAAACAATCCCAAGCTGATTAGTTCTATAAATATAGGATGGGCCTTGATTCATTTTTTAAGGTCATGATAAAGAATATTTATCCCTTAGACATTTCTAAGAATATATGAGTTATAGTTTATCTTCTTTGCTCCACAATTCCATACATTTAGAAAAAAAGGCCAGTGTAATTTACAAACTATCTGCTCACAAAACCCTTTACTTCACTGATGGGGACTTTAAGGCTCAGAGAGCATAAATGAGTTATGTGCTGAAAGTTAGAGTAGACATAAGCTAGGAATAGATTCCAGGTGTCCATGTGTCACTATCATAAATAACTGTGCCAGGTTATTTGTTAGTTTTACTCTTTTTATTTCCCAAAAGAGAAGTTGATATGAATTCTAGGACTCCTGGCTGTTCCCCAGAATATAACCTTTTTTTTTTTTCACTTATCCTTTTTCAGTGAATGAAGAAATTCCTTAGCTTTTTAAACAAGTATTTACTGATGCTATGTAGGAAACGTGCTAGTTCTAGGTACTGGGTATATAGAGATATATCCATCAAGGATTTTAACTGAGGAATGGACTTTATGCCAACACCACCTATTAATGGGTTTAATTTTTTTCATCCCTAATAGCTCACTAGCTGCTGCACAGATTCACATATGCCGAGTGATGTGTGTTGAGATTGCTAGCTTGCTTCTACTTGCCAAAATGGTAGATGAGGACCTTCTGGGGACCATCAGTGGATGTCTATGTGAAGGTTGATATGTGTTTATGCACAAAAGCTGACACATCTTTGGAAGAAAAGAGAAATAGGTTTTGATACTTATCTGCCTCTGATAAGCTGTGTGATTTTGAGCAAGTCACATTTTTTTTTCTCCCTGAAACTTGGTTTTATCAAGCAATGTTCCCCAGTTACTTTTACATCTAAAGGAGAGTTGGTGATTCCAGGAATTTACCATTGAGAGTTTACTGAAATATAAAAAGTATAGCTAAAGATGTTGAGCAGATGGCATTTATCAATTTAATTATTTTCATTATGAATATAATTATAATTGCAGGTCCTTGAAATACAAGAACATTTTTACTGAGTAATTGCACATTATACATGGTGTTAATGGGCATCAGGGCAGGGGCTTTTCCTTTCATTGACCACACAGGTGGTGTTTCTCCATTATTCCCCCAAATGGTTATATTGAAGGATATGGTTGTAATGCTATTGCCCTAAGAAGGACACATGGTGTAAACTGTTGAGATCCTTAGACTGAAAATAAAGACGTTTGAATTCTAATGTCAGTTCCACTGTTTATGAGAGCTTGGGTAAATTACTGAAAATCACTGAACCCCAGCTACCACAATTTTAAAATGAAGTGCTTGTGCCAGATTGATTTTAACACTATTTTTTATAGCTAGAGGACCATAGTTTAGTCCTTTCACCAGGGTATTCCTTACCATGGCCAGCTGGGTAGGTCGTGAAGTGGGAATAAACCTGAGTTTCATCTCCTTATGCCTGCTGGATTGTTAACACCCTCCGCAATACTGTGTTGGGGGGAATTATGATACATCATCCTGTTAGAGGACATTATCATTATCATCTATTTGTGATGGTGACTACAGATACTGGAATTATGTGCCACATATCAGTTTCCTGAGGATCATACTAACTGCTAGAATTTTTCTAGGTGTCTAATAGTGTCTTGGCATGATGATGGGGGTAGTTCCTCCCCTTTAAGATTTTGGAGGAGAGTTAGTGTGTGGGAGAAGTCTAGGATGAATACCTGAGTTTTGTCCTGAGATTCATCATATATATCATGTACCAGGTATCTACCATCTGCCAAACACTATACCATACCATTTTCTGTGAAAATCATGCACAATATGCCTATTAAACAGTAATGAGATATTATTTCAACTATATCAAGAAGAAAACAGAAATTAAGAGAAAATAAGTAACTGAAGTACATGGAAGTTGAATAATTTTATAAGATAATTTATTACCAATTAACAATGCCATTTGAATATGCACCTGACTGATTTAGAGTCTATCTTTGATAATGCAGAAGATAATATGCTATAATAATATTAGAATCCGGAAAATCTTTTTCAGATAGTATCTTGTCAAACACCTTAATTTTACAAATGGAGTTAATGAGAGCCAAAGAGATTAAATGTTTATCTTCCCAAAGCCAACAAATATAAGCACTAAAAATAGGCAGGATTCCTAGCTACCAACTCAATGCTCTTTTCACTAGAGAGATTTTTTCCCCTCATCAATAAATTACACATTCCTCCCCTTCTCAAATATAGAAAGTGCTTATTATATATGAGTTTGTAAATGATGATGACATCAAGAGCAAGGGGGGAGATGATGTTAGTTGAACACCTATTTTGTGAAAAGTTCTGGGTTAGGTGAGTCAGTTTTGCCCTTTAATCCTCAAAAATCATGGTGTGGTAGAGGCAGACAAGGATCCTGCCATCAGAGGTTATGAGACTTCACAAGGATGAAGAGCAGAGCCAGGATTCAAATTCCTTATTGGTTTGACTCAAAGACTCTTTAGACAAAATTCTTTGGAAAGTTTAGGTTTAAATTTGAAATTTAATTTTAAATGCTAAAGAGTTTTAATTAAAAGATGTATTATGTCAGCTCATGATTTATTAAATTTTATTATGTCTCTCAAATTCCCATTTCCCCATCCCAGAAGGCAAGAATAGTTTCTTTGTTTTCTTTTTATTTCAATAGATCTAGAAGCTACCAAGAATAGCCTCTCTGAACTAAGACTGCTACAGTTTTGTTCTGAGTCATTTTCGGTGTATAAATTGTGCATATCCGAGTAGTTCATAAGCTTCTCCAATCTTTACCTGGGACAATTTCATCTTGCCATAGCTTTAAAACTATGAGGATTTCTGTGAATGCAATTTCTTTGAGTTTCTCTAATGCCTAAATGAGGGCTGATTATTGACAGAATTGTGAAAAATCTATTGACCATTTACTTGTTTGGACAGTGACAACATGAGCTTCTAATTCTCACCATAAGGATATATTTTTAGAATCTTTATTTTCTGGGTTTTAAGGTAAGGTAATACCTATTTGAAAATGATTGCTGTGGATCTATTGTAAAGAAGCTTAAATTATTCTCTTATTCAGGCCACAGAAAACAAGGGAGGAAGAAGGGTTAGATAAATTAAATAGATGATTAACTGTTTGAAGAGTTTTACTAACTCTTAGAAAAGATTCAGACAGCCATTAGATACCAGACAGAGAGAGAGAGAAGTCGCTTTTCTAAGTTAGAGAAGGAAATAGATGGCTACAGTTTAGTATGTTGTGTAGTTCTTTGAAAGGCAAGACAAACAAACCCAAACATGTTTGGAAAGAGAGGTCTCTTTGAAGGTTCTTACATTTGGGCCCCCATGCCGAATGCTACACCTATTGATTTCCTTAGGACCATTTTTTTTTTATACAACAAGCCACAGTAATTTGATTCTTTGGGGATTAGGCCTCACTTTTGTTGTATAAATAGATAATCTTGATGAAGAAAAATACCTTGTAAACTCAGTTGCTCCTTTTGCTCTGGTTAGATAAAAACTGGTATACACACACAAAGACTTTGTGTGTACATACTTTAGAATAAAAAGTAGACAATGTAACTCTCTTTTGCTTAATATTTTAAAAACTCAGAATGATACAGTTTAATAAATAAACAATGTAGAGAGGAGAGCTCAAGAGCATGGGTCAGCAAACTACATCCCTCATGCCAAATTGTACTGCCTGAAAACTAAGAATGGTTTTTACATTTTTAAAGAATTGTAAACAACTGAAGAAGAATATATGTATATGTCCCACAAAACCCGAAATATTTACTATGTGGCTCTTTATGTAAAAAAGATTTTTTTGACTACTGATTTAGAATGTTTTAAAAAATATTTCAACTTTACAATATATTTCTGTTCTTATTGAAATCTTTCCCCATGAAATATTTTATTTGAGGTTACCTTTTGGTGTAGGTGAATTATTAATTGCCCCATTTTACAGATGAGAAATTGAATTTAAGTGATAAGGCCATAATTACTTAACCTTTCAAATTTGCAGATAATATGAACCTCTAAATTATACCTACTACATTAGATTATCAGCATTATAATCAGTGGATTATATCAGTAAAATATGGTAATATTTAGCTCCTACATCAATAATATTATATCAAAGTGAATAAATCTTCCATTTATATCCAAATAATACAATTCATACAAATAAAATGTAGGTAAAGCTTCATTTAACAAAATCCATATAGTGAAACCTACACAGGTTTTTTGTTTTAGACATGAGTCAATTGCAAACTAAATGTGTTGCTATTGTTAAAAATAGTTTATAGAATAAAGATAGTCATAGTCTCTTGGAAATCTATATTGGGAACAATGTGGTCCTGCTAGAGCCCCAAAACTATGAGAATTACAGTAAATGCAAGGGGCACTTAGTAACACATCTGGACAGTGACTATGTTTGAATTCATTCATATAAGAGAAAATTAATATTAAATAGACTTATTTGGTATGGAAACAAAATATATTCAAGAAATAAGAGACTTATTATGTAAAAGAAAGATGAGATTCACTGTGTTTCCTGGATAAATAATTGCAATTATTCAAAATGTGTGATGAATTCTGAAAACAGATGAATACTGAAAAACTTCCCAGATGACACACACCAAGTGGGTAACACTTTGTCTTCATTATAATATAATCAATAATGTGGATGATGATTTAGGAAGCCTCATTAGCAAATATGTAAATTACACCAAAATGGGAGAGGAGTATCCTGTTCAATGGTAGTGAGTTGTATCAATCCGTTCTAATATACTTTAATCTTTTGTACATTTTGCCCAAAAGTATCTCAATATATGTTTTAGTCAACTAGGTACCATGAAGTTTCAAAATGTCAGTTGCTACAGTAGCTGTTTTAGCTTGATACATGGCATGGTTATTATCTTAGGTGATACTTTAAATATCCAGACTGATGAAAGCACCAGTTTACTGAGCACCAGCTATTAAATTTATGATTAAGTACATTCTTAAAAAATAAAATGATAATTTATGTAAAACAGGAAAACAAATGCTTACACTGTGCCAGAAAGTGTGGTGAGGCAAATAGGTCATTAAGACCTGAGCGTAGTAATACAGATAATAAATTGTAGTAAGTTTGAGGGGGTTGGGTAGTGCTTAGCATACTGGGGCAAATCAAAAAGACAAAGACTAATAAAGTTATAAATATGAATATTTATCATTTGATCCTTGTATTTTAAGTTCTAGATGAGAAACAATACTACACTTTGGTTACTTCCCGTAGATTTATATCCTGGACTGATCATCTAATTCTTAACATTCTGATGGTGAAAATATGAAGAGAGCAACCATGTGGCAAAAGATTTATTTTCATTAACTAAAAGAATACTTGCTTAAGTCATACACATCTAGTGTTTGCTTTATTCTGTTGCTATTTAATCCTTTTTGTAGAGGTCATTGTGGATTCAAGCACTTCTTGAACAGGAGATTTCTCTGATCTAGGCTTATTATATGAATACTATGAGAGATGTGGCAATTGTCCACTATGCTTTTCTAAACATAGGGACATTTAAAACATACACACACTTGAGGAATTTAGTAAAAGAGGTTCTGAGAATAAAATATCTAACTCCGAACATTCAGCTCAGTTAGCTCATTAATTTATAATTTTTTTCTTTTCCTAATTTATTTATCTTATTTAAATTATAACATAAAATTGTATTTATGTGCAACATGATATTTTGAAGTAAATACATCTTGGAATGGTTAAATCTAGCTAACTAACAAATGCATTAGTGTGCATAGTTACAATTTTTTTTTTTTTTTTTGAGACAGAGTCTTACTTTGTTGCCCAGGCTAGGGTGAGTGCCGTGGCGTCAGCCTAGCTCACAGCAACCTCAAGCTCCTGGGCTCAAGCAATCCTTCTGCCTCAGCCTCCCGAGTAGCTGGGACTACAGGCATGTGCCACCATGCCCGGCTAATTTTTTCTATATATTTTAGTTGGCTAATTAATGTATTTCTATTTTTAGTAGAGACGGGGTCTCGCTCTTGGTCAGGCTGGTTTCGAACTCCTGACCTTGAGCTATCCACCCGCCTCGGCCTCCCAGAGTGCTAGGATTACAGGCGTGAGCCACCGCGCCCGGCGCATAGTTACAATTTTTATGGTAAGAACAATTATCCACTCTCTTAGCATTTTTCAAGAATGTAATATATTATCATTAACTATAGTCATTGTGTTGTACAATAGACTTCTTGAACTTATTTCTCCTATCTAACTATAAATATATATCTTTTGACCAATATCTCCCCAACCCTAACCACCCCAGCCTCTGGTAACCACCATTCTGCTTCCTACATTTATGAGATCAACTTTTTTAGATTTAACATATGAGTGAGATAATATGATATTTGTCTTTCTGTGTCTGGCTTATTTCACTTAACATACTATCCTCCAGCTTCATCCATTTTGTTGAAATGACAGCATTTTTTTCTTTTTTATGGCTTAATAGTATTCCATTTTATACATATACCACACTTCCTTTATTCATTCATCCACTGATGGACACTTACTTAGGTTGATTTCATATCTTAGCTATTGTGAACAGTGCTGCAGTAAACACAGAGGTGCAGATATCTCAACATACTGAGAGCATGGAAATAACTCAGAGGAAGCGTGGTGTTCACCCCTCTGAGTTTGGAGTCTGTGAGATCCCGCTTCCCTCCATACTGGTTCTTCTGTCTGTGTCTAGCATGTGTTCTGGCTGGAAAAAGAAAATACAATAAGCAATAACTTAAGTAAGTAGTAAACCCTCAAGCAAAATGCATGTACTATCTCATCTTGCCATATATACCTATAAAAGGCTCACAGTATTCATGAACAGAAATAGCTAAGCTAAGAAACCACAAAAAAATGTTTTCAATGTATCAGTTCAAACTTCATAGCCAAGTACAAATTGCAAATTTGTACTCAGATTGGAAAGGTTAAATCATCTCAAATATTGACATTCTATATCCCTTATAGCTAAAATTCTCATATCGTTATTACTTTCAGTCATTAACAAAGGGTATTTTTTTACCAGCATATGTACATTTCTACTTCAGTGAAATTTAAAAAAGAGCAATCTATGATGCAATAGTCTTAGGAAATTATCACCATAATTTTTATGCTTGACATAGGTATTCATGGAAGCAATTATGCTGAATTCAACTTCCAACATAATAGAAATAGATTATGTTCGCTGAGCACTTATTATGGATTAGGCACCATGCTGAACATTTAACATATAGTAATTCATTAGATGTTCTCATTATCTTATATAGAACGTAATCTTGTTATTTTTGCCTTACAGAAGAGCTAATGGAAGCTTAGAAAAATTAAATGATTTGTCTCTGTTCACACATTCAACAAATGGGAAAAAAAATCAGAATTCTAATGCAGGCAGTTGATTTTACATCTTGTGTTCTCAACATCTATGCTATAATGACCATGCATAAAAAAATTTAATAGTAATCTATTAAAACCAAAACCAAAAAAAAAAACCGCACTTGCAATTCCCCACCCTTCTTTGTTGATTTCCATAATTCATATTCTTCTTGTCATTTTCCCTTACAGGAAAAATGTATGCATATTTGAAATAGTATCATACTTCTCATTTTATAGTTTCTTTCACCTAAGCAAATAATTCAGTGCTTATTACATAATATTATTTTGGAAATCATAATTTTAATGTTTACTTAAAAATTATCATATGGAAGAAGAATTGATCATTCCCCTATCCTTGAACTTACAGGTTATTGCTAATTTGATATCGCTCTATATGAAGCTTTACTTTGTATTTTTTTCCTTAGAACAAGCTACCAGTTAATTGACTCCTGGGTCATATGCTATTTTTTGTGTAGGTGTAAAAACTGTACATTTATATATGAGTTACAGCTGCCCTTTCTGATTATTATTTTTCTTTCATTGCTTTGGAATGCTGATGATTTGCTTTAAGAACATCTGTTTAGGGCACCTGCTTGACACGACTGAAGGTTTATCTGGTTAAATTGGTCAGTGGAAAAGTTCTCTTTCCTTTCTTGCTACTAGATTTAAGTTGCCCTTGATCTTGATGCCCTATTGAACTTGTATAATAGGAGCTGCTTATTCTTTGCCAAGATGTAGCAGTAACTATGTTTAACTACACAAACATCTTTAATAATGATCATCTGTCATCATGAAGAGTATGCAAATTAGCAACATAAGGAAATGCTTGTAAAGCATCATGCAGTTTTTTAAATAAAATTTAATAAAAGTTTATCTTCACAACAACCTACGCATACGAAGTTAAGTAAAATAACCTCATGGTACTAGTTTTTAAATCTAAGAAACAGAAATAACTAAGTAGCCTTAGATTTACATAGCTAGTATTAGCAATCAACTGGAAGGGTATTTGGAAAGGATTTGTATTTCACCTTGCATCATCTTAGCTCACGTTTTTCTTTAAATACATATACACATATATATTTTTAGAGATGGTTTCTTCTGTTACACAGGCTGAAGTACAGTGGCAGGGTTGTAGCTCGCTGCAGCCTCATACTCCTGGGCTCAAGCAATCCTCCTGCCTCAGCCTCTCAAGTAGCTAGGACTACAGGGTTCACTACCACATACAGCTAATGTTTTCATTTGTTCATTTGTTTGTTTGTTTGTAGAGAAGAGGTCTTGCTATGTTGCCTAGGCTGGTCTCTAACTCCTGGTCTCAAGTGATCCTCCCTCCTGGGCCTTCCAAAGTGCTGGGATTACAGGTGTGAGCCAACCTGCTAGCCCCACCTTTTTCACTCCAGACATAGCTGTACTAAACAGCTGCACACTGTAATTCTGTTACATATGCAACTCCAGTAATATGAAAGAGTTAACACTCCATGGGATAACTCCTGAGTAGGTGCTGGTGTATAAGTACTCCTCTCTTTCTTTCCATGGGGGGACTCCTAAGGTGCATTCTATATAGCTCTTGAGAGCATCCCACAAGGTACCCAGTTCCAGTAGCTCACATTGGTGACTAGATCCATAGCACACCTTTAATTAATTTTTCTTCCTTCTTATTTCCCTCTTTCAATTCCTTGAATCCTGTTCTTTAGGATAATTTCCAAAATTAAACTATCCTCATGAAAACCCTGGTTTATGTTTGCCTTCTGGAAGAACCTAGGCTAAAATATAGAGAATTTGTACATTTAATTCAAATGGATAGAAAATTTCAAAAGAAGATCTTAACCCGGAAATTCTGAAACTCAGAAATGACAGAGGTTTTCAATCTAGGGATGCTTATGGTTCTTTGTTTCCAACATGTGCTCATTGTAAAACTTTGAGATTAAAAACTATGGGCTTTTCTAAAAAGAAAAGTTTGGAGTTTGAGTTTGGAGTCTGTGAGATCCCACTTCCCTCCATACTGGTTCTGCTGTCTGTGTCTAGCATGTGTTCTGGCTGGAAAAAGAAAATACAATAAGCAATAAGCAAACATACTAATATTTTCAATCTCCAGAAACACAGTTGCTAATATATTGATGTATATCATCCAGTTTTTTCATGCATATAAATATATATATTTTGCAAAACAACCTGAACTATATAATCCCAATTTTGTACATAAAGGTGGTTTGTATATCTCCTCATACTGTATAGACTTTAAAATGGACTTTATATTTGAAGTATTATGTTGTTCCATTCACATGTCAGACCTGCTCACTTACTCTGGGAGAGTCCAGAGGACACGCCTGTCACAATTACTGTGAGATATAAATTTGTGAGAGGAGTACCAGCATCAGTGAAGAGCTCTGTAGGTCAGAAATCACCGTGGGAACTGCTATCACTGAACTAGGATCCTTAAATTCACTGGGGATAATTGGATTGCAGGGTGGCAGGGCCAGGTGGCAGCACTTAATCACCAAAGACAAGGTGGGTGTGGTTACCATAATGGGCAGCAGAGTCAAAGCAGTAATCGGAGTAGCCTGACTTGCTGAGACCTATGGCATTGGCTAGTTTGTCATTGTGCCCCTAGAAGAGAAATAGATGGGCATTTGACTAAATTCTTTCTTGATCTCTATAGAAAGAAGAATTCTAGGTCAAGTGAACTAAAGGCTAACTTCAATCACTAAGACAGTGTCACAGCCCCTCAATCAATTCCCAAACTTGAGCCAGTTTACAGACCCTTGCATGAAGGAGAGTCTGAGTCCCTTTGAGGAAGGATCCTGCTATACTGTCAAAAGTTTATACTGTTAATATTACTTCCAGCCTTCCCCAGAGGGATTCACAGCTTTTTCTCAGGCATTGAGGAAAGAAAATAATCAGATTCTTCAGGATTAATGGACACTGGCTCTGAACTAATATAATTTCTAGGAGACCCAAAATGTCACTGCTGTCCACCAGTCAGAGTTGGGACTTACGGAGTTCAAGTATTCAATGGAGTTTTAGTTCAGGTCAATCTCAGAGTGGACTCAGTAATTCTGTAAACCCCTCCTGTGGCCATTTCCCTAGTTCTGGAATGCATAATTGGAATAGACCTACCCAGCAACTGGCATAATTCCTACATGGTAATGCTTCCTCTTAATATATTATGACTATCTCACATAAAACAACAAATTCATGCTTCTTCCCCAAACCAGTGCCATACTCAGTTATTGAAACCAGCATGAAACCCTCAATCTCTAGACAATGACCATTACTTCTCCTTCTTGTATGTCTTAGCAGGGTATCAGCAGCTCTCTGTTTTTGTGAAGTGATAGTTGAATAAAACAGTGTACACACTTTTTTGTATAATGCCTGTAATAGTGACTACAGTAGTCCTCTTTATCTGTGGTTTTGTTTTTTGAGGTTTCAGTTACCCTCAGTCAACCACGACCTGAAATTATAAAATGGAAAATTCCAGAAATAAACATAAGTTTTAAATTGCATGCTGTTCTGAGCAACATGGTCAAATCTCAAGCCATCCTGCTTCTTCCTCCTGGGACATAGATCATCCCTTTGTCCAGCGTGTCCACGCTGTATACACTCCCCACCTGCTAGTCACTTAGTAGTCCTCTCATTTATTAGCTCGACTGTCACAGTATCACAGTGCTTATGTTCAAGTAACCCTTATTTTACTTAATAACGACCCCCAAAGGCAAGAGTATGGATGCTAGCAATTTGGATATGTCAAAGAGAGAGGTCATAAAATGCTACCTTTAAGTGAAAATGTTAAAGTTCTCCACTTAATAAGAAAAGAAAAAAAATCTTATGTTGAGATTGCTAAGATCTCAGTGAGATGAATTGAATCTTCTATACATGAAATTCTAAAGAAGGAAAATATATTTTGCATAGTATTTATAGGGTTCAGTACTCTCTGAGGTTTCAGGCATCCACTGGAGGTCTCGAAAGGTATTCCTCATGGATAAGAGAGAATTACTGTGTTTGCTAGCACCTTCCACCATTGTTGTTACCAGCATTATTCAACAACTACAGGGAGTCATACATAGGAAGAGATGAGATGAACTTTACTCCTGCTTCATATTGCTTTGGTTTGTGCCTATTTTTTACATTCTTGAAAACTGATATTTATTATTTTCCATAATAGAGCAGTTGTTATACATTCTAACTCACATTGACAGAATGGTTAAAAAGTAATCTCCCTAAAGCTTGGCATTCAAGTTACTCTTCAGCAAAAAAGATTCAAGTGGTTCAGTTACATTTCTGCACACTCCATTTGGTACTGATTTTACTGAAAACCATACTTCTACAATGTTTAAATTGTATTTTTACCCACTGAAGTGAAAAGCTACCCTTTCACAAATGGGCTGTGCCAAAGTTTAGTCCATCAACCAGTGTATTCCTACTTTGTGCATTTAGCACTGCTAGAAGCATCTTAAGCACATGATGGAAGAAATCTCTAGGAAATGAATATGAAAGCAATGATTTCTTTGCTAGGTGGCCCCAAAGCATTTACTAAAGGCATTTTTCAGACAAAAAATAGCCCAAGATTTCAACTGCATTATGAAATCTACTGAGGATGAGGTGGATGGTGTCACTAATGATCAGGAAATGAAATATGCAAAGTAAGGCCAACCTCTTCCACAGACCAGTGATTGAGACAGATGTTGTGATAGATCAACAATTCAGAACATGTGTTGCATATGATTCAGCAGAGAAGAGAGAAAGTAAACTTAGAAAACTATGCAATAACTTTCCTGGTACTACATTTGACTGCTTTGAAGTACACGCAGTAGCAGTCTTTCTTGTTTTATGTAAAAGTGTATGTGGGTGGAAAGGCAAGAATTATGGCTTATAGGAGGCTTTAGCTATCAGGGGAAATTCCTATTGCAAAGGCAGAGAGACTGAGTTGGGAAAACATACAATTTATGGGCCCCTAACTCATACTTCTCTCTTTGCAAAGCAACTTCGATAGATAGAAGCTGCTTCATAGAAAAGAAAGAAAACAACAATGTTGTGTCACTTTATTTTAGGACTTTGGCTTTGTCTATTCTTCTATTTCTTTTTATCTTCTTTTTTATTTTCAGAAAAAAGAAACCAGAGTGATGCATCTTAATTTTAAAAATTGTGCGGTTTATAAATTTATCCATTATTAGGAAAGAAAGATATTCAATGATCAATTTGTTGAGATTAATCTATAGAAGGTAAGGATGTTGTAGTCTTGGTCCCAAATGCTTTGAGAACTGTACATCCTCATTTCCCTATACAACAAAAATGGATTTCGAGCCTCATTAGTGTTGGTTCTCAGTGCTGCACAGTACAAATAAGCGTTTATTTTTGTTTCTGAATTGGCAGTGTCTTTGCTAAAAGGTTCTGGACTCTACATGCTCACAGGTATAGCTCTCACAGTGTTAAAATTCAGTGGACAATGACAATAAACATATGCCTCAACATACATTTGATGGGCTATTTTTGTTTGGTTTGTGAATTTAGTTTTACAAAAAGTCTTACAAGTAAAAGAAATGTTGATCGCCTTAATGCTATTAATTTAAAGGACAATGTAACTTAGTTACTCTTAGTTACTCTATGAATAGTATATTGGGTTTTAGAAATAAAACTAAAAACATTATCTTGTACAAGGCCCTGACAAAGGCATGTGAAATGTACTAAAAGCAAATACTGTTAACTGAACACCAATGCTAGGAATTATGGATTTAGTAATGGCTTAGGCTAGCCTAATTAAAGTAACAGACTAATGTGGGTTCCATATGAAAATATCTGAATAATAGAAAACATTTACTATGGAACAGAAAGAAAAATAGAATAACAGCAGTTTGCCGTAGCCTACCTTTATGGCTGTTCAACTATCTGTACATGCCCATTTTTTCACACATAGAATATACTGGAACTTTGGCTTTTATTAAATTCACCCTGATTGGTTATTTGCCTGAAACTAAGAGAAAAATTTCTTTTACTTGGGGCTTTAGGTAATGAACAAAAGGCCTGTTGATGAATGAATGAATCTATGTTCTGAACAGAGGGATATGTCCATTTGCTTATATAGTTACTCAAACTTTAGTTCAGCACCAGAAATAGGGTTATGGCATCATCTTCTCTGCCATGGAGCAGAGGCTTTCCTTTTATTTGATCAGTCTCTTCCATTTTTCTATAACTTTTCTTGGGCTACCCAGAATCGAGATTGGAAAAATCTTTTTACAATAGAGTAAGCAAACAAAAATGGAAACTTTCTGATTTTTTAAAAAATACAGACTGTGAAATAGACTTTCCCATCGCCTTTATAAATAAATGTGTTTTGGGGCTTGGGAGCAATATCTCTTTAGCACCATCCACCTCTTCAGCTGCCCTCCATAGTAATTAATTCCCCTTTCTTAGTAGATTAGTTGTTGATAGTTTTCCAAGGACATATTAGAGCAATGCAGAATGAGTCTGATACTCTTCTAAATATCAAAGAACCAACCTTAATACAATTTTTTAAAATTTCCTCCCTCTTGTTTTTTTTTTTATTAAGGTGTAGGCAATTGATTGATCCATCTTATTTACTGAGGATATGTTTAAACATCTGCTTTATGCCAAAAAGTATTCTAGGCATTCAGGAGAACAAAGCATACCTATACTATAGCATCTCATAGTCTTGTGGGGTAGAGCAGTGAGAATGTTTACTGTTACGTTCAAATCAGTGATGGACAATTTGATTCCACAGAGGTTTTTCTGAAGGGCCTTTCAGAAAGTCTACAAACACCTTTTCAAAGGATGGAGCCAAATTAAGTGGAGGAGGAGGGGATTTTTGTGGTGGCGGAAGAGTATAAGGTCTATAAAAAACCAAGCAAATTGACCAGAAGACTAAGGCACAAATAGAATAAAAGTGGAAAATGAGATTGGAAAGGAAGGTTGGCATCTTTTCGTGGAGGATCTTTAATATCACATTAATTAAATTGAAGTTTATTCACTAGATATTAGGGAACTATCAATGGTTTTTGAGCTAAAAAGTAAGAAAAAATGTATTGGGTAATGTGTGCAGAAATGGAGTTGGAAGATAATGGAGGCAGAGTGGTTTTTGCAGTAGGCCAGGCAAGAGGTGGTGGAGTCTGAATCAATATGTGTCAGTGGGAACAACCCTGAAGTAATAATGTGAGCCTTTAAAAACCATGTCCTGTGATTAGATTATATTCAGAATATCCAGAATTTAAATGACCTATCACATTTTATGTAATCATCTTTATGTAATGCTATCCATATTAACACATATCTACTGAGTCAGTTACTTATTTTTTATTAACTCTAAGCATTGGAGTCTGATAAATCCACTCTGTTTTTCACAAACTTCCACAGCACTGATAGAGAGCAAGATTCACTCTCTATGACTTTAACAAATAGGAAATAATTTATATTCTTGCCAGAAATTCAATGTCAACAGATATCAACTTCTAGAAATATACTTGCCATTAAAGTAGTAACAGTATATAAAACTTATAAATGACTAAGGGGGAAAACAGACCTTGATATAAAACCAAACTTAAAATGCAAAAAAAGAACATGATTATTATTGATGTCATTTGTTTAAATTTCCTACTCTAAAAAAGCACTTTAATTACCATATGCTTATCATGTTGGTTGAATTCATTTATAGAGAGAATACAATCATTAATTATCATAATTAAGACACCTGAATTCAAAATGAATGGCATTCATTCTAACCTCAGTTGTAGCTATGTTTTATCTCTGACAGTTGGGTTTCCAATCAAATGTTATCTGATTTTTCTCCTTAATCATTAAGAAATGCTTTACTAATTAGCACATGAAATTCATGCCACATCAGACTGAATTGAATCAAGGCCTATTATCTTGAGCAGTAAGACACTTTGAAATTCTCAGTAATAGGGCATGAATATGTTATATGGTTCATACACATTTCATGAACCTCCACATTAGCACTATTTTTTTTTTCAAGACAGTGCCATTAGTTATGCCATTTTCAGGAACTTTAATTCGATCATGCTGTTTAACAGCCTGTTACATTGTGGTGTATAGAGTCATACATTAATTTATCTTTGGTTACACTTTGGCAAAATGGCTGTATTTGGTTGTAAATATCCTGCATGAAATGAGAAATAGCAGGCTACTTGGAAGTACAAAGGACTGTTGAGCTAGACTATGGCTTTAACATTCTATTAACAATAATTTAGGATTTGTGCCAGATATCCTCCCTTGGCCTGTCCTTCTTCACCTTGATTTCTTCCCTTGGGGCTAATCCGTATGATACATCAATGGGCCCCTTCTATGGCTGACTTCTCTTTGGGCTTGGCTAATGGAGAGCTCTGGCCAGAGTTTGGAGGGACCTGGCTCCTTCCCTGTGATGTCACCTGATAATGGCTATGTTCTCAATTGAAGGTCCCTGCTTTGGTCAAAACAACCTTGCCTTTTGAGTTCTCTGTTTCCAGATCTAGTCCTCTCTCTTATCCCTTCTTGTGCTTCTGCTGTTACTTGTCTTGGTATTGCATTAATCTTCATAGCTCCTACACACTCTGTCCATAGCTTTATAAATAAATCATCCTCTACTGTCCTAAGTGTGCTGTTTCCTCTTGGGACTCTGAGTCATGCAATATGGCACACTTTGCCACCTCAAAGTCTCAAAGTAGGCAAAGGAATAGCCATTTGTCTAGTTGAAGCTCACAGATAAGGTACATAAAATTATGGCCAGCAGTGTATTAAAAAAAACAATAAAGATGACAAAAATTAGCAACTTAGTTGGTAGTCAACACTGAGAGACTACAAAAAAATCTGTATGTCTTACAATAATCTGGCGATGCAGAGCTCACATTCCCATAGCTAGCAAGCAGTAAGTGGATCTGCACATTTTGGACACCTGGAAGGTGCACTTTCCAATCTGCCATATTCATCAGTCCTTATAACTACTCTTATTTTTTGCATTATGGCTAGCTTCAATCCTTAGCATTCCTTGCAATACTCTGCCATTCTTTGTAGGCATTTTAGTTTGTGTCTTCTGCACTAAAGGATGTTATAATGAATGGATGATAGACCTGTGGAGTTGAAATGTTATTCAGGAATTAATATGATATTTCAATCTATGTTTCCACAAGGATTAAATAATGTTTGGGTGATATACTTGCTCCACTTGACTTGTTCACTTCTTTAATTAGGTCATTGGTACAAGTAATTTTCAGTTGAGACCCTCCGGTATAACATATACTATATGAATTAAATAAATTTTGTTAAATGCAATATAATTAATTATATGATGCAAAATAAGCAAATGTTTTGCTATGTACAAAATTTTAATTTATTGTATTAGCAAAGTATATCGTATATCTATAATTCAATCTAAATCAGTTTCGGACAACACAATTCTATTCTACTTTTTACTTTACTTAATAATAACAATTGTATGTATTATTGCCCTTTTAAAAATGTGTCATATAGCTGACCCATGATTACCTTAACCAACCCAATTTTTAATAGATTATATAAAATATTTTGCTATTATAAATCTTTAAGTTTATCCTTCTTGCATACATCATGCATACATCATTTGCATAGTTTTTATTTCTGTAAAATGTTCGTGTTATAGTCCCAGAAAAAATTAAAAGCTGGATATTTTACCAAATATTTTTTTTCTTTTCTTTTATTTCATCATATTATGGGGGTACAGATATTTTTAGGGTTACATATATTGCCCCTGCCAATCCTCCCCCCTTTAGAGCTTCAAGCATGTCAACCCCTTGGTGATGTGCGTCACACCCATTTTGTAAGTGTACACTATTCCCCTCCCCCCCCGCCTGCCCACCACCCGATAAAATTTTTTTTTTTTGACATTTTGGTTACAATGTATTTCTTTGCCTCTCCCTAAGAAGGGTTAGAGGTATTCCCTTCTCCCCCACAATGCTCGCCATATCCCAAGGATGTGGGTCTCCTGGCCCCCCGCCCCGACTCCCTGGTGAGTACTACCACCATTTGAGCACCATAGTTTTAATCAGTCAGAACCAATTTGACGGTGAGTAGATGTGGAGCCCATTTTCCTGGTCTTGTGTTGCTTCACTTTGGATAACAGTCTTAAGCTTAATCCAGGATAGCATAAACGGTGCTGATTCACTGTCGTTTCTTACAATTGAGTAATATTCCATCGTGAGCATATGCCAAATTTTAATTATCCATTCCTGAATTGACGGGCACTTGGGTTGTTTACAAGACCTTGCAATAGTGAATTGTGCTGTGATAAACATTCGGTGCAGATGTCTTTATAATAGAATGACTTATGCTCTTTTGGGT
>VBSM01000949.1:2832859-2848341 GCA_008086735.1 Cheirogaleus medius
CCTCAAAAATTCTTTGCCTAGACCAATGTTTGATAGGGTTTTCCCAACATCTTCAAATTTTCTTTATTCAAATAAATGTGTTTGAGTTTTGCATGTATCAAGCACTAAGCAGACTGCACAGTTTAGATGTGTATTACCTTTTCCACTCAATTATAATCATGGAATCATAAAATTCTAAACATCAGTAAATATATATTTAGCATATACTACATGCAAAGGACAGCTATAAGCTCTAATAAGACATAAAGAATTGGCCAGACTTCCTTCATTTTATGTCCTCTTAATATAGTTGAGTTTTTGATGGGTGTCAAGATAATGAATTCCTATTCTCCATCATGCCAAATATCATAACATATCCAGTAACATAATAATATACACATATGAGTATTTTTTATATAATAAACCAAAATTATTTTTGTTAACTTTTTTCTACTACAATATTCTTTAAGTAACCAAAGAAAGTCTAGATGTTGCAAAATCAAATCTGGAGTTAACTATTAAGTAAAATTTTATTTTGTTATTAGCTCAAAACTTCGATTTAATATTGTAGGTGTGGGGTGGGCAGAGCAAGAACTTCTAAGGGTGGGTAGAAGTTCTACAGTATTGAACTCTATACAGTTCAAACTCTGAGTCTGTATCTTAGATCTAGGAAGCTGTTTTGTTTTCATCTGGTTGATCCCTTCTTTATACAATTGAGAAAACTGAAAATCAGCAAGATACAATAACTTACCTAATGTCATGCAGCTAATTAGCAGTAGGACTGTTTCCTACAATTTATTAAACCAAAGGCTGTGGTCCAGATGAAGTTTGAAAACATATCTGGTTTTTGTAGTTGACTTTGTTTTTCTTTTTTCATAGAAAGCAATGAGATTTGCAGTCACACTGTGTGGGGTCTTTCACATTGTCCCAATAGACCTAATAAAAGACTATATTGTATGCAATGTTATTTCAAGATCACAATATGTTTTAAAGACAGATGGTAGTATACATGAAAGATCACAGGAGATGGCAGTTCACAGCAGTAATTAAAAGGATCCTGTACAATAGAAAGACTTTTAAATTAAGTAGTAAACTTTACATAATTAGGCATTCTTTTTTGTTGCTCATGTTTGGCACAGGTTTTAGACAGAAAGGTTTTTTTTTTTCCTGTCAACATTATCTTTTTTCATATATTTTATGCAGAAAAGGGATTTGAACATTATTTTCAGCCAGAAAACAGAATAAGAGAATAAAATAAGTTCCAGTGAAATCACTGAAACACAGAATAGTTTAGGAATTTTCCTAAGGCCCTATAGTGAGCCCATTTCATCATCTGAAAAAATGGTGATAGTATATACTACAAGAATAGAATTGCTTTGAAGAAGAGATGTCATAATGTGAAAATTCTCTGAAACATTAAATATGGCCATAGAAAAACTTTGACCAACTTGCAGTTCTGAAGAATGTACTTTATTTCTAAAACAAAACATCAATGAAAATGTAAAAAGGATCTGGCACAAATTTTATGGGTTTATTTGGTAACTTTTACAAGTAGAAACATAGATATGAAGAAATGGTCAGGAGTTTTAAAATCATCTAGCCCAAGATTTCCTGTATTTTGATTTGACATTTACTAAATAACTTACTGTGGGCCAGTCACTGAATTAGGTGCTAGTAATTGCTAAGACAAAGTCAATTATCTAAGGCACTTACCTCCTAGACTTAACCCTGTGTGTATGTGCTTTAATAGAGTGTATGATATATAAATCAAATCATATATCACCTTTTATGAATTAAAAGATTCAAATGTTTAGTATGGGCAAGATAGTCTTATGTGGTACAATATACAGCATTTACAAATCCTCCTACAAGACCAACTTTGTCCTAATAATGAGTTTATAGTACCCATATGGTACCCTGATACCATACATGGGGCTGTGTTTTTCACTAGAATGTGACGCTATACTGATCTTCAGACTTTCACAATTACCTGGCCCCGATTTTTGGCAGGCCTGACTCTCAGTGATCTTCCAGCTCCTTCACTATTTGAATTCTACCTCTTTATCAGCTCCTTGACTTTACTGAATGGAAAATCTCTCAGGTGTGGAAGGTAGGATTTGTATAATGTCAAATATGAGACTGAAATACAATATGGCCTCTGTGAATGACAAGCTGCTCTCCCTTGTCAACTATTCTGAAAAGAGAATGGAAGTTTTACTTTTCCCACTAGCTAACCAAAGCCAGATTTAGGGACTATCTGAGACACAGAAGACATTCTTTTTTATCTATTCATTTATTCTGCAATTTTGCATCATTTTGCACTGATTTGTAATGGACTTACATGGATGGCACAGATTCTGTTCCTGTTGAGGACTTTTCCTCTTCATCCCATGCAGTTGTGCTGGATCTGTCCAGTGGTGCTACATCTTCTGCCTGGGCCCACCAGAGTCCTTCCAGGCAATGTGATATTCAGACAATAGGAGAGTAAGTGCATTTGCTGAGGTCACAGGCTATGAGCCTGGAGTTGCCAGTGATCACATGCCCTGACTGCATGCAGGAAGCACATGACATAATCAAACTCATACATTGAGGCAAGAAGACCTGAGAACTGGAGGATATAGCTCTTTGATGGGTTGAGAAGAGTGCCTGATACAGCCCACCTTGATGATGAATTTTTGTTGTTGTTGTTTAATTTTTCTTAAGCTAACTTATGGGCTTCCAAGTGATAATGAGTATAACCTGAGCTCCTAGTATCAGGATCTTCATACAAGAAAGTTTCTCTGAATTCTAATGATAACCAGATTATTAAATTTCAGTTGTCATTTCCACTGAATTGTGACCTAAGTGCAAAATTGTGCCCCTGTATCATCAGTTAGGTATCACTGAGGAAGGTCTTCATACCCTACACAGGACTTGGAGGGAAGTTCAACAGGTATTTCTAAGTTAAGGTCATGTTTACCTGAGTCATGAAAATAAGAATTAGTTAGGTATGGATGGGTAGGGCTCATTTTGTGTCATACTAAGCCTGAGTTAAAAAGTAGGGCACATTCTCGGTTGATTAAAGAATCACACTCTAGTTTAATACTTTTATCTTTAGAAATATCTTAACTGATTGCCTTCTGAGAGAAAAAGAATGCTGTCCCTTTACTGAAGGTTACTAAGAAAATGGCTTTATGACCTTTGGCTAAAGAATGAGCAGAGGAAATTCAGACATTAGGTAGGAAATTATAGCTTCAAATTCTGTTTAAGAGCCCATGATTTCTTCAAAATGCAGATGAGAAATAACAGAAGACATTGATATAAAGCTTCATATTTATTCTTATGTATTTTTTCTTTTCATTTTTTTATTTCAAACTATTAATTAATGGGGTACAAGTGTTTTTGTTACATGGGTATCTTGTGTAATGCTTAAGGTGGGGCTTTTGGTGTGCACATCAGAGAATGGTGTTCATTGTACACAAGGAGTATTTTTTATCCCACATCCACCCTTCCATCCTCCCGCTTTTTGGTTTCTCATGTCCTTTATAGTGCTTTGTGCCCATGTGTACCCATCTATTAGCTACCACTTATTAGTGAGAACATTATTTATTCCTATTTAAACAAAAGGTATAATCTCCTGAGGACATGGGTCCTTAGTAGAAGCCATGCCACTTTCAAGATATGTCTTTCTGGGAAGAAAAAAGCGAGTTTATTTCAATTTGCAGGAGCAGTACATCTGTTAGAGAATAGGGTCCAGCACAGTTCACACATGGGCCACATGTCAAGCAAACAACTCCTGACACTCCAAAATCCAGGTAAATCAGACCATATTATGCCACTGAATTTGACAGTATTATCAGATCTATAATCATAGCTATTAATTATAACATGTAGTTTATATCCAAAGTAGAGATAAATTAGTATAGACATTCTAAAGTCACTGAAAAAGGAAAAGACAAAAGCATCAGAAACATTGCCAACTAGAAGCAAGCAGGAAACAGGTTAGAGATCACTGATCATTAGGGAAATGGAAATGAAGTAGTAAATTAAGTAATACTACTGGAAGGAAATGAAAAATTTTATTTATGCAATGAAATATTTAACAATGTAGAATAAACACATCCACAAATGTACATATATATAAATACACATGTGTATATATATGTGTGTATAAATGTATGTATATATATGTGTATGCATACATATATAGGAATACACATATATACATAAACAAATGCACATTTACCTGCCATCTAAAGCAAAATATACCTAGCACAGAAGGTCTTTTCTTTGTGACACGAGGTCAATAAACATTTGCTAAATAAATTAACTAACGAGCGCTTGCTATAATAGAGGCTGGGATTACAGTGGAGCATCATACTGGACACAATTCCTGACATGGTGTTTCTGTTGTTGATAGACTGAAGTCAACACTGTTACCTAGTCTAATTCCATAATTCAGGACACCTGCGGGGTTTATTGCTAGGTATGGTGGATTTGTCTCTGTCCTAAGTGCTGAATATTTTTAGTTTCCTGCTGCTCTTAGTGGCCTTTATCCACAGCCATCAGTGCACTGCTGTCTCAAAGAATGTTTGAGACACTTCAGAAGCTTCTGCATGGATGCGTCAAAGACCGACTGCATGGACTTTAAGAAAACTATTTTCACTGTTCAAAGCTTTGTTTACTTCTTTTCTTCTTTGTGGGTCCATAGCTATGAAATTGTTAGACATATGATCTCTGGTGGAGCTAGGAGTTACAGCAAATAAAATATGGTAAAAACACTTTTGTTAAAAGAACAAAGTTGATGTTTGCTAAGGAAAGTGAGCAAAAGAGGTCTACTTTGACCAGAGGTGATTTTATAGGTGTTGCCACTCTCTTGTAAAATTTTAAACACAAACTTTAGACTTGGAAAGTCTCATAAGAAAACCAGAAAGTGAGATAGTTAAGTATGGAAACAAACTACAAACTAAAATATCTATCTCATTACTTAAACATACTTGCTTTTTAAAAAGCTCTAATATTTGTTTTAGCTTCATATATAGCAAATATATTGTCCTCTCTCACAGAGGACCAATTAATACATAGACTGACTGAAATATTTTGTATAGAACCAACTAATTTATGAAAAAATCTTTAAAGAAATTATTCTAAAGTAGTAATATATAGAATCTGTATGTTTATCCACTAATCATATAAACTTGTGTAAAAAATACAGAATATATGTGGGTGAATAGACAGATACACATACACACAACACATATTAGTGCACGCTTGAACCACAGTCTTCTGTTAACTTCATGTCTGGTATGATTGAGTTGACAATAATTTATGACAGAAAACATATTTTCGAAATACCAAATCTCTTGGAAGGCCTTAAACCTATGAAAAATTTAGGGCATCATTGGGCACATTATAAGTTCAAGACTAACAAAAAATACATTATAGGTTATATCTTATATATGAAAAAATGTTTTGGAGAATTATAGTATATAATGTTAAATTCCTTCACCTGATTTGACCTTGAATATCTTGCATGGGAGATTCTGGCTGCTTCCTCTTGTTCACTACAGTCCATCCACTGTACCTTTTCATTTAGTCGCTCTGGTTTGATTCATGAAGGATACATAAGCTGTTTGAATATGCATAGGAGGCTCTGCATTCAATCTAGTGTCTTCTGTTCGCATCTGCAATTCTCTGAATATTTTAAATGAATAATATATCAAAACAGATGGCAAAATTCCTTCTTCCATAATTCACCTGCAATAGTCCTTGACCTCAATGCAAGTTTGGTTGACTTGGATCTGCAGAATTTGTTCCCACAGGAATTCTGAGGACAAGAGTATGAGTGGAATTTGTGGCTACTTTTTTTGTTTTGTTTTGTCTCCTAGATGACACCAATTAATCCCTAAGATTGAAAATCTATCACATAATTTTAATAAAACCTCACACACACAAAAACACCCATGAAACAAATTGACATGATACATTGAACCCAAGTATCCAAATCTCTTCAGTATTAAAATAGCACCAGACTACTGTGGTTTTTGTGGACTCTTAAGAAACTTTGCCTTTTGTTGTAATTCTAATGTGTATCAGGATAAATTATATATTTATATATCATAAAGACTGAAGAATTGACATATCTTGAAGAGATATTTGTGCTTCCTTATCTATTACAGTGTTACTTATAATAGCCAAGATATGGAAACAACCCAAAAATGTTCATGGGCAGATGAATGGATTAAAAAAATATGTTCTGTATATATAAATATATATATATGTATGTATGTGTGTGTGTCTATATATACACACACATATACACAGTCTGCCCTTCATATCTGTGGGTTCTACATTCATAGATTCAACCAACTATGAATGAAAATATTTGAAAAAATTGAAAATAATAATACAAACAACACAAAAATACCACAAACTAAAAAAAATACATACCATAAAATTCACCTTTTGAAGTATGCAATTCAGTGGTTTTAGTATATTAGAAAGTTGTACAACCATCACCACTATCTGATTTCAGAACATTTTTATCACCCTAAAATGAAATCCCATACCATGAAAATATGCTCAACGTCACTAATCCTTAGAGAAATGCAAAAAAAACCCTACAATGAGATACTACCTTACTCTTGTCAGAATGGCCATTATTAAAGTCAGAAAACAATAGATGCCGGTGTGGATGTGGGGAAAAGGGAATGCTTATTCACTGTTAGTGGGAATGTCAAACAGTGGAAAACAGTATGGAGATGTCTCAAAGAACTAAAAGTAGATCTACTGTTTGATCCAGCAATCCCATTTCTGGGAATCTACCCAAATAAAAGAAGTCATTTATAACAACAACAATTTAAAAAAGACACCAGCACCCATATGTATACTACAGGACAATTCACAATTGTAAAGATATGGAGTCAACCTAAGTGCCCACCGACCAATGACTACATAAAGAAAATGTGGTGTATATATCCCCTAATATATATATACTCTGCCATCAAAAAGAATGAAATAATGTCTTTTACAGCAACTTGGATGGAACTGGAGGCCATTATTCTAAGTGAAGTAACCCAGGAACAAAGAACCAAATACTGCATATTCTCACAAGTGGGAGCTAAGCAATGAGTGTGTATGGTCATACAGAGTGACTTAATGGACAGTAGAAACTCAGAAGAGGGAGGGTGTGAGGTGGGGTGGATGAAAAATTGTTTATTGGGTACAATGTACACTATTCAGGTGATAGGTAAATTAAAAGCCTAGACTTCTCCAATATGCAATTCAGGCATGTAACAAAATACCACTTGTACCTCCTAAATCTAGTTAAATAAAATAAAAACATTTTAAAATAAAAAAATCCCAAAATTATAGCATAACAACTATTTACATAGTATTTACATTGTATTAGGTATAAGTAATCTAGAGATGATTTAAAGTATACAAGGGGATATACATAGGTTTTATATAAATATGATACCATTTTATATACGGGACTTGAGCATCCATGGACTTCAGTATCCACAGGGAGTCCTGCAACCAATCTTCCACAGATACTGAGGTTTGACTGTATATATATATATCTATATATATAGATAGATATTTTTCAGCCTTAAAAAGAAGGAAATCCTGCTATTTACAACAACATAGTTGAACCTAAGAGACATTATGCTAAGCCAGTTACAGAATAAAAAATACTGCATGATTCTATGTATATGAGATATCCAATATCAACTCATAGAAGCAGAGAATGGAATGATGGTTGACAATGGCTGGGGGAAAGAGGAAATGAAGAATTGTTTTGGGTTGTGTATAAAGTTTCTGTTATGCAAGATGAATGAGTTCTAGACATTTGTTGTACAAATTAGTACCTAGAGTTGGCAATATGGTATTGTGCACTTTAAAATACGTTGAGGATAGACCTCATGTTAAATGTTCTTACCTCTTACCAAAACCAAACACATACACACACACAATTTTGCAGGAGATGGATATGTTTAGTACCTTGGTTGTGGTGATGGTATCATGAGTATATGCATATGTCCAAAATTATCAGGATGTATACATTAAAGGTGAACATTTTTTTACATATCAGTTATACATCAATAAAGTTAAAAATAATTAAAATAAACACTTTCAGTGTGAAAACGGGACATGGAAATCTCAATACTTTGTATCCTAGTATTCTACTGATATAAACATCATCTTGCTCTGGCAGAGGTTAATAGTGGTACTCTTAGGGGAAGCAGATGTTAGAGCTCCTCACACCAGAAACACACACAGGTACACTGGAAATATACCCAGCAGTGGCAGGTTGTGTGCCACAATTTCCTACATTGAACTTCCTCTAAGGTGACACATTGTGGTATGTGGGCATGTGTGTGTGTGTGTGTGTGTGTGTGTGTGTGTAAGGAGAGCAGAAGAAAAGGTTCTTAATCTATAAAAAAATAAAATGTAATTTTACTTTTTGAAGTAGAAAACATACTTTATCTAAAAATTTCTCTATCTTGATTTGGATATATAAATTTTGAATTTCTTTATTTCGGTGGTTATTGGTTCACTTCATGAATTCATTTTTTAATCATTTCATTAATAAATATTTGTTGAATTGATTCTTTTGAACAGGGCGTCCAAAGTAGATAAGTTGGTAACAGTATTGCGTCTACAGAAAGAATGGCTCCTAGTGCTTTTGGAGCTGTCCAAAAACGGATTCCTTGTGAGATGAGAACTTTTTACCTAGCCAACTTTGAATCTGACAAAACTTAATCTTGTATAGATGCCATCATCAGACTCTTTTGCTACAGACTATCACATTCAGCTCTGGAGATGATGGGAGAGTTGTGAAGGATGGTTTTTCACTTTTTAAAAATATTTCCTTGAAATATCTAGTTATAATGTGGGGCTAAATGTGGAATTTTTTGAGTTAAAATGCTTGAATTAGAATTCTGGCTCTACTATTTATGAGATGTGTGACTTTGATCAGGTTGCATAAAATAGGGGTAATAATAAGAATATCCATTTAGGGTTATTGGGATGATTAAATGAAACAAAAAAGGCACCATGATTGACACTTAGTAATCACACAACAAACATTAGTATAACTGTTATTATTACTTCCTCTTTTTGAAGCTGAAGGTTTATATATTAATCATAATTCTTACATGTGTTGGTGCTATAAACTTTGAATCTAAATATTAAGAGATTTGCTTATATGGGCTTCAGAAATATCTACTTTTTATGGATGAGTATATTTGTAAATTACTCACTACTTAAGGCTGAAGTACTTTCAGAGACCTTTTGCTCATCCAAAATGACTGCTTTATTTTGTGAAATTCAAAGAAACACATCATAACCTGATTCTCTTAAGATTAATTGCATTTGTTGGAGAATTATTAAACAGACACACATATACGGAAGTATAATTTCTGACATTAATACATCACTCAAAAGTAAAAGTTGAATTAAATGTAGAAAAAAATGTCATTTATTTTTTAAGGAGAGCATAAGGTGATAAAAATAATCTTTCAATTAATGTTCATGCCCTCAGAGTCATACTTTGGAATTAATATAAATTAGTCCCCAGAAATCTATTTCAATAAGTCATTTGAGGAGAGACGAAAAATCCGATGTAATCATATCCTCTGAGAAATAAATAACTTTTCTTCAAGTTGAACTTGAGCTTCTGGACCAAAAGTGACTGGATCAAGAAATTCAGGTTAAAACAGAAATAGAAAAAAATGAATATTATTCTTAAGCAGGACAGTCTATTTCTGATGAGATTTGCATAAATCAAAAAGTCCAGTAGAGAAAAGTGGACAAGAAAAAAAGACAAGTGAGATAAAAATTACTTAATAGAATTCAGAAGTCTCAGGGGATTAACAAGGAAACAACAAAAGACTGCAAAGCCATTTCTGTATCCTTAAGAGGAGATCATTCAAAGCTATTATGAAATCAAACAAAACAAAAGTCACTTCTAAAATCCATCCATAAGACAAAAAGAAATTAAATCTGAGCCCAATTTGAATCAAACTTTGTTCCTAAGAATAAATTGGCTTAAAAGAATATATAAATCCACTTTGGTGGGAAGGCACCAGATTATGAGAAGATTGACCATTATTTGAGTCTCTTGCCAATTCTTTCAAAAAATATTATTTAAGGTTCCGTACTCTTGATAACTTCATCTTTCTATAAAATTCTGTCTCTGAATTGATAATTTCAGTATCAAGTTACATGGTGATTGAATCCATTAAAAAACAAAATGCCATACACAGTCATCAAAGTGTCATCCAAAATTCCAAGGTAGTTTCTAACTTAGGGTAGAATAAGAAAGAATATTTTCCTCTTTGTCCACTTGTACATTTGTTTTTTCCTCAAGCCCAGAGAAACCAAACACATTCCCTTTTAAGGATTTTATTTTTCATTGTGTTGCAATTCATGTTTGTCTAGATGTTTTCTTTATTTTTTCTTTATTTTTTTCAGCCAGTGGGACATTTCCAGAATCCAAATGGTATTGCTTTTGTGGTATGAGAGACCAAAATAGATGCTCCTTTTATCAACTAAGAGGGATCATGAGGTTAAGGAAACAAAAGTTATGGGTGGAGGGTTCAGGGCCTGGCAGGCATGGCAAATGTCTAAAATCTTATGGCTATAAGAAAAACCACAGTCTTGCTAAACTCCCAACAATAGGAGCTATCAGACAAATTATGAGACCCCTCCTAGCTCTGATGTACAATCCAGACCATTACTACTCTTGATTGGGCAGAGGACCAGATTTACAAACATTTTTTTTCTGATAAGCAACTGTAGACCTTAAGCCAGTTTCAGCCAGTTTACAGAGACTGTCTTTGTGTCTTATAGTTTGCTTTTTGATATAAAGAGCCAAATTCCACCTTATTTTAATGCTAAAACGCTGCCCCAAAGTAAACATGGGATATATGTCACATGTATGTTTACCAATTACACATGCACTCAGATCCCCTCATAAATATGTATAGCTCTTCCCCCCAAACTGCTGAATATGTATGAGTCTATTGTATCTTACAGACCCTGTGAGGCATAAAACCCAGCCTGCCCTTTTCCTCTTTCAAGAGGGAACACCTTTGATTCACACCGGAGACTGTCTCTTCCTAGTTTGCAAACTGATATTACCAACAAACCTCTTTCTTTCTACTATTTCGCTATCTTGGTGGTCTTTTGGACACCGCTTTAAACAAATGTACGTAGGAAATCAGCATTATCACTGAGTTCTTTCCATAATTAAAACTTGTTCCTTTACAGCTCAGGCCACACTTAACAGGAGGAAACCTGTTTTGTAGAAAGTTTTGAGATTCTGATCCTGGTTGGATCTAGAAATCAGGATCAGTTGTGTTTGCTAATAAGGGTGGTCCTTAAGTATAATGAATGAAGTCAAATGCCTAAGGGGTGAGAATAAATTTAGGATGCTAACAGTCAGACCAACCATCCATTCACAGGGAGTGAGCAGCACATTCCTCTCTTCCCTGAGACTTTATGAAGCACTAAGAAGAGTTAACAATAAGGGGGTTAAATAATGCCAAGTTCTTGAGGCTATACAACAAGACTTCTTAAGCTTGAGTGTATATGAGAATCGCTGAGGAATCTTGTTAAACATGATAATCCCTAGTTTTACACCTTGAAGACCCTAGTCCAAGAGGCCTGGGTTAAAGCCTGAGGATTTGCATGTCTAAGGAGACTCCTAGGTAAATAATAACGAAAGATGTTTGGCAAACTCTGTTTGGAGGTATAAAAATGGAGCTGATGAAGCACAATGGTCTTTTCTTCTTTGTTTGTGTTACCAGGTAATTTCCCCCCTTTTTTTCTTTCTTTCTTTAGTATCAGCTGCTTTGAAGCTGAGACTTCTTTGTGGTACTTTCTCTTTGTACCTTTAGAATTATTTCCCTTTTCCTTCTAAAATTTGCTTTACTGAAATTTTATTAAGGGTTTCGCTCCACAAACCTGATAGTTTAGTGCAGGGGTCAGCAAACTATAGCATCCCAGGCTGAATCTGGCTACCCCCATTCATTTAACTATTGTCTGTGGCTGATTCTGTGCTACAATGGTAGAGGTGAGCAGTTGCAACAAAGACCATATATCCCAGAAAGCCTAAATATTTATTATCTGGCTCTTTACAGAAGAAGCTTGCTGAACTCTAGTAAATTCAGGGCAGGTGGCATCCTTGGGTCTACTTATGAGCATATTCTAAGAAATCTGGAAAGAAACATAAAGGATGGCTTGATAGAAACCAGGAGGCTATTGGTTAGCCAGGCAGTGACAGTGGCAAAGGATTGTCTAGCAGTGTTAGGATAACTTATCTAATTTCAGGAGTGCAGCATGAAGTATCAGAATCTCAGGATAAAATACTTCAGTCAGAGAGACCAACTCTTGCCCTAACCCATGCTGAGTGGGCAACCAGCTAATCAATTGTTCATTTAAGTCTAAAATTCTTTTGTATCATCTTGAGTCTCATAACAGACCCCCTGGTCTGCAGCAGCCAGCGCTTACACAGATAAGAATCAAGTTGATAAGGCATTAGAAATGGATTATGAAAGCCAGCTTAATTAAAGAAACTTCAATGGGATCATAAATAATCAGTGCAAGTTATTAACTTTTGACAACTGTTCATCCGTATTGAGTTCGAATGACTTCTGGCCTATAAAGTCCTTAATCTAATTCTGAGTGAATACAGTTCATAAGGGAAAATACTCTTTATAATACTTTGACTATAATCAACAAATCTTTGAAGCAGAACTTTCTCCCAAATATACCTAAACATACTCTGCATTTTCTTATATTCACATAATTTATCTCATTATTTTTTTCAACTTAGAAACTTCACCGGTCAAACTTCAGTATCTTCTACAAAGAGCAGATCAAATGTCACTTTCTCTATAAACCATACCCTAGTCCTTGTTGGAATCACTTGTTTTTTTCCTCTCTATTTTCTTAACATACTATTATATTTGCCATATTAGTAGTAATCTGATTTGGCAATTTTAGTTGTATATAATCACGAATTTTCATTAAAGCATAAACTCCTTGTGGTCATAGACTATAGTTTATTTTGCTCTCAATCCCCTAACATGCCTATAACAGTGCCCTGCATAAAATAGATCATCAATATACTAATAGAACTCATCACAGTTTGCTCTCCTTTTATTTCTTATGTTGTCCATATGTAGGTATCTATGAAAAATTTTCTCAGTAGGAGATATGTAACTTTTTTTCACTCGTATAATTCTCATGAGAATTCAGAACTTTTCTTTTTTTGTTTATTTTTGTTTGCTTATATTTTAAACCCATCAGAAACTGAGCAAAATGAAAAGTGGTCATTTTGGAAAGAATATCAAGCTGCTTGATTTAATTTAGTATTTTGTCAGAGATATAAACCTGTTCTGTGTTTTGTGTGCTTTTCTGTATTAGTGTAATTTTTACTCAATGTATCTAAAAAATAGATTGCTATGTGGTTTTTTTTTAAAAGTAGAAATATGGAATCTAGAGGGATAGTTTAGGTATTACTAATGTAATGATTTTAGGAGTAGTCAGTGACCCACAGGAGACTTGCCAACATTGTTTCTTAGAGGTTCTAGCAGGCATAGTCTAGAACCAAATTGTACTACAAAGAATATTGGCAGATGTGGCAGATAATGTTTTGGATAATTATACCTAACTAATTAGACACACTGGTTTTATTTTTCAATCTACAAAATTTATACTGATTACTTCTGGATTAGATATGTTGTGGAAAGAGGGTTCAAGTATGAAACGTTGATGTGAAAAGAATAAATTAGGGAGTTTTTTGTATTTATCAGAATGCAAAATATATGCACTATAAATCTCATTTACTTCTAGTACATCTGTCTAAAATGATAGCAGATAGCAAACTTAGTGCATGTGCACACAATGACCTTATGCTTGTTTCTAGCTGAGGTGGTTTCCATAAAGAGAGAGAGCAAGTTTGCACTAAACATGGAGAACCATCCCAGAGTACAAGGAAGCTGGGTAGGGAGAGCTGCTGATGGCACCAACAGAGGAGAAGCTCAGATTCCCCTTTAGACTTCCCTTTCATGCACAGGAAGACAGAGATGGAGAGAGGGACAGCCACTAAACAGCATTTACAGAAGTGAAGTGCCTAAGCTCTGGGGCAAACTTAAGTCTAAAGGAGGAAATTCATTCAGGAAACAGGAAGAAAGGCAAATAAACCTTAATTAAGATTTCAAAATTTGAACTCAACAAAATACTCCCTCAGGTCCATAACCTTTGCAATTCCAATGAATTTAGTAATGTCTGGGTTACAGGATGTTAAACAGGTTTTGTTACATTATTTATTTTTAATACAGAAACTTCTCAGAGCTATTAGAACATACCTCTTGGTTTTCCCAGAGCAGAGGCTCTCAGAGAACGGTCTGAAGAAGCATGGTTTTCCTGGGTCCTGTTCAGGAGATCAGTGAGGTTCTTTCCCTTTCAACTTTGTACCTCTGTGAGGCCAAATTTTCCTCATTTACTTCAACCAAAATGATTTGTGCAACAGACTGAATGCTGAAGCAGATATGAGACTCCAGTTGTCTTTTATTGATACATCAAAGATATTTGAAAAAATGTAAAACAGTGCTATATTTTTCACCCCTTTTTTCATAGATGTTGTTACTTATGTTAACATGGGCTATGGTTTGAATGTTTACGTCCCCTGGCTCCCTCCACTCCCTCCCCTCTCCCCTGACTGCCCGCCTCCAATTCATATGTTGAAATCTTCACCCCCAAGGTGATAGTATTAATATGTGGAGGTATTGGGAGGTGATTAGGTCATGGGGGTTGAGTCCAAATGAATGGGATTAGTGCCTTTATAAAAAAGACCCAAGACAGACCCCCTACCTTTTGCTATGTGAGGTTGGAGTGAGAAGAAGGCTAATCTATGAGGAATTGGATCTTATGAGGAATCTGACGCCCTAACATCAGATTTCTAGCCTTTAGGACTGTACAAAGTAAATATCTATTGTTTATAAGCCACCTAATCTATGATACTGTGTTATAGCAGTACAAATGGACTGAGACAACAGGTAATGGATTTATTGTCATTTTAAAATGAATTAATAAATACAGCTTTAAACAATTCTTCATTTTAAATTTTAATACATTAAATATCAATAGATATAATCCACATAAAGAAGACCTCTTTGGAGTCCTTAATAATTTTTAAGAGTATAAAAGGATCATGAGACCAAAAAATGTGAAAACTGCTGTCCCAGAGGGAAGGCTGTTGTGACTTGTTTTCCAAAATTATTTGCATAATAACTATAAGCAACCACACTTTTGTGTGAAACAAATGATGTCCTCTCCATGACAAGGGGGGAATCATGGAATGATGAGAGAGAGAGTGATGGCTGCTTTAAAAGGAAGGAGCTTGGCCGGGCTCAGTGGCTCATGCCTGTAATCTTAGCACTCTGGGAGGCCGAGCTCAGGAGTCTGAGACCAGCCTGAGAAAAAGCGAGACCCCATCTCTACTAAAAAAA
>VBSM01000949.1:2848441-2862576 GCA_008086735.1 Cheirogaleus medius
AAAAAAGGAAGGAACTGTAGTTTATTTATCTATCTGTCTCCATGCTTGGAAGAGTTAATGGGAAAATGCCTCTTTCTAGAAGGGGAAACCTGAGGAAGACTGTACACCAGTGATCCCCAACCTTTTTTGGCACCAGGGACCAGTTTCATGGAAGACAATTTTTCCATGGATGCGAGGGAGGCAGAGCTCTGGCAGTGATGTAAGCTATGGGGAGTGGCTGTAAACACAGATGAAGCTTCACTGCTCCTTCGCTCCTTCTCCTCCACTGCTCACCCACCACTCAGCTTCTGCTGTGTGGCCTGGTTCCTAAGTTTCATGGAAGACAATGTTTCCCCAGGCCCAGGGTGGGAGAGGAAGTGGAGCTCTGCAGCTTGGTTTGTAACAGGCCACATGGACTGACACCAGTCTGTGGCCTGGGGAGCACAGCTGCATACTGTATTCTGAACTGTGATTTTATTACCCTTTGTGCGTATGATAAATGCCAGGAGCTGAATCATGGGGAAAGGTAGGCTTCAAAGGCCAAGGAGTGAATTCACCTCAGATCATTAAGCAAAGATGGTAGGCCAAGGAAGGTTACTTTCAAGTACAATGTTCCAATTTGGGAGAGTCAGCCGGGAAGGTCCCATCCAGCCAGGAATAAAGGAGGTTCAGCAGAGGATCTCAAAGCCATCTGTGGAAAATTAAGTAGAAAGCTTATTTGAAAATATAAGTGTTCTGGATCCTCCTGGAGAGAATAATTCACTGAATTGGGAATAGGCTTTGGAATTTATGATTTTAATAAGCCTTCCCAGGTAATGGTTAGGATAAGGCAAATTTGGGAAACTCAGGGCTGAGAGAATGTTCTGGATAATTTCCAGAATCAGAATGCTAACACCTGCAGAGACTTTTCACACAGTGAATGAAACCTGCTCCATGAACAAATTTTAATGACTCCTCTGTGTTTTTTATAATCCTTTCCCTTAACTACTTGGCCTTTTGAGTTGTTTCCCAGAAATGATTGATTTTCTGTAGACAAAGGAGCTGAGATTCTGAAAGTCCAGGGCAGATTTCCCAACATGAAGATTCACCATCCTTCTCGACCTGCCCCAAGGCATGTGGCCCCTCCTTAAAAAGTCCATGATCCCCTTAGTTCAAGAGCCAGATTTGAGGCAGCTTCTCCCATTCTCCCTAAAAGACATCTGTTGTATTAAAAATTCCTTTCTTCCTTGGCAATCCTTATCTGCTCAATAATTGGATCTTTGTGCAACAAGTACCTGAACCTAGGCTGAAAGCCCCTTGCAGTTTCCATAACGTGAACAAATGGGCTTGAGTGGAAGCACCAGGTTTACAACAGGACCAAATGGATCACACTGAGCTCACAAATGATAGACCTTATGGATATTTCTTTGAAATCAGAAGAGAAAGGAAGAAAGGCAGGCCCAAATAAGCTGGAGTAAAGGAAAAGGTGGTTTAATTTGATTTTAACTGATTTATGCTTGTTTATAAATGTATGTCAGAGACAAAAGATATCCCTAGCACAAATATGTCCATGTTGCCCTGAACTTGAAGTGGGATTGTAAATGGAGATTGAGAGGAGATGCAAGTCCTGGCACCTCAAAGGTGCACTTGTTCTTGTAATGACAAGATCACCATAAGTCACTACTCATTTTCCCATTGATAAGCCAATGCAAGTGCTACTTGTTTGGTTTTTTGTTTGTTTTGTTTTGTTTTACAATGTTCATTGTCATGATAATGAAGATGTGGCTATGGAAGGAAGAAACCAGAAGGGAATTAGTGTTGGTGCTGGCGGTGGTAGGAGGGTGTGTGGAAGAGAAAGGATGCTTATTGCAATGTGGAGAAAGACAAGCACAGTTAAAGTTTTGTGAAATTTTCCTCTCATGATGTAGTTTTGAGATTCTGCTTTTCGCACTTCTTCCTCTGAGCTGCTGGCATATATCATGTCATCAAATGTTGCCTGTTGTCCAAATTGCTGTAAGTGGACAGTAACTGTCTTTAACACATTCCTGTGATAACCCTAGGGAGGGTGTAGGGGAGGATATGTCATCACAGAATCAGTTCTATAAATCACATTCGTACAAGACAGGTCTGTAAGAACGCTAACCTTGTGCAATGGCAGCACGAGTATTGAAACATTTTGTTTTTAAAACCTGTGATGTGACTTTTGCCAGCAATAAACAAGGCCAAATGATATACAGCTCACAGCCTGCTCCTCTTTTCCTTTGTGATGAAAAGGACTGCAAAATAAGATTTTAAGTATTTACAATCATCTAATAAAATGCTTCATGAGTATTTATGAGGTACTTCTTTAACAGGATAAATTGTAATATTAATCAAAATCAAGACTACGACTTGGAATTCTTCCAAGAACCCAGATCGTAGACAAAGCTTTTCAGGTATTTCTCAATTCATTAATTCTAAGTTAAGTTGTTTATTCCATTCTTTCTGCATGCGTAAGAATGCAGCTATTTGACAGGAAGTCAAACAATCCCAATATGAATTGCTGTTTGCTGGTTTATTAGCTAAATCATGATGACTTGAGATATTGTTAATATTAAATAAAATCTCTACTAAGTGAATATGCATGAATGCGATTTCATTATGTTATTATTTCCTCTCTGTTGTGTGATTGAGACCCTGTGGGAGGCAAATCCATATATAAAAGTTAATTCTTTGCACATCCTCCTTCCTCATTCCTCCTCTCCTGTACCAACTGGCCCTCTGTGAGTAGGGTAAGGATTGAGGCATAGCATTTTATAAGAGTGAGACAGATCATTCATTAGGTTGGGTAGTTAGAAACACAAAGGCATCTTGATCTTGGAATCATTTGTATTAGATCCAGAAAGAATTGGAAAGGTTGCTTTAACTTTCTGAAGTGCAGTCTGATAACATATAAAATGAGCTAATATTCCACAGGTGTTTTGAGATAGAGTCCAATACTTCCTATGAGAAGGAATCTTTATTTTGTTTTATTTTAACCCTAAATTGTTTGTTTTGGCAAAGTTGATTTTGAGGCTAATGGAGTCTCACAAACAATATTTAAAATTTATACTTGATTTTTAGTTTATCCCACTACAAAAGCACTGTTAAAGCTCCCAACGGTAGAGACAAAAGTACAAAGGCAGAGTTAAATAATATGATCTGCCATGATAAAAATTCTCCTATTCCAAAAATGCCAGTAATAATGTTGACCTTTACCTGAGCCCTGTGCCCCTGAATAACAGGGACAACAGGGCTGGTTAAGAAATCCTCCCATCCCTTTTTTATTCCTGCAAATGGCTTATTGCAAAGGACCACCCCTCCCCATATGATTTTGGTAAGATTCAAAGATGGCCCCTTGTACCTATGATAAAGCCAGATATAGACCTTTGAAATTTCCATTCTTTGTCTCATAAGCAATTAGCTGAATTGTTTGTCTCCGCTAACCAATCTGGAGAAAACATCCACCAAGTTTACTTATTTAAACATCCATCAGGTTTCTTTCCTTAACTCGGGCCTCTGAACCTGGCTGACCCTTGAAAATTGGAATATAAACAACCCTCCTTAACAGTCCCTCCTGAGGTTTGGCTGACCTCAAAGGAAAATATTCCCTAATCAACTGTTCAATCACAACACCCATTCCTAACACTGACGCACACATGATTCTTTCTGGCCTCATTATTTTAAAAGAGTACCTGGGATTTATTTTAATCAGCTGTGGTAATGTATAAAGGCATGAAGGGACTGTCATTGAAAGAAGATACTTCTTACACTCATAGATCCCTAGAGGCACAGAAGGCCATGCGGGGCCATATGGCGAAGCACCAGGGTCCTCAGGGACAGAGGGAGTGAGGGGAAAACAAGGACAAATGCCTTTATTGTGGTTTGTGCGGAAAGGAATGCAGGGTAAGCAGGCTTAGGGGTGACTAGTTTGAATAATTTCAGCAGGCTCTGCCATATAGAGGCTGTTCCTAGTTGTCTGGTACCTGGCCCACCCTGGGGTGATTAGGTCAGAGAAACAGTGGCCCATGTGTAAAAGCCCTGTGAGAGCTCAATAAAGGAGGTGGCTGAAGCTTGGACCCTAGATTGGTTGGTTTGCATATGAAAGGTGACCTTAATACTAGGTGAGCTGTATACTCTAAGAATCCACTAGCCCTGGGAGGGCCAGTCCCTCTAGGGTCAGCAAGGCCAATTGTCAAAGCAACAAATTGTCAAAGCATCAAAAATACAGAACAAAAAGACATGATTAATACACTTGTTTACTTCCCTCTATAAAAGAAAAAATATCTTTTGCCTGACCTTTGGGATCCTTGCTTGATATTATGGTCACAACATTCTTCCTACTGCTATTATCCCCCTTCTTTTATTTCAATAATCTTTTTGAATAAAGTCCCTCCTTACCTATGTCTGGATTTGTTTTTAATTTGATACCAATAAAACTGACTATTAGGTTCAGCCTAGTCATTTCAGCAGATTTGGAGAGTGGTGATGGATTGTGACAGATGGGCCCACGGCAGTTCTATATGAGATTGAGCGCACCGCCCCATGGTTTGTTGGAAGGAAATCTTTTATTGTAAACAGAGGTAGCAAGGTCAGTATATTAGTTACCTATTACTGCTATAACAAATTACCAAATACTTAGTGGCTTAAAACAACACAAGTTTATCATAATATCAAGCAATTCTGGAGTTCAGAATTCCAAAATCAGTCTCATTGGGTGAAAGTCAAGGTATCAGTAAGGCTGGTTCCCTCTAGAGGCTCTAGGGGAGACTCTATTTCCTAACCTTTTCCAGCTTCTAGAGGTTGCCCCCATTCCTTGGCCTGTGGCATGCTTTCATCTTCAAAGTCAGCAGTGGCTGGTTGAGTCTTTCTCATATTGCATCACTGATTCTCTGTCTCTCTCTTCTACACTTCAAGTACTGTTGTGATTACATGGGGCACACCAAGATAATCCAGGATAATCTCTTTATTTTAAGATCAGTTAATTAGCAACCTTCATTCCATCTGCAACCTTAATTGACCTTTGCCATATGTCATAACACATTCATGGGATTAGGATGTAGACATCTTTAGGGGACCATTACTGTACTTACTACAGTTAGAGAAAAATGCCCCTTGAATATTAGTTTATTCAGCCCCATCAAGGCCAGCCTTCCTTCTCAGAGGAATGAAAAATAATCTGAGATCTTCTCCCAAAATGATTTTTGCATAAAAAAAATCTGAAAGTATAAAAAATTGTTTCAACAGAGAAAAATGGCATAGAATTGGCTCATCCATTTTGGGAGTTAATGTCAGAAATAGGATTTTGATTTTATTTTTTGTATAGTTTTATATATTTATAGTCTATATAAATTAAAAAGATCACTGCATGCGCAGGAACCCAACACTTACCGCTCCTGCTTCAGTGTCAGTGTTCATTCCTATGCAATCACTGTAGGGACTTTAATACCATTGAGAGACCAAGGGTTTGGATGGAGCTAGAATTTGATCCTAAATCCTTGAGTCAATGACTGAAAACTTTTGAGCCTCATTTGTCTCTTCTGCAAAACGAGGTACAATTATCTATCATGAAATCTTTTGTGGTATCCAGGAAGATAAATTTAAATATTTCATGCCAGAAAATATAACCTAAATTACCTTTTTAAAAATAATAATGGATTTCAAATGTAAAAAGGATTTTTACCCCAAGGTGCTTGTTTCTCCTACCTGAACTATTATAATATTTTTCTAATTGTGTCTCTGCTTTTACTTCTATCTTTAATCCACTTTACAAAGTGGATTTAAAATATAATTTAGAATATAAATTGAATCATGTTGTCCTTGTTAAATTGCTTGACATTGTATGTTACCCTATCTAAAAGGATATATTTATTAATTAATTCAGTTAAGTTTATTGAGCATCTTTGGCTTTTATAAAAAGTTAGTGAGCAAGCCACAATTCCAGACCTCATGAATTTCAGAAGATAAATTTATTTTCCCCACTGCAGAGTCTATTATAGTCCATGGCTGCACCAAACTCCACCTACCTGGTCCCCACTGTACTCCTAAGAGTCAATTATAACCAAAGATAGTATAAGCATAAAAGGTAGAAAATATTAGCATAAAGAGTGTCTGCATGAACACCATATTGCAGTGTGTGTGAGAAAGAGAGAGAGAGACTGGGCTAGCAAATAATGTAACATGATAATACAAAAACCAAGGAAGAGATCCATGCCACTAGAGAGCTTGGCATATTCCATCTGCACAGCAACACTGCACTCAGACAGTCCTAACTCTCCTCCATGGGGCTGTGGACCCTGCTTTTAGCTGCAATGCCTGTGGATTCCGTGATTGTACGTTTTCCTTTTGGTAAAGGGATTATCTGATCAGTTTTCTAAAACAGGCAAACTTCCTTATAATACGATTTGTTTTAGGAACTATCATAGTGCTTGGTCAGAAGCTTCAGGCAATATCACCACAGCTGCAAGGGAAAGAAGACGACACATAGATGAAGCCAATGTCTGGCCACTTTTTACTAAAATGTTTGATTCCATATTATCTTCCTCAAAGGAACTCTAAAAAATAATTTCATACCAACATAAGATCATACAATGTAGGAGGAGGAAAATGAACTTTGAAAGAAGGGTTCAGATTCTGGCTCTTGCATTAAGAAGCTGCGTGGGCTTTGACAATTAACAGCCTTTCTGAATCTCTGTTTGTTCTCCTTTAGATGGATGATGTCTGCATTGAAGTCTTTCTTACAAGGTTTAAATATGCCCTATGCATTTAAAAATATCTAATCCATTCTTTTTTATTTTTATAACTTATTTAAATTATTTGGATAATTCGTTGTAAGTTGGCCTGTATTTGGGAGGGAAGGGACTCTGGAATTGTTAAAGAGATTCTTAGATAACTAGAAATTTCTGGGTGATAGAGTCTAAGAAGAGAAATAGTTCAAAATATTATTATTCTACCTATTTCCAGAAGAATTTTCAGCAGCTGAAACTCTAGATTTAAATTTAAAAATGTTTATGTTTTTAAACCCCAAATTCAGGCTCATGTACCTGATGTGTAGGTAAAACCAAACACTGTGACACTGGGTTTGGAAATAGAGAAAGGTTTATTCAATTTGGCCAAAGCCAGAAGACTGGAGAGCAAGATCTCTCAGATCAGTCTTAACAAAAGGATGAAGTAGGAACTTTTATGCAGCTAGGGAGAGAGGAGGAATTTGGTTGGTGAGGGGGGAGAGGGGGAGTTTCAGGGAACCAAAGAAGGAAGTCTGTGTTACTGTAGTCTCAGATAACACCTTGAGTAACTAGACTTCTGGGAGTCAGCAGCTAGTGGCAGCTTTTTCAAGGGCATTCATTCCTTCTGCAAAACAAACTCATAGATTTTTTCCTGGTGACCCTGGAGCTGTCTCCTCCTCCTGCTTGACAAAAACACTGTATATCAGCAAGTAATAATTACTGTGAGAACAAGGGACGCTGGGTAGGTAGTGAGCAGTTAACATGTGCAAGCAAATAGGTGCCTAGTCAAATTTTACATTATTTCAGTCATTAAAAAAATACTAGGGTACTAGAATCTCAAGGGGTCTGGCTACACTTACAGTCAGGAATCATAGTTATTCTTTTTTTCGTTGTTCCCTAATTCTCAATACCTAAGTCAGTGCCTACCATGTGGAAGGCAAGCAATAAATATATTAATAAAATATTAAAATCATGTTATGAAAAGAACCAATAGACTAAATATACAAGTAAATAAGGATAAAATTAAGATTAAAGCTTATTTAACACATGTCTAGTAATCAGTAGTGCCTTACTAAGAATTGCCATTATCATTACTGATATATTTTAATATTATTATATTATTTTACAAAGCACCTACTGCAAGTTAATAACCATAGCAGTACTTTGGCTTTTTCTCTAAACTTCTTTTAAAGGAAGTGAAGCAATTTGGGTTAAGTGGTTCTTATTATTCCTTGGGATAATAGACATATATTTATCTGAAGAAGAAATTGAAAAAAGAATTTAACTCAAGATATCTTCTCAAAAGGGAGCATATTGTCACTGATACTGGTTTTGTGAACAATGCGAATATTTTACCCAAAGCCTTGTTATATAGACAATATCCAGGAATACATATTTCTCTATAGTGGCCAAGGTCAAGTATGTTATATTAAAACAGGTAAAACCACACCGATGAGGAACTTCTATACCATAACCTAGACCAGTTAACTTTTTGAAGCTCTGGTATGGTCTAAAATTTTGGAGCTGTGAGAAACTAGAAGACTGAATAATTGTCTCATTTTTTTCCTTCCAAATTGAGGAAGGCTACAACTAATTTTGTATCAACAGGGAGCTGAGCCATCTAATTTCTGTGTGAGAATTGCTCTGATGATGCGTGTACTACCCACTCTTCTTGTTTGTGTACCCTGCCCTTCAGGATACTGCTGATACCACGAGACTTCCCTGCTGCCAAGCTCACTCTCTGCCTGGTTCTTTATGTAAAAATGAGTAATTGCAAATTCAACTCCTATTGGTCCATCTTTCAAATACATGAAGAATTTCTTACATACAGGATTCATAGGTCAAATCTTGAGTTTGGCAGGGATCCTGAATATCTCTACCCTTGATTTCTCCTTTTCCTTATATCCAGTTCTCCCAGTAGCTCACTATTACATGCTGAAATTTATATATAGCTCCATATATTAATGCCCACATGGAAGTCTCCAGGCATATTTTACTCATCCTATGTGAAGTCAAACTCATTATTCCCACTAAATAAAACCAAACAAAAGCATACTTTCCATACTTGTGTTGCTCTCTCTCGAGTACCTCCTCCATGTATTTCTAGAAGGATTTTTATTTTTAATCATAGCAATGGGAACCTACTATGGAGTCTTAAGCATATATATACAATTTATATTTTTATGACCAAAATACTTAACATGGACTGCAAGGGCCTGCATGGTGTTTCCTCATTAGGTATCATGTTATTCTTGGCTTTCTGCAGGAAAGTGACTTGTGCTTCTCATCCCTAGGTGTTTTCATGTGTCAATTTCTCTGTGTGGAAAGACTCTTGCCCACACTCACCCTTTACTCACAAAGACCTAGTAACTTTTTCCAAGATATCAGCTTAAACAGTAGGAGCATCTTGCAGAACTGTGTTACTAAGTACAATTCTTCTATTACTTGTTCTCAAAAAGTCAGCATTTATTTCCTCTGTGACATACACCGGAATTTTTTCTGTGTGTGTATATATATATTTATATACATTTGTATGTATATATTTAATTCCAGTGCTGGTCATCTGCACTAGACCATGACATCCATTAAGGCTGGGATATTTTCTGCCTTTCTCACCACTGTATCCCCCCGTATCTTACAGTCTACCTGGGACAAAGTAGGCATTCAAATAAATGCCTGCTAAATAAATGAATGTTACTCAAAATTAACACATTTAAAAGAATTGTATAAAATTCTAAAGTTTCATTTACAAGAAGGTTAATTTATGACTCATACAAATATAAAATAAAATCTATCCAAGATATATGTGAAATTAATTAATAGGGGAACCAGTAAGATGCTAAAACTGGGTTCAAAGATGAATTTGAAAGACAGAGGTATATCAGGCAATTTGGAATGCTGACATCCATCTGCAATAATAGATGCAAAACTGGCTAAAATCCTTTGAGGAAATAAAATGCGATATTTGGCATAATCTTTTCTACAGATGGGAAATTCAATCACATCTTTATCAGACAATGCCCATTTCTATTGTTATGAACAGTAATCATTTACATGATATTCAGTTTTCTAAAACTAAACTTCTACCCATTTTAGAGCTATAATATAAACAAGTCAATAGAAAGACAATCAAAGGCACTTAACCTGTGAATCAGATAACCCAGAATGCCCAGCCCACTGAAGAGACACCCAGTAATCTCCCTCGCCCCTTATCAAGTATTTGAGACTTTTTCCTGAAAAACACAATCTATTCACTTTTGTAGAGATTTTTTATTTTATCATCATGCCCAACCTAAGCCTAGACTACTATTCGAATAAAGGTCTATTAATCTTCGTAAAGTTTAATCTTTAGATCACCAATCTGAGACTCAGTCTCTTAATCCAACTGCCAAAAGGTATCTGAATACTTTTGTATCAGTTAAGAATTAAGAGCATCTAAATAAACAATTTTGTTACCAAAAAAAATATCATGTAATTTATCCACATTTCTCTTATCACTTGTGTCTCTTTTTGGGTGGCAAGGTTGACAATATTGAAAGACAACCAAAACTAGGCATGGTAGCTCACAACTGTAATCCCAACTACTTGGGAGGCTGAGATGGGAGGACTGCTTGAGGCCAGGGGTTTGAGACCAGCCTCGGCAATGTAGCAAGATCCTGCCTCTTAAACAAAAAAAAAAAAAAAAAAAAGACAAGCAAATGTGCATTTCTCCCTTACATAAATGCTTCATTGAATCTAATTAACTGATCAAGCAAGATATAGTTATATAAACAATTGTAAAAATATTTTTGTGAAAATGAAAATAAAGGCCAGAGGTGTTAATTCTACAAAGCAGTGGCACAATTAAAAAAAATAATAATTCAAACAAGAACTAACACAGCTCAATTTATGCAATAGGTAGTTGTGTGATCTAGAGCAAATAATTTATCTTCTCTCCACTACTATACAAGAAATGATATTGTCATTGTCTAGATGTCCCTTGCAGTCCAGACACTCTGAACTCTAAGGCCATACTGTTGGCTGAGTTTGAGCCTAGAGCTGAAGATCTCACCAGCCAAGGTTTAGGGGTAGGCAGACATCCACTTTGAGATCTTCCTATTTCCTTGAGGCACTATCAGCTGGAAGAACTGATAGCAGCGTCTTCTTTCTCAGTGTGCAAGACTCTCCTATTTCTTTCTTTCCGCCTATGGTCAGTATCTTCTGTTTGCTCTTCCAGGTCAACTTTCCACTCCTATTTACCCTGTTCTGTGTCCCAGAGGCCTGATGTGTTTATCCAGTACCAAAGAATTTTTTTTCTTTCTGGCTGCCAGTTGTCTTCTGGCAATGGATATTATGGCAGGAGATTAGAGTTCGGGTGGGAAGACAGTGAGGTTAGGGTGTTTATTCCCTCAGTTCTGCCCTTGCTGAGTTGCTGTGGGTTAGAGACATCACTCTCCTGAACACCAAAGTGCCTCTCAGGAAGACCTTGCCAGGTAGTTACCTCCTCTGGATTTTGTTCAGCTACCTTCAGACCTATGAATACTAACAATTCCACACTTTTGTTAGTTTTGTTGCATTATACCATGATGGTTGTTTCCCATCAATCTGCCTGCATATTTGCAAAAATCACTGTTAAACTCTTCTCGATGACCCAGTGTGAGCACACCATCATATCACTGCTGGGACCTTGACTGGAGTAGAAAGCATGGAGTCAAGAGCCATTGACTCTAGAGTGTTTCTTCTTTACCCTCACCCACATCCTGGGGATGAAAAAGGCCCAGCTAGCTAGAAAAGAAGAAAACAGGGAGAAAAAGAGAAATTACCAATTCAAACCAATTGTTCTTCTACACCATGCTAACAAACAAACCAGGTTCCTCAACAGCCAGCATTTTATATCATGCTGCATTGTTTAAAAAAAAAATTCCTGTTTCTCATCTTAATTCCCTTTCTAAAAATGAGGGAGACAAAACATCAATACATTTAGAATAGCAGAATGTTTAAAGGATAAATTCTTCCTGTGTTACAAAGTGTATTTGGCAGACCTACTTACCTTCTTCTTAATTACACTTGAACTTCCAGATACGATACTCTAATTCATCAAATGCATTACCTTAATTTTTTCCCTTGAACTTTTCTTCCATTTCTTGCCAGTCAGAAGCAGTCTGTATATCCTTCTCCTTCTTATAGCAGATGATATTTCACTTTCCTATTTCACTCTATCTTCTTCTAAGTCTCTTAATGGTTTCTGTAAGAATTAGCTGGGTTTTTTTTTCTCTGTGCTCTCCTTGCCATATACCACATTTTATTGGGTGGTTAAAAGTCTATTCACCTTTAAGATATTATCAAATGTAACGTTTAATAATATCAATAAGAAGAGCTTTACCATTTACTGAGGTTTTACTCTGGTTCTCAACCAGTAGCTTCACATACACAATTTCATTTAATTCTCATAACAATCCTATGAGGGATTATACATAAGAATCATCATTTTCAGGTGGAGAAACAGATGAAGTGACTTGTTGAAGGTTATGCTTTTAAGAAGCAATGGGATTTGAACCCGTGTACTGAACTCAATGCCCAACCACTTAACCACTTTACTAACAAAAAGAACATTAAAAGGCAACATGGTGTCATTGGTAAAGTAAGTGGACTTTGGAGAGAGAACACTCATGTTCAGATCCCGGTTGTTCCCCGACCTAGTAGGTGACTTTAGAAAAGCTACTCAAGCACCCAGGGCCTCAGGTTTCTCGTCTTTAGAAGGGCAGTGGTGATACTCACAATACCTCTAGAGTAGGGGTGAGGAATAAATACATCACCATGTGTGATGGGTCCTCCCAGCAGTCATTTAATATTAGTCTTATTATTATTTCTAACTTAATATTATTGATAGTGTTTCAAGAATGAGCCAGATTCTTCCACAGTAGGAAACACCAGGAACATAAAATTCCTTACAAATACTGTAAAAACAGCATTCTTTGCATGAACATTAAATTTGTGACAATTAAAGGAGACTTTTGAAGGTCTCTCAAACATAAATAAACAAACAAACAAAAATCCATCTTTCCCTATGAAGCTGCTTTTGGTGTCTTCCTCTGGTTCCTTCTTCATCTCCGAAGTGCAGGATTTATCAGAAGATCATATTAAGAAGCTCCACAAACTGAAATCTCCTTGAGCAGAAGCCTAGTTTTATATTATTTTTCATCTTAGACTTCAGGACAGCAGTTTCAACAGTTTAATGGTTGACGGTTGCCAGAAAAAAATGAATGAATCAAAAAAGTAAATGATCAAAGTGTCTGGCTACCTCACTTCTTAAGCCAATAGGTAAAAATTTGCTATCTACGTGGTTCTGGATTCCATAGCTTAATTTTATGATTATTTTTTCAGGAGTAAATTATTAACCCAGTGCTTTGTTTGGTAATTTGTTTGTTTATGTTCTAAAACCATAATGCTAATATCTACTCTGGCACACTAAGATAATCGGTATCGTTTATGTCTTTACAGAGAGAAAATGCCCTTAGCACGTAGGAAGAAAAATTTTAATCAGAGGGTAAGGGAGCAATTGAAATAAAGAGAAATAAATGAATCATGATACTTTAAATAATATTTTTTAAACAAATATAAGCCGTTTAGTAGGTCATATATCTCCCTATCTCCCTACCGTCATCTTAAAGATTAAATTGTGTCGCCTTGAGTTCCTTGAAGTTCAAATAATTTATCATTTTATGAAACATATAAGCTTTCCAAATATTTCCCACACACGAATGCACCCACCTACTCTCTCCTAGTCTTAATGCCTAGAATGGGAGGTCCACCCTGCTTTTGTCATCCCGGAAGGAATACTGGTTCTCATAAGAAGAAATACTATGGAAATATCTTGGCAAATGAGACGATAAATATCTATTGTTGCCTTTGAGAACCCTCTATTTTTTATGTCATCTTGTTTTCCCACTTATATATCCAAACCAGGCTGTACATGGCCAATATTGATGTCAGCAACAGCTAACCTCCCCTTTCTCACCTTTCCAACTATAAATAGAAAAATAATTGAATCACGTGAGTGAACTGACTATACAGAAAACATCAAAATAGGGAGCATAAAGCATGTTGCTAATGCTTTGTTGAAGCCACCAGAAGCTGGGGCGCATCTCTGCTCCTGTGTATGAGATTTCATCAAATAAAAGTACCTATTTCAGTTGAGAGCCATAAATATACCCTTGTTTAGCGAGTGGCTGTTATTGTTTCTTTGGCTTTTGACAAACTTATAAAAGCGGAAACTAATTCACAGTCTGCAGGAGAGGTAATTTGTCAAATATTAAGATTCATATCAAGACATTTAGCCACTTAAATAAGAAAATATATACACACACACACAAAAACACACATATACACTCATATAAAAGCTAGTTTTAGGCAATTGTTGTATTTGATGCTGAAATCATTTACGGTATTTTCACA
>VBSM01000949.1:2862676-2924928 GCA_008086735.1 Cheirogaleus medius
AGTTTTAGGCAATTGTTGTATTTGATGCTGAAATCATTTACGGTATTTTCACATGGTGTGTTAGTTACCTCTTTCCAGACAGCCTTCTTTGATTAAGTTGATGGCGTCTTGCACTTCTACTATTACAAAGTCAAATGATTTGCTATTGATTTTGCTTTGAACCTGAAGTAATGATACGGTGTTGGCACAGACTATAATGAATGTGGATCCGAGTGTTGCCCCAGGGTTTATTCTCAGACTAAGACTTTTTCCCATGTAGCCGATGTGGGTTATTTTTAAATATTAAATAAATTTGAAAGGAATCATGTTATCTTCTTGTTACCAGTAAGCCCAGAATTTTCAAGGTGCTATCTTAAGATGAGAAAAAACCCTCAGACGTAGTAATCCTACTGGAAAGATTATATAGGATTTGGTCTAATCCTTATTTTTTTCCACATTTTTTATCTTCGACTTTCATCAAACTAAATCAATGAATATGACTATTATTGAGGATCTTCTTACCTTAATGGACTTTTAAAAACATCAGCTAAAGCTTGTTATATTTCTAATTTAGAATCCTAACTCCTCTTAATGAAATGTGTTCTTAAATTCTCATCAGATATTTACTTTGAAAGTATTTGTGTAGCTTCAGAAAGTTCTTGAGCTAAAAATGAGAAATATGTTGAAGTCTAATTTCTTTGATTGAAATCTTCTTTAAAATATTTATTTACACTAAAAATATGTTTTTCTCTCCCTTTAATATGTTACAATACAATACAAATTACAATAATATGTTACAATATTTTTTTGTCATTTTAGTAAATAAACTCTCCTTTTGCCTCTCCGTGTTTAATGTCTGACTAGTTTTAGATTTAGGTTGGAAAAGAATGACTTTTAATTATAATCTAACTATAGTTAAGTTTCATCAAATGTTTACTATGTGCCAGGCCCTCAGTTAAGCCATTCATATACAAATGTATTTAATCCCTGTAACTCCTCCAGGAGATAGGTGTTCTTATTATCCCATTGCACAGTGGGAAGGAAAACTGAGTCTTCCAGAGTGTAACTTCCCTGAGGCTGCACTGCTGAGCAAGTGGAGAAAAGGGGATTTGAACAAGCTTTGTCTAAACCAGTGAATGTATCAGCCAGGAATTTAGTATGATCAGATGGCCCAATCTGAGTACTTTTGAGGAGAGTTTAATAAAGTTACCATTTACAAAGGGGACAAGATGTGGGGAAATCACCAGTGACAGTGCAGCTCCCCACGCCTTGTAAGAACATGGAGTCTCTTCGATTTGGAAGTTTGAACATTCAGCAAGAAGAAACAATCGCTGGAAATCTGAAGAGATTACTGGGAGCTGGACTCCCGACAGGAGCTGTCCTTTCGTCTGGCCCAAAGTGATCCCATGGGAGGAAGCCAGAGGATTTCATAGCCCATCAGCTCTTTTCTTTTTCTCTGATCACCTGCAAGTGCTTCCAGTCATGCGAACCCAAAAGGAATCCAGAGAGTCATTGATATAGTCCATGTTCAGCCTCCAAGAATGCAGAGCAGGGTGGAAAAGCAGGGAAGGCAAACCTGCAAAAGTAAACTGTGGATAATCAACAAAGTAGTCCTTCCATTGTGCAGTCTTTGGACCACCTGTGTCAGGATTCTGGGCTTGTGAACAGAAACTCCAGATTGCTGAGTTTAGGGGCCATGTCTAAGAGTCTGAATGATAAGAGCCATAGGAGAATTTTATATATGATTTCTACATAACTTCTTAGAGAAGACTTGAAGAATGTAGCAATAGTTCCTTTAGATCTCCAATGAAATTTTATACAGAAGAGGCATCAGACTTTAAAAAGTGCCTGAGTAAGAGAGATCAAGGACTAATGAATGAAACTTACAGGATGGCTGGTATCTGCTCAACAGAAGAAAGAACCATCTTATGACCTAAGCTGTTGATCTATAGATGAAACTACTTTAGCTATTTTTATTATTGAAAGTGTTCAACAGTAAATGTTTAATGAAATAATAAATGTAAAATGCTTTGTAAAATGTAAATTTAGGTTATTATAATGATGACAACAATGATGGGGAAGAGCTAAAATAGTTTAGTTGCATTGAAACACTGAACTGTAAAAATTTAAAGACATTAATAGTGAAGAAAGGGAACAACTTATAATTATACTGTTGGGCACCTATAATGCAAGGTACCATGCTAAGGGCTTATATTCTACCTTATCTAATGGAATCTGCAACAACCCGGGTACATAAATAAAAGTATCCACAGAAACAAATGAGGAAAGAGAGGCTTAGAAAAATTATGTAGAATGTAGTAAGAACCTAGGCATTTTGTTTCCAGCATCTATATTCCTATCCCTAGATTGCCTTTATATTGGGCAGATTGAGTTATTGAAGCTTTCACATAAGATGACTAGAGTAACAAGCTCATTATTATCTACCCTACTTGCAAACCAGACACATCTAATTGAATGCAGAACAGGTAGCCACTAGTTAATATCATTGGTTTATACCTGAAATGAAACCTAACTGACATCTTTGCTCAAAGTTCATAAATAAACACATATAAGCCATCAAGTCTTTAAGCTAAATAACTCTATAGGATGAGGATCGAGTGTTCAGAAATATCCCCTGAGACTTTGGAAGCTTTGAGAGCAGTTCCTGTTCTTGAATTTAGCTGCCAAACGATTCTCTTAGTCCTGATGGTTGGACTTTCTTATCTCTCTGTAAGAAGTCAAGTCAGCAGTCCCTAGAATAAGTTCAGATCTCTGTAGAATGTGAGAGTTAGAGATTTTTGCTCATTTGAGCACAATTACTGATGAGTGGCTCATTTGTATAATAAAAGAGCAATGTGAGAGGAAAATGGTCACAGAGTTTAAAGGGCAAGCTCATATTTTGCCTTGTGCAGGTCATGTCAGGAATGAAGGGCTTTTAAATTGTGACAACTGTCTGCCGCCTGCAACAGCTTTCCTCACCATTATCACCTTCAGACAAGACTGGGGGTACAAATTGGAAGGCAATTTTAAGTTATTTCACAAATTGCCTTGAATATTGAAGATTCAATTAGACACATTGCTTTGACTTTGTTTGCATAGCTGTTGAAATGTGTACTCTGTGAAAAAATTCAGCTATTAAGTGTGAGAAAAAGGGGGAAAAAATCCATGTGATGTTTTAAGACTCATCACACCATAGCTTTATGATCCAGTCTGTTTCTTTTAAGGGAAAAATATTTTACATATAAATAAACATCCTGATTAATGGCTTCAGTGAACAGACTCAGCTTCTTGTATTTTTCTCTTGATTGCCCATTATTGGACCCAGGTCCTCACTACAGTGTTGGAATGTCTATCCACCTATTTATATCACCTTGATATGTGACTTATGTTTGCTTTTATTTTTGTAAATATCTCTTCTACTCAGAAATGAACCCTGAAAGAGTAGAAACTGTTGAAATCATTTATGGATTTTGATATTGCTTGGCATAGTGCTAAGTAGAGAGGAAGAACTCATGACTTGTACCCAAATCTTGGTGTCAGCCAAAGAAAGGGGTAAGAATGTTTTTGAGACTCAGAATAAAAATACAGAACTGTGGTTGGAAAGCTAGAAACTGGACCTTGAGGAGGCAATTCAAACTAGGAAGGAGGTCCTTGTGTCTCTGATAGCTTCCCTTAGCTCATTTCCCAGCAGTTTGCATTTTTCCTATTTATCTTATTCCATGGAGGTCAGGACCAGAGCAGAGCTTACTGACAGAGCTATGGCAAAGTTAGAGAAGGACATGGATTGTCTAGAATAGACTGATTTTTTTCTAAGAAAGAAAGTGAAGAGTGTCCATACACAGCATCTGCCCTTCCCAGACTATAAATTGTGAAACCTAGATCCAACCTCAGCTAAATTGTAACACCAAATATTCCCCAATGCCATTAAAACCAACACTGTCTCTTTCTTACAGATCCATATGTTCCAATTTTCCAAATTTTACCCACTCTTAAATTATGTCTCGAAATGTAATCTCTGAAGCCTAACTTCTATAACCTTTAGAGAAGATAAAATGAGTTAAATTCTTTATTTTCTTACAATAATTATTACTACTCTCCAAATTATTTATACATTGCCTTGGGGGGATAAACATTTTCAAATGAATACACTTCTCTTGGAATCCCAGTAAGACTCAATATAGTGGTAGACATATGATAGTGCTCAAAAAATATACTCTTGATCTAATCCTTATGCATTGGAGGGGATCATCTCCTAGGATTTTCCAAGAAGAGAGCAAACAGTCTTCCTTTTTACTGTCTCAGTTCTTGCATCAGTATTTCTCAATGAAGGAAGAGCATTCTAGGAAGATTAGCAATAGGCCTAGAAGTTTAAGAGTTCATATAACTGGGTAATGGCTTAGAACTTGACAAGAATGCCAAGGTGAGAAAAATTTAGACAAACCAACAAAAGAGTTCATTGGATTAAGCTGATAAAGATTGAATGACCGAATCATAGACCATTTTCCTCAATGCATTGGAAATGAGATATTTGGCTTCTGTCATTTCTGAGACTTATAGCTGCTCAGAAAATATATGTTAAATGAATAAACAGTTACATATACGAGGCACTGAGGATATAAGTTGCTTAGGTAGATTGATATAATTATTGTACTCAAGTTATTTAGGATGAGACAGCCCATTTAACTTTTCTTTTACATATAAACTGTTTTTTTTTTTTTAAATGAGAAGGTTTCTAGGCCTTCAATGTTCTTGTTCTTGTCAACCTCCTCCACCAAGTCTCTAGATATCTCTGGAAGCCTATATTATTACTGTCAGTTTCTGCCCTTCTTATAAACTATATATACAAAAACAACAACACTAGATTCTAGGAAAATTATAACCTCTTTCCAAAGAGTTCCAGAATGAGTTGGGATATATCCAAAATGATTTATACTACTAAGTCTCTATGGAAATACATCACATCTCATAACACAAGGCTATTTTTGAAATTTTTAAGGAAGAGGCATAAGTTGTGAATCCCAAAGCAGCAACATGTAGTGATTGGAAGGCAATGCTATGGGTTTGCAGCAACTGTAAATTGTGTTTTAGGGATCCCAGCGGAGCAAGTAGGAAATGAAGAGGAAAAGTTAGTGTTAAAAATAAGGAGAAAATAATATAAAAAGACAGGTGTGATGTGCCCACTTTAAGGTTTGGTACTTTGAAAATGGACAAAAATTACTGCAGATATAAAAAAGGTAAAAAATGTCTGCCAAATGCCACTGTAAATTTGCAATAAAATAAATTCAGTAACAGACATTTGGAATATGACTGTGAAAGGAATTTAAATTACTCTTGAAATCAAACTTTGGATGGCCTTCCTGATAGTGATGCAGGGGATGTCCTAGTGAAGGGAGGAAAGTCCCCTGAACTCGCCAGGAACCCACTTGGCAGGAAAGAATTCAAGTGTGAGCCAACTAACCACAGAAAGTTCATTGAGATTGAGACGGATAAAAGATCCGATTCCACAGATGGACTAGGGGTCCTTTCCTGAGCAGGATGGGGGACACCTTATGGGGCAACGGTAATGTTTTTAAATGTTCAAAAACCTCGTTAGGAAACAGCCATATGTGACCAGCATTGTCTGGTAGTCAGGCCATAAAGGTTAATCATAAACTTCTGTCACAGAAGGGTAAACACAAACAGTTTGTATGGCATCAGGCTTAGTAATTCATCCTTCCTTGGATGATCCCTGGCCAGCAACTTGCTGGCGACTTTCTTGTTCATAGTGGTTAGGGTCTGGTATCAGTCAAATAGCTGCACTCAGGTTCTCTCAACCTTCCTCTTCTGCCGTATCCCTACATTAATAGGAAAAAATAATAGGCATTATTTAGAAGATTAAAAGTAATTCCAAATAAATAATTATCTCACTGAGATAAATCTTTGGGGATTATATTCTGAAGTGAGTAAAGAAAATTCATGATGACGTTGATAGATTTTAGAGAATTAATTTTATATAAATAACTCTTAATGCCCATTGATTGTATTGGTGAAGCTTCATGATTGATTGGGCAAGATGTAAATAAGAATGAGCACTATTACTTTATCTCCATTATTTAAAGTTTTCTTTCTTTCATTATACCAACTTCATGGCTGTTTTCTTTAGAAGAATAAAAAATGGCTAAGAGGAACCAACGTGTTCAAGTAGTTAGAGTTAGAGACTGGAACTTTTGTTATGGAAGTTTAATAACAGAGTTTTCATTTTATCATTGGGTCATGAAGGAATCCAATGTCCCATTTGGTGAACTTAATTATCCCCTCTGGTGTTTTTCCATATTCTATGCTAAATATTAAGCCATGGTGTTATATCATTGAGTGGAACTGCTAGGCCATAAAAAAATACTGAAAGCCTTTCAGAATTGCAATTTCCAAGAGAAAAAGACTTTAATAATAAAAGCATCTAACTGAAAGACACTTGGTATTAAGCTGGGGGCAAGAAATGGAAGGGTGGCTTCATGAACCTTAAATTTCCTAGTTTGATTTATGCAGCATCATTGTACCTAAGTAAATGCTTCTTTCATGAGCCATTTTATTGGTTAAGAAAAGATTATTATCTGAAAAAAGCATGTTGAGACATTAGTGCCTGTCTGTAGTTTTGTATTCTCAGTTTAGGGTAACCAATTAAAACATGTGGAAGGTTATATCACTGTTGCATCAGTAACCAGGTCTATAGATAATTACGTATTGAGATGTATAATAAAATATATAATTAAGTCATATGGACTATGGAGTGCCACTGACTAGATACTTTAAAAATATCAAGGAAAATGAAGTTGAGCAATTTATTGCAACAACAACAGAAAAGTTCACCGCTGCAGATTCACTCCTTTGATTTCTAATAATAAGAAGAAAGAAAGGAAAAATTGCCATTTTGACCTAGCCAGGCTTTAAGTAGGCAGTAGGCATGAACTAGTCACCATCAGTGCTACAGAAAAGAACAAAGCAGAGGAGAACAAAAGGAGATGGGGAAGATTTGGGGAAGCTCAAGTGTCACACTATGTCTTAAAGTTTTGACAAATGGTGCTGATTTGGCTTTCATATTTTGTTTGTCCACATACTCCCAAAAGAAACTAGGTAAGGGGTGGCTTAGCTTGAAGATTCAAATGAGTGGTACTCCTCCTTTTAAGCTATATGTGTGCATCTATATATTCAACGTGGAAACTCTGCAAGGAGAGGATATACAACCATGATTGACTTTTCTTTTAGTGACAGGTGGCACATGATGCAAGTACCCTTTACTTTGTAGATGATATCCTAGCATATCCCAGAACTATGGAATACTAAGAACTTCACCAATATAATAAACCCATGAACCTTTACAGGTTTTCTCAACTTCTGGAATCATGTGACTTATTAAGGCATCCAGTATACTTGTTCTTCAGTTGCAGTACACATGGTTTCACCCAAATAGTGGGTCCAGTGTGCTCTTCTGTGAATTGTCTAGATTAGCACTTCTAGTAACCATATTACCAAAAGAAAGCAGGTAAAATTAATTTGAATAATATATTTTATTTAACCCAATCTATCTAAAATGATAACATTTAACATGCTAGCAATATGAAAAGCTATAACATAAGGCATAATTGATGTTTCTTTTTCCCTCACTCTGGGTCTGGAAGAATAAACTTTGGATGAGGTTTGACATCCTGTCTCAATCGCTTACTCCTTTGCGGAGAAGTCAAAGCAGAATACATAAGGACACTGCCAGTTCTTCTCTCTTAAGAAAAGAACCTGATAAAGGGATGGAGTGAGAAACCCTAGACACTGTCAAAGAAGTTTCCTTTGCTACATTCTGGGCTAAAACATAAGTGAAAAGCATGCATATCCCAGCTTCTCCAATGACACACACAGTGACCTAGGCTACCTAGAGTGCTAGCTATAATTTCACCCCTTTTCTTTCTGTGTTAAGAAAGCATAGCCAAAATCAGGAGAGAAAGCATGACATCATTACAGGAATAATCCCAAACCAATTTGACTTATAAGGAAGTAAAACTGTTTTCCAGCTTCAATACTTTATTACATGTCAGGACACGTTGGTTTTTCCGAAGACCTAAATTTATGGCAACAAGCATTTACAGCAGAGCTGTAAAGGACATTAGAAATTATCTATTTTGATTCCCTTCATTTTTCAGATGACCTCCCAGGTAAGCCTTGGAAATCTCTGGATTGGCAACTCTTTTTATGTTTCTTGTTCAGTAGTTGCCTCTGTTTGCTCAGCATTTATTTTTATGTTTTACAAAAGGATGTGGATTATGTTATGTTATAATTGAAAGCTACCAGCATAAGCATTCTAAATCCAATTCCTCTTCATTTCAGTCAAATTTCACATTTCATTACAACAGAATTAATTTGATGGCCAAATCTGGTATGTTACTGCTTTCCAGCTAGATTTGCTTCCAATTTAACATCCTAACTGTGCTTGTAAAATAGACAATAAAACAATCTTTTCTGATTTGGGAAATACTCTTTATTCTTCATTTCTCTCTGCTCCACTGTAACATTTTAGCTGAGTTTTATGGAACAATCATTTTCCTCATCTAATTACTGCAATTCCCTGGTAGATGGCCTCCCTTGCCCTGCAATAGCAAAATTATCATAAATACACAATTCCACTGCCAGCATCTCATCTTGCACATGCGTCAGTGAGCAGAGCTAGGTTTTTCCCCCTTCTAAATTGTGCTCTTGCTGTATTGACAATTTTAATATGAACCAATCAAGTCTTTCTCTGACATTCCAACACATTCCTGAGAAAGTTAGTCTTGCCTCATAGGCACTCTTCAGGTTCAGCTCCTAGTATTTACACATAACTGTGCATGCAGATAAAAACTGACACTGAAGTCTCCTGGTTGAATCCTTAGACACCAGGACTCTCTTCCAACATGGACAAGTGGAGAGCAACTCTCCAAAAAAGATCATAGCAATAAATCATAGGTGTAGCAGTACCACATTCATGGAAGATCAACTGAAAATCCTTATTCAATCAAAACTCTTACCCAGATTTTGCTACCAAATGAAAACGCTTTATAAATCAATACTGAAGAGTCTAGAATACAGATTTGATTTTAGATTAAAAATTGAGGCACTGATTCCAGAAAAGGTCAGAACTCGAGAAGGCTTTAGAATCACCAAGGACATCCTGAAGAAAAGATTTCAAGTAGAGAAGCCAGAGAGTGTCCTACCTCTTACACCTCTTTCCAATCACACACCATCATCAAGATATTTTTGAATAACCCTAACCCAGAGATTGATTCTAGAGAACAACTTGTAAAAGAATTTGGAGTTCCAGAGTCAAGAGTCCAAATTTGGTTTCAAAATCAAAAATCTGTATTTCATGTCCAGAAAAAAAGATAATCTGATAAGACCTTAAAATAAAGACAAGGCTGGTGTCAAGATCTGTGAGATAAGAGAGTTCCAGATATAGAAGCCACATAAGATGGCACCAGCCTCACTAGGAACTGTCTTATTTCTCTGGAGCCAGAGCAAGGTGGTCACTGAGACAAATTCAGTGTATATCATCTCACTCTCACTCTTCCTAGGAATGTACTTTTTGCTTATATTAAATATACATTTAATATGCCAGATGAGAAATCAAGTCATGAGGAGCAACATTTTGAGTCTCAAATGACTACTTGAAAATAAACTTTTGCAATCTAACCTATTTGTACTGAGTATATATGTCTTCTATAGAGACACACACATGTATATACATACACAGAAGGAATTTTAAATCCTGATGGGTTTGGCTAAGAATGTACTTTGCAATGAATTCTTTGAAATTTTCTTTATACTTATGTCTGTATTAAATGTGAGGAAAAGAACCCTCTTTTATTAAAAAAAGTATGAAAATATTTTCTATAGAACACTTGCTCATCTGCATCAAAAGTATATTATTTCCCCAGCTGCTATTAGTTTATATTGAATGCATATTTAGATGGGCTTCCACATACTTAGAGTCATCTTTTTTTTCTTCAATATACATTGAGCCATGTTTGAAACAGGATTAGTTTTCAGCTTAACTGAATACTGCATTTTGATAAGTTCAAGTGAATGACTAGTTCAAGTATATTCAAAATACATTATTTATAAAACTGGGTGATTTTTCTGAATCCTTTTATATTTGTTTTCTCTCTTTTTGTTCTTTAGTATATATCTTGCATGATAAACAAAAAGAATTTCTATAAGGGTTGAAAAATGTTGATTTCCAGTTACTGGGCCTGAACTGAAATTAATAGTTTCACTATCTTTTATATTTTGAACATCTCTTGTTATTAGTAATTATTTATTAATTAGTTGTAACCTTAAATGATCCTGATAAAATAGGCATGATTATCTCTTATTTTAAACTAGGTTCTTCAGAAAATTTATTGTGATGAGAGAAATAAATATATAAATAAATAAATATTGATATTCACAATTTCTTACCCTTCTTTTCCTAAGGAATATTTTATCTTTTTTGGGGGGGGGTACTAGACCTTGTCATACTTATTAAAAGAATGGGTGAAAGGAAGAATTGAGAGGAACCGAGATAGATTTTATTGATTGCTAATAGAATATAAATGGTATTAATGTAGAACAGAAAGAAGAGAGGCCTAAAATTAGAGAGTAAGGGAAGCACATAAAATAAGATAAGGTAGCATGAAGGGAATTTTCAAAGATTTTTGGTAGGAATGGAAGGAGGAAAGGAGGAAAAGGGAGAGAAAGAGAGAGAGATTGTGTTTAGGGATACCTACTATCATAACATTATAAATATCATTGGACACTATATTAATTTTTATTGCTGCTGTAACAAATTACCACAAACTTAGTGGCTTAAAATAATACAATTTTATTATCGCACAGTTCTAGGAATCAAAAATCTAAAATTAGTCTTAACTGTGTTAAAGTCAAGATACTAGCAGAGCTACATTCCTCCTGGAGGCTCTAGGAGTGTACCCATATCCCTGCCTTTTCTAGCTTCTAGAGACATCCTACATTCCTTGGCTCATAGTACCTTACATCTTCAAAGCCAGCAATGAGTGATGGAATCTCATGTTGTGTCACTCTGATACTGGCTCTCCTGCCTCTTCCTTTACATTTAAGGACCCTATAATCCAAGATAACCTCATTATTTTAATGTCATCTGATAGCAATCTTAACTTCACTTGGAACCTTGATTCTTATTTGCCACGTCACATAACATATTCTCAGGTCATGGGAATTAGGATATGAACATCTTTGAGGCCATTATCTTGTCTACGACAAACACAAAACATGTATCCTACATTTTACATGGGACATAACCGTGCCTTGAAAAATGAAATGACTTCCCCAAGGTAAACATACTATAATAAGTGCTGTTGCAAAAATATTCAGCCACATGACTCATAAAAATATCTAGAATTTTAATTATTTTTGGTGGCTCTATTTTGCCCATAGATAACAGTTATGCTTTTATAATCAATGATGAACATGTATGTTACTAATGACTTTTGATTATAAATGTCTGTGATCTCTGTGCACTCTTTTTGTGGAAATTTTTTTTATGGTAGAGTTATAGTGAGAAACAAGTGATTGAACATAGCTCTCATGCACTGTGTTGGACTATAGGTATTAGTTTCATGTCCTCAATTGAGGACTGTACTTTTTGAGGACAGGGGTCCTTCCCTTATTGATCTTATACATGCATCCTGTTTTATAGTGCTTATTATAATTTTTACAGGTAATCAGTTAAATACTGTTTAAATGGATGTCTGTATGTGGGACAGAAGGAATGAGGGAGCAATAAAATCCCTGGATGAGTAATAAATAGATCTTACTTGTTCCTACTCCAAGTTTCACCATAAATTTTTCATGTTGTCTTTCATTAACCCATATGAAATGATGTGGTACTACTGGATCCTTTTCAAGTTTTTTTTCCCCCTAGTTCTTAAGTTCTGTGATTAAAAAGGTATTGGAAGTACTTTTCTTTTCTTTTTTTTTTTATCTTCCAAGGTGATGTCTAAATGCCATCTATGGGAATGTGATTTTAGTTTTACTGGGAAGCAAGATCATCAAGATCACATCTTCCATGAGAAGCAAAGCTAAGGCAGCTAGTGGGAGGAAGAGACCAGAGAACCAGAAAGAACATGAGGAAGGAAAAAGAGGTGAGTTTTAGTATTTGCATTTTTTCTGCTGCAATGAAGAGTGTGATGGTTAAGGGTGTTTTAATTGCTCACATTTTTGTTTGAGTAACTGTTTGAAAATAAGGATAATATTGTACATATTACCCTCACTCTGGGGGCTTGGTGTACACTCATTTAATTCTGAATCCTGATACATATGGAAACTGGCTTAATAAAAGTTGCACCTGATAATGTGGCTTGAGGCAAGGAAAGACAAAACATATCTCAGCACAAGAGTATACTGGAATGTTGTTAAGAAGTAGCTTGTCTTAATGGATCAAAGGTTTGATTATCTTGGATGTTCCATTTCTGGTATTGGAAACTTCTTTCCACCTCCTACTCAATGTCTACATATGCGCACACATACTCAAATGCATACACTTGTGGCTCACAGACACACACACACGTACACACACACACCCCTGCACCCCATAGAAGTAAAACAAGATGAAAATGAACGATCATCTGTTTTAAGAAGCTGAGGGAAAAATGAGGGCAAATTCTGGACAGGAAGGATGAACATATGTAGTGGTCCCAAGTGCTAGATCTATGACTCTATACCTATCCAGTTACTCTAAATTTCCAAACCCATCATTTCCTATACACTCTTTATACATTGGCAATCACAACTGAAACCTGAAACAAACGCTGTTTTATGACTCTCCTTTCTTCTAGGATTACTGTGAGATGGTCCAACTAGCAATGTTTACTAATGGTTACTGTTGCCTGTCATTTTCATGATCTGGAATAAAGTGCTGAGTTCACACTTGTTTTGTGCAAGCAGATCTGTCCATTTGTTAATACATTCATCGCCAAAAAAAAAAAAAATCTGTTTGAGTAAAGGACTTGTTTTTGTAGATGACTATTTTCTCCTCTTTTGTGTATACTCCTTATTTTACTTTTGTTATTGCTTTCATCTTTTCCCCATGCAGTGTTAATAAGAGGGGCTTACTGTCTTTAATTGTAAGGAAAGTGAGATGTGTCCTTTCATTGCCATTAATGGCAACTGAACCTGTCACTTGTCATAACCCTGGTCTGTGTGTTCAACGCAGAGAGAGCCTGGCTTACCAGGACAGGCCTCCAGGCATCATCCCAAATATACAAGGAATCAAGGGCTCACTGGGTCCCAATCATTATGAAGATATTTCCCTGCAAGTTTTGAGCTGGAAGGGCTGGTTGTACGTATGCTGGTGTCCTCAGGCTTCTTAGCTACAGGGTCAGAATTAACAATGCCCAGAATTGGCACTCTCTGAGTGTGTCCCAAGTGGCTTGTTTCCCTGACTGTAAATTGCCCATCATTCTCTTTTGTGTGCAGAGACCTTTGGAAATATTGAGATTCAGTGTGTGCACTGAAGCTTGAGCTAGAAAATGAGAAATAATGACAAACTGAAAAAAGTCCTCATGATTATCTTAACAAAATATCCTCTGGTTTCTTTCCGTGGCATCTTTATGTACATTAGCCTTTCCATTCTAAATCTGAAACTTTTCTCTAATTATTACAGCTTAAGTTCACAACGCAGCAAGGGCTTCAAAGTGCCATACTTATTACTGCCACTGTGCTTTCATGAATATCTTTTTATTGGTCTTTTCTCGTCTTACCCATCTTTGAAGGCCCAGCCCCTGTCTGAAACCTTCTCCAGTTCATCAAATTAAGGCGAGGCACCCACTTACATGTGCTACCAAGTTACTCTGTGTCCCTTATTTCTATTCTTCAACCTTTTCCCATTCAAGCTTGCATCATTTGGGCTAGGTAGTTACATGTGCCTCTCATCTTGCTGGAGCACCTCAAGTTTGCAGACAGTGACTTATTCATCTAAATGTAGAAGGATATGATTTTCTGTTTTCTTCCCTGACTCGGTTCTTGTCCATCCTTGTTCCTCCTGGGGAAGGTGATTTTAGGACAATATTGGCTATTCAAGATTTCTGCATAGAATTATTTTATTAGCAAGGTGGAGGTTTAAAGATGTGCTTCAATAAAGATTATTGCCATCCAAAATGGGGCCAGAATGAATCCTAACAATCTGAACTATAAATAATAGCTTCAAGGTTAAGTTGGGATCTTTGAGGGAGTGAGGAGAAGTAGAAACTGAAAGAAGCAAAGGGAACAAGGAAAACAGAGCAGGATTCAGAATCCTATCTATGGTTATAGCTAAAAAGACTGAACGGAAACTCAGTGAGCTCAATACATAATATCAGCAGCCTCATTTGGGGTCTTGTTCCATGAGATTATATCCTGTCTTGTTATGGGTTATATTTATAGACCCTTTGAAAATATAAGACAAAATGCAGGATTTTATAGATAGGTAGGGATAGCGGGCCAGAGAGACAGACAGATAGATGCTGTAGGTGCTTCATACCTAACAGTTGCCCAATATAATATTTGACAAATTCAATAGCTTGAAATTCCTGAAAAAACATTACAAACATCATTTCATCCTGAGTTCATCCTCAGTCAAGCGAGCATTACAAAGAGTGGCTTAGTGTAATCCTCCGCTCCAGATCAGCAGAGTCATTAGCTCAGACATGTGGAAAAGAGTAAATACATGAGCTGCTAGACTGCAGCAAAAGCCTGCTTCTCTTGTTCCCGCTCTGTGGACCCTGACATGCCAACTCTCTGCCCAGAGTCCAGACCCGCGTTTGAGGGATAGCTTAACACAGCCGGTGCCGCAACATGATCACACTTGCTTAGGGTCAAAGAAGACAGAGGCACTGGGCTTGCAGTAGGTGAAACAAATACAACTTTATTTATTTGTTTGGAATGAAAATCACAGCTGGAAAGTGACTCAGGATATGTACATATACATTGTCATGGATGGGCTAACTGCCACAAACTTTTTTAGATAATACATTGATAATATTTGTTAAAATTACAAATGTGTAAATTTTCAGCTAGCGGTTCACCTTTTTGAAAGAACACATGCTACAGAATTAATAGCACCAATGCAATTGTGTGCACAAGGAATAGTATGTGTCTATTAAAAAGAATGAGGTAGATATTTACATAATGACCTGGATGATGTGCATTATATTGAGTAAAAATGCATACTGCTGAGATACACACACACAAACACACACACACACACACACACACACACACACTCTCTCTCTCTCATGGACACAGACACATAGGCATACCTACAACAATTTTACCATTATCAAAAACTGCAATAATAATATAACTAACCGTGCATATTTTTATAAACATAGAGGAAGAAGTAGAAGGAATCTTCTAAAACCAGATTAGTTGTATCATCTCTACAATTTATAAATATTAGTACGTAGTTCTTTCCAGTCCTAGAGAAAAAGAAACTGAATCTCAAAGCAGTTATGTACATTTTCCAAGGTAATAAAACTAGAAAGAACTGGAGGTGGGGCTAAAATACAGATAGATCTCTCTGAACTGTGCTGCTTCCTACAAGTCACACTTTTATTATGTAAGTACACGTCTGCATGTATGTTCTGTAAATGTTTGTGACATAATAAGATGTATCATTTTATAGCTTGTAGAAAACAAGTTGTCTTTAGGATCAGAAAATCTGGGCTTAAGTCCTTGCTATCTCTAAAAAAAAAAAATCTCTGATTTGAATTATTCACTTAAAGTCTCTGAGCCATTGTTTCCTCAACTTGGAAAAGGAAATAATTCCAGCCCACATTTCCTTACAAAATTGTTGTGAGGGTTAAATAAAATAATATAAATAATATAGATAATACATATATAAGTAGACTAGGTTATAGCTTTCATGAAAGCAGGGGCTACCCATGTTTCTGTTATCATTGTATACCCAGCACACGGCATAGTACTTGGAATAATCCTTTTTTCTTAAATTTAAATTTTATTGAGGTGCAATTTCCATGTAATAAAATTCACAAATTTTAAGTGTAAAGCAAATGAGTTTTGCCAAATGTATATATTTTATAACTCCTGCTCTATTAATATAGAGAATATTACTATCACTCAAGAAAGTTCATATCCTTGCTTGACATGGTAAATGCTGATTTGATTTCTATCACTAAAAAATAGTTTTCCCTATTCTAGAATTTTATATTTTATCTTTTGAAGAGCAAAATGTTTTAATTTTGACAAAGTTTAATTTGTATATTTTTAATTAATTTTTAGTGCTTTAAAATATTAATTTTCTGTGCTATTTTGTCCTAAGAAATATTTGCTTACCCCAAGTTAACAAAGATAGTCTCCTGCTTTCTTCTAGAAGTTTTAGAGTTTTAGCTTTTACATTTTGGTCTGTGTTCCAAGTTAAAATTTTTTGCATTGTGTAACATAAAAGTCATGTTAGAGTATGTATGTGTGTGTGTGTATGTGTGTGTGTATTTATGAATAACCAGTTGTTTCAGTACAATATTTAAGAAGTCTATTCCTTATCAGTTGTGTACTTTGATATCTTTGTCAAAAACCAGTTGATCCAGAATCAGGAAAAGGCAAATCAAAACCATAATGAGATGCCCCTTCAAACCCACTACGATGGCTATAATAAAAAAAAGGTATATAATTTAAGTTTTGGTGAGGACGTGGAGAAAATGGAATATTCATATGCTTTCATACACTGGAATGTAAAATGATGCAGCTGCTTTGCAAAACAACCTAGAAGGTCCTCAAAATGTTTAACATAAAGTTACCATATTACCAACTGAGAAAATTCCATTCTGGATATAGCCCCAAGAGAAATGAAAACATGTCTACAGGAAAACTTACATATGCATGTTCATAGCATTTGCATTCTCCCATCCAAGTACTAACCAGGCCCAACCCTGCTTAGCTTCCAAGATCAGACAAGATCAGGTGCATTCAGGGTGGCCTGGCCATAGACAGCATTTGTATTCTCAATAGCGAAGAAGTGGAAATGATCCAAATGTCCACCAGCTAATAAAAGGATAAATAAAATGTGGTACATCCATACAATGTAATATTATTTGACTACAAAAAGGAATGAAGTACTGTTACATGCTACAACATGAATGAACCTGGAAAACATTGTGCTAAGTGAAAGAAATGAGTCACAAAAGACCACATGTTGTATTACTTCATTTATGTGAAATGTCCAGAATAGGCAACTCTATAATGATAGAAAGTACACTGATGGTTGCCTAGGACTGGGAGGAGCTGTCTGGGGAATAGAAAAATGACTGCTAATGGTATGGATTTCTCTTTGGGGTGATGAAAATATTATAAACTTTATTGTGTTGCTGATGGTACAACTTTGTGGCTATGCTAAAAATAATTTAATTGTTTGATTTAAATAGATAAATTTTACAGTATGAAATATTTATAGTATCTCAATAAAGAGTTTATTAAAAGGTAATTCACATATGTTTGTGAATCTGTTTATGAATTATATATTCTGCTCCATGTATCCATATATCTATCTTTATGTTAATACCATGGTGTATTGATCGTTGTAGTTTTGCAATGATTAATAGAAATAGGGATTGTAAGCTCTCCAACATTTTTTCCCCCAAAATATTTTTGACTACTCTAGAACATTTATATGTTTCATATAAAAATTTTGGACTCAGTCTGGAAATTTTTACAAAAAATTCTTGCTAAGATTTTTAATTAGATTTTATGAATCCATAGATTAATGTGAGAAGAATAGGCATCTTAATAGTACTGAATCTTTGAATCCTTAATTAAGAGACATCTCTTTATTTATATTTTCTAAAATTTTTCTCAGCAATTACTTTTTCCCACTAGTTTTCTCTTTTTATTATAGAAGATTTGAAAGTTTTTGGTAAAATTCATATTTTTACTATAAATATTAACTTTTTTTCATTTTCCAATTGTTTGTTGCTGGTATATCAAAACATAAATGATATTTGCATATTGGCTTTGTATCCTACAATTTTTATATGAGGGGATTTCAAAAAGTATATGGAAAATGCATATTATGAACAAACCATGCATGGATTTCAAAAATTTTTTCACCTAAATAAACTCATACTACCTTGTTATAACGTGTCTGAACAGGATGTAGTTTGAGGTACTTAGAAGGAAGAGACATCAGTTTGAAACCCTATTAAAGCAACATGAATTCTATTAAAATTGAAGCAAGGATAAACATCAAATATATTATGAAACTTGCATGGAAGAATGGTGAAATCATCGATGCTTTACAAAAAGTTTATGTGGACAATGCCCAAAAGAAGTCAGCAGTTTACAAATGGATAACTCATTTTAAGAAAAGTCAAGATGTTGAAGATGAAGCCTGCATCAGCAGACCACCCACATGAATTTTCAAGGAAAAAATTCACCTTGTCTATGGCCTGATTGAAGAGGACCAATGATTAACAGCAGAAAAAGAAAAGTAGCCAACATTATAGACATCTCAATTGGTTCAGCTTACACAATTCTTGCTGAACAATTATAGTTGAGCAAACTTTCCTCTCAATCAGTGCCAAACCCATTGTACCCAAATGAACTGCAAACAAGAAAAGAAGTTTCAATGAAAATGTTAAGTAAGTGGGATCAAGATCCTGAAGCATTTCTTTGAAGAATTGTAACAGGAGATGAAACATGGCTTTACTAGTATGATCCGGAAGACAAAGCACAATCAAAGCAATGGCTACCAAGAGGTGGAAGTGGTTCAGTCAAAGCAAAAGTAGAGAGGTCGAAAGTCATGGCATCAGTTTTCTGGGGGGATTTTTAGGGCATTTTACTTGTTGACGTACTGGAGGGCCAAAGGACAATAACATATGCTTATCATGAGAGTGCTTTGAGAATGTTAGCCAAAGCTTTAGCAGAAAAATGCTCAGGACAACCTTATGAGAGCATTCTTTTCCACCATAACAATGCTCCTGCTCATTCCTCTCATCACACAAGGGTAATTTTGGGAGAGTTTTTATGAGACATCATTAGGCATCCACCTTACAGTCTTTTTTTGGCATGTTCTGACTTCTTTTTGTTTCCTTATCTTAGAAAATTTTTAAAGGCCACCCATTTTTCTTCAGTTAACAATGTATAAGAGACTGTATTGACATGGTTAAATTCTCAGAACCCTCAGTTCTTTAGAGATGGACCAAATGGTTGGTATCATTGCTTACAAAAGTATCTTAACTTGATGAAGCTTATGTTGAGAAACAAAGTTTATATTTTTTATTTTTACCTTTTAATTCCATTTGCCACAAACTATCTAAAATTCTTTCAGAGATTTATTTACTAAGTATAGCAATCTTTTGGTATATTTCTCATGAAATTTTATGTAGACAATTATGTTTTGCTTTCTATTTTCCAATCTCTATGCACATCATTTCTTTTTTTCTTTTTTCACAATATTGCACTGGTTAATACAATATTTAATAAAAATTTTCAGTGGACATGCTTGTGCCCAATTTCAGAGAGAAAGTATTAGTTTGTCAACCATTATGTATGATGTTGTTTATAGGTTTTTCATAGATGTTCTTTATCAAGTTGATGAAATATCATTCTACTCACAGTTGACCAAGATGTTTTATTTATTTATTTTTTAAGAAATGGGTGTTAAATTTCATCAAATGCTATTTCTTTATTTATTAACATGATAATGTAACTTTTTTATTCTATTAGTGTGGTGACTTACAAAAATTGATTTTTGAACACTAAAACAAACTTGCATTTATGGGATAAACATTACTTGGTCATAATATATGATCCTTTTTGTATATTCCTGGATTTGGTTTTCTAACATATTCTTAAATATTTTTATCTATTTTTATAAAAGACATTGATCTATAATTTTCTTTACTTGGAATTTTTTGGAGGCAGTCAGGTTTGGTAGGTAGCATGATTATAGTAGCCTTGCTCAACAAGCATAGAAGTGTTCTCTGCTCAATTTTCTGAAAGTGTTTGTATAATACTGGTCTTATTTCTTCCTTTAATGTTTGATGGAACTCACCATGATGCTGATTAGCAATTTTTTTCTAAATTTATTTTCTCTTTTCCTTGCTTCTTTTCCATTTTGTTGATTTCTGCTCTTAATCTCGATCATTTCTTGCCTTGTGTTTTGTTTACTTTTTAAACTTCTTAAGCTTTAAGCCTCTTAAATTGAAGAACAACATATATACTTGATTTCAAGACTTTCCTCTTTTCTTATATATTCATTTACAGTTATAAATTTCCCTCTTGCAATGACTTTAGCTGAATTGTACAAATTGTGTTTTCATTATCATTCAATTCAAAATATTTTCTAACTTCTTTAGCAATTGCTTCTTGGATTATGGGTTATTTAGAAGCATGTTATTTAATTTCCAAATATTTAGGAGTTGTCTGCATATCTTATTATTATTGATTTAAAATCCAGTTCTACTGTGTTCATAGAATATACTTTGTTAGATTTTAATATCAATAAAAAATAAGTAAAAATAAAAAGATTTTAACCATTTGAAATTTATTGAGACTTGTTTATTGCCCCTCTCTTAAAATGGTCTAATTTGTTGAATATTCCATGTGTACTTGATCAATAAAGTCAGAGTAGTTCATAGTGTGATTTAGATCTTAAATATTTTTACTGATTTTTTTTTCTACTTGTTGTTCCATTACTGAGAGAAGGATGTAAAATCCCTGTCCATGGTCCTAAATTTATTTCTCACTCTAGTCTGTCAGTTTGTGCTTCTCGCACTGCATGTTTAGTTATTATAAACATGCATATTTTGGATTGATACATCTTCCTGATAAATTGTTCCTTTCATTATTATATAATATCTTTCTTTATCTCTTATATTAGTAACACTCTTTGTCTTAATGTGTCCTTTCATTTGGAATTGAAATAGTTATGCCTGCCTTCACATGCTTACTCTTTGTAAGTTGTATCTTTTTTCATCACTTTACTTCTTTTTAGTTTTTTCTTAGAAATTTGAATATTTTATTTATTTTATTTCTTCACATCAGGTAAAGAAGGTTGAGTTAAGCACAGTTTCAGTTTAAGGCACATTACCACCCTTAGTCTGTGAAATGTCTCCTCTTGTTTATGTCTATATATTCCCTATTATGCTTATCACTCCCTCCCCCAATGGGCAACCATTCTACTGGTTTCAATATGTAGCATATCTTTGGTTTTCCTTAGTTCAGTTCTTACAAAATGTATATTATTGTTCTGTACATGTATGTATTTTTGAATTACATAAATGATATATCTCATTTTTTTCTTATTTTCTTCCACTGTTTTGTTTTTAAGATACACCCACATTTCTATGTGTATATATAGTTCTTAATGTATTGCATGTAGTGTGCATTTACCACAATTTACTTCCTCAATCTTCAGTATGGACCCATAAAATTGCCTGCAAATTCTTCTTCACACATGCCACTAGAAACAACCTTGTAGTGCTATTTTTGGAATATTTGTAAGGCTTTCTTAAGATAAATACCTAAGAATATAATTGTTGGGTCAAGGAGTTTCATTATATTTAATTTGACCAGGTTTTGTCACATTGGCTCCAGGATAGCCAGACCTTACTCCCTCCAGTAGTGTAGGAGGACTGATATGGCCCCATGCCTTTGCCAACTCTTGACATTATCCTGCTCTTTAATTTTTGCTAATTAAGCTATAAAATGTACCACATTCTTGTTTAAATCCCCATTTCTTTGATAATAAATACAAGTGAGCATCTCTATACGCACATCTTTATCTTTTGGATTTCTACATCTGTAAATTGACTTTTCACATCATCTGTTCATTTTTTCCATTAGTATTGACTTGCTGAAGTTCCTTGTACATCCCAGATAGTCATCCTTTGTTGGTTTTAGATATTTCAGACATCTCCTCCAAATATGTCATTTATTTATTTATTTATTTATTTTTATTTTTTAGAAACAGAGTCTCTCTCTGTTGCCCAGGCTGGAGTGCAGTGGTGCAATCACTAAGACCTCAAACTTCTGAGCCCAAGTGATTTTCTCACCCCCATCTCCTGAGTAGCTGGGACCACAGGTGTGCACCACCATGCCCATGCCCTGCTAATATTTTTTAGTTTTTGTAGAGATGAGATCTCACTGTGTTGCCCAGGCTTGTCTCAAACTCCTGGCCTCAAGTGATTTTACCACCTTGGCCTTCCAAAATGCTGTAATTACAGGCATGAGCTACTGCGTCTGGCCCTGTCTTTTGTCTCCAGACTTTGTTTAAAGTGCTCTTTGCGGAACAAAAATTAATTTATTTTTAGATCAGATGAAACTGAGATTTTATTTACCTACAGTAAAATGCACCCATATAGGTATAAAGTTCTATGAGTTTAGAAAAATGTATACAGGTACATATCAATCAAGATACAGAATATTTCTACTACCCCAAAACTTCCTTGTAGGAATCTTTATTGCTACTCTTCTTTCCACATCTCCAGCTCTACTAATCAATAATCCAATTTCTGTGCCAATAGTTTTGCCTGGGCCAAAATGTCATATTAATGGAATTTTAGAATAAAAAATGCTTTTAAGGATTATTCACATTATTAAATGTATCACTAGTTTTTCTGTTGTTATTGCTAAATAGCATTCCATTTTTCAGACATATCACAATTTGTTTATTCATTCAACAACTGATGAACATTTAAAGTCTATTTTAAGTCAATATTTTACTTCTTCTCCTTATACCTCATACCTGGCCCTTCTCACTTCTAATCCACCCTCCCTCCTAGGCTTACCCTGCTCATTTCCTACTGGACCCTTTTCACTTCTTATTTCTTGCTTCACAGTTTTACACTCCACACTGCAAATGTAATGACCTTAAAACGTTATAATTCTATATGTGATCTCCAGTCCTTTTCCCAATAGTTGTCATATCTTTTACTTCTAAATGTTCTAAGTTCAAATTATAATGTTAATATTTTTTTGCTCTAAACAGTTGATTGTATTTTAAGTAGACTATAAGGAGAAAAAACACTTTTTTATATATACCTATTTAAAAATTTATTTCTAAGGAACTTTATTTCTTCTTGTAGATTCAATTTTCCATCTGGTATCATTTCCCTGTTAGCTGAAGACATCCTTTAGCATTTCTTATAGGGCATATCTGCTGGTGACAAATTATCTGTACTTTTGTTTATCTTAAGTGATCATTCTTTTACTCTAATTTTTAAAAAAAAATATTTTCACGATATAGAATTCTGGGTTGAAAGTTTAAAAAATATTTTTATCACTACAAAGATGTTATCCCATTGTCCTCTTTTGTCAATTGTTTCTGATAAGAAGTCTATATTTATTCTAATTCTGTTCCTATGGATATGATGTATCTGATATTTTTGTGTGTGGTGGGGGGCTAGTGGGCCTGGCTGCCTTGAGGAATTTCCCTTTATCTCTGGTTTTTGAGAATTTGACTATCATTGCTTAGGTGTGGCTCTCTCTTTATCCTGCTTGAGTTTTGCTAAAGATTCTTGGATTAGTAAGGCAGGCCTTTTTGTTTATTTGTTTGTTTTTATCAATTTTGAAGTCTTTGGAAATTATTTCTTCACTTTGTTTTTTCCTCCAATTTTTTCTCTTTTATTTCAGGTGACTATTCATATTATCCAATGGGTTGCTGAGGCTCTGTTAATTTTTCTCTCAAATTTTTATTCCTATTCTTCAAGTTGTATAATTTCTATTAGTTTGTCTTTAGATTTACTGATTTTTTTATTGCATTTCCCAGTCTGGTCTTAAGTTTCTGTAGGGAATTTTTCATTTTAGTTATTTTTCTTCGAAGTCCTCAACTTTCAATTTGCTTCTATAATATATATACACACATATACATATATATGGACCTGAATTCTGTAGTCCTCCAGCTTGGCTCTTCTGTCTGGTTGATTTTCTTCTAGTGTTTTTGTTCCCTTGTCAACTTCATAGCATCTGAAATTGGGTAAACTTCGTGATCTTGCCCCACTTATGTACTGCTCAGTCCTCAACCGGGAAATTACTTGAGACCTCTTTCTGGGCCTTCCTCTCTGCATATACATACATATTTGTATGTATATGTACACACTTTTCTTTTTGTCTTTTGATGATATTTCCTATCTTTATTTTTCAAGGGCACATTTTCCCTTAATTCTTTGAATACATTTATAAAGTTACTTTCGACTCTCTTTTCTAATTTTTCTAATAATTTTTTCTAATTCCACCATCTGGACCATCAGGTTCAATTTCTATTGACTTTTTTCTTCATTACAGATCACATTTTTCAATTTGTTTGTTTGTTTATATATCTCAGAAACTCTAGATTTTATATTTCATATTTTCCCCTGAAGAATGTTGACTCTTTTTTAGCAGTCAGCTCAATTATTGCCTGATCATCTTAGACTTACATAAGCTTGGCTCCATACTTCGTTGGTGATAATTTCTGCAAAATGTTTCTCAAGCAACTAGTACTTGTTGAGACTCAATTTCCAAGCTCTGTCTCCCAGAGTATCATGTTAGGACTTGCTTTTATGCTTTATGAGGGTGAATGTGGGGTAGACACAGTCTGTACTTCTAAGTCATGACCTTTCAGTGATCTCAGCTGAGTGCTAGATATTTTAACAGGGTTTTAGGTCTGGTGGAGGATAAACAGGTGTCAAGGAGGTGGCTAGAGGTGGAGAGCAGGAACAGAATTGTAGCTAGGAACCAAATTGCGGCTAGGAACTGTTCCCTGGTGGGAACATATGTGGTAAAAATTTGCTAGTAACCTTTAACTGACTTAGAGCTTATTACCATCTAATTAGCATAACATGGGTGGAGCTTTGCAGAAAATCCTAGAAAAGATGCATGCCCAGGAAGGGAAACTGTTATATAACATACTGTGGTATGTCGTCTGTCATATGATCACAACCTGTTATATATAACAGGTTATATAATCACAACCTGTCAATCACTCCCAAAGGCAGGAAATGGCAACCACTATTGCCAGGGGAAAGGTGGAACAAGCTAGTGGGCTTATAAAAGGCAACATGTGCTCAGCCTCCAGCATCTTTCTCCACTAGTGGGACTGACTCATTCCACTCTCTCTGGAATGTATGTTCACTTCGTGAAGCTTCCTTCTTTACTTTCATTCTTCCTTTTATATGATAAATTGTATAAAATTGCTCTGTGTCTGTGATCACTCCATCATTGGCTCAACTCGGTACCAGTACTCACTGGGAACCGGGACCAGGGAACATCCACACAGCAGAACCTAACCAAGGGCATTAAGAAGATGTCTCTGCTCTGACAGGACCTGAATTCTGCAGTCCTCCAGCATGGCTCTTCTGTCTTGTTGACTATCTTCTAGTGTCTTTGTTCCCTTGTCAACCTCAGAGCATCTGAAATTAGGTAAGCTTCGTGATCTTGCCCCACTTATGTACTGCTCAGTCCTCAACCGGGAAATTACTTGAGACCTCCTTCTGTGCCTTCCTTTCTGCACAAATCTCGCCTTTCCCATATCATTTTCCTCAGCTTTCCATTTGTTACCTTGGGATCCCTTCAAACCTCATCTCAGAAGGACTGTGGTGCCCTTCTTGGACTTGTTTCCTGTGCTGCTTTAGGAAATTGTTCCTTGTTAGGAAGCTGGGAGATGGTGGTGATCCCTTTAAGAGCATTTCTTCTGTTTGGGATCACGCTCTTGCATTGCCTGTTTTCCACTGCCTAAAAACTATTACCTCATACATTGCATACAATTTTAATGTTGTTTGGATGAGAGGCCTAATTTGGTGCCAGTTGAATTCATTATGGCTGGAAACAGAAGCCTCTGCTGCATAAATATTTATCGAAAGGATAAATTAATGAATCAATGAAAGCAGTTGATATTTATATTTATATGACTCACCAAACAATGATGAATCTCTAAATATATAATGCTCTCACCCTTTCCAGCTGATATAATCACAGAACCTATGTATTCCTGGGGTAAGGAGTGGGAAGTCTGATTCTGGAAAGAGATACACAGCTTACTTTACTTAAATTATGGAGATGGTAAAAGACTCTTGTGTCAAATGTGGTGTGGAAAGTCCATATGCTTTGCAAGTGGAGATTATCTGAAATATAAGTTTGTAGATAAGACAATAGAACTCAGTACAGACCCTGAGGCTGTATAAAATCACTACCTTTGTCTCCCTGCTGCCATCTGGCTTATCTTGAACTTTAACTGACATCAACTTACCAATACACTGCAGAATCGATCATCAACTCATGAGAAGGGCCAGAGGCCACTCCATGCCTCTCAGAAGCCACTGCCTTTCCTTACTTTTACCCTGGAGTTTTCCTTCTCATCTGCCTGATTGTAGTGTTCACTCTTCTTCTAAATATTTAGCTTGATTCCCATTTCAAAACATGTTTATGTGGTGTTGACCAGTGTTGAACATAAATTAAACCCTTACTGGCCGGGCGCGGTGGCTCACGCCTGTAATCCTAGCTCTCTGGGAGGTCGAGGCGGGCGGATTGCTCAAGGTCAGGAGTTCGAAACCAGCCTGAGCAAGAGCGAGACCCCGTCTCTACTATAAATAGAAAGCAATTAATTGGCCAACTAAAAATATATAGAAAAAATGAGCGGGGCATGGTGGCGCATGCCTGTAGTCCCAGCTACTCGGAAGGCTGAGGCAGGAGGATTGCTCAAGCCCAGGAGTTTGAGGTTGCTGTGAGCGAGGCTGACGCCACGGCACTCAGTCTAGCCCGGGCAACAGAGTGAGACTCTGTCTCAAAAAAAAAAAAAAATAAAAAATAAATAAAAAATAAACCCTTACTGTTAGGTGTATGCATGGCTAAAAGTTAGGGAAATCCCCCTTTTCTCACTAGGCTCTAAATTAATACATATCTTCTTTTAATATGGCAGTAAGAAAGAATCAGAAATTTTTAATAGATAGCTGCCAAAAAGTTTTTCTTAACCATGCACCCCACCTGTTTTTTTGTTGTTTACTTGAAATAATATTAAGAAATGATTTCAAAAAGCCCTCTTGTCTCCACCCACCATGGTTTATCTCCAGGAACATGAATGTCTTCCCTGGAATTTAAGTGTACCTATACCCCCTTTTCAACATACAATGATTGACATCCAACTTTTACTTCCTTCATTTGGCAGTTATTTAATAATCAAACAAAGAATGTTTTTATGATATTGAGCAAGAGCTATAAAATGTTACTGAACATTGGCACACTACGATCTTGCCTATTGTATCCTCTGTTGATTACCTCTAGGCAACCGGATGGCTCAAGCTTTCCTTCAGGACTAGGGCAGGGCAAATGAGGTGTCCAGGGTGCAACATGTATGGAGGCTTTCACTCTCCGAATCATGCAAGCACCAATTTTCACCTGGCAACAGTTGATCCAGTCTATCTTTTACAATGTAATGAAAAACATGTCACATGGCAAAGAATTCAGTACCTGTACCAGCCACCACACTTAATCTAGAACCATTGTTTCAATCTGTTCTGATTCTGTTTCACAAACTGAGATCTTCCTGCCATCTACCACCTGGCAAGCACCTTCCTCTCTGCCTTTTTCTTTGCTTCTCTACACTATCATTCCCTTATTCATTGTCTTTAAAATATCCTGTTCATAGTTAACTTTATGACAGCTACTTCTCTAGGTGTTGGGAACACAAAGGTGGAAAAGACAGGTTAAGGTCTCTACTCCCATGGAAACTAGTTTTTTTGGGAGAGGGATTACAATGACACAAAGAAAAAGTACACTTCGATTTTAATAATTTCTATGAACAAAACAAAATAGGATGATGTTATAGAATTTAATGGTTGAAATTTCATAGATACTTTAATCTGGGTGGTTGACTAAGACCTCTCTGAAAAGATGACACATTAGTTGATATTAAATAATGGAAAGGAATCCTGATGAAGATCATTAGAAAAAATATTTCAGGAAAATTAAACAAGAACATAGAACCATAATGTGAGAACAAGTTTGGTATGCCCAATAGGTGGCACCAATTCCCATTTTCTGGAAGGAAAATGAGTGAGCATGAGAAGATTAGAATATGTGGATAGTGGGTTCCCATCATGTAGGGCCCATGTCCAAGCAGGGCTCACCATGTTCCTCTACCAGCATAAAACTTTACATAGGATAGTGGAATTATTTTTAGATCCTGCAGAGCTCTGCTGCTGAATAGGATATCAGAGAAGCATAAAAGGTAAGCCAAGTTGAGCATCTGGATGCTGCTGCTTCTTGTATTGTGTGGCGATAGGACTGAAAAATAAAAAGCCTGTCATGGATAAATTAACTAATGTGAAAATATATATTAGAAAACCTTGACATGAAGTTTAAATGTCAATTGTTTTAAGTTCCATATGATTCTGATTGTAGCAATTGGGAAAACAATTCATTATGGTCCAGGGAAGCCATCGAAGACGTTGTGATTTGAGGCCTATGCTCCAAAGATAATCAGATTTTAAAGCTGAATAAACACAAGACCTTACTCTGTATGTAACTTTGGGCAAATTACTGGAAGATTCCAAGGGTCAGAAAGTTGATCTGTAAAGTAGGAATAATGAGTCCTGTCAGTCTCAGTTTGAGCAGAGTTTAAGTAGAAAGGATTTAATATAGAAAATAAAATGCTTACAAAACCTTTGGAAGACCTGGAGGGAAAGACTTCATGTCTTTCCAGGAATGATGGCTTGATCAATGAATGCTACAGATCTGGCTACCTCTGGGAAATGCTACCTCTGCTGTCACTGAGAAATTGGTGATATGGAAATGGCTATTTATATTAGTTTTCTACTGTTCTATAAAAAATCACCAAAAATTTAGTTGCTTAAAGTAACATATACTTATTATCTCACAGTTTCTATGGGTTAAAAGCTTTGGATAATTATAGCTGGGACCATTGTAAGCCTAAGGGAACTCATAGGAAATGAAATCTAGGTGTCTCGTCCAAGGCCCAGGGTCCTCCTGCAGGGTTAAGTGGTTGTTGGGAGTGGAGAGCATGGGACTGGTTTACAATTCTACTCACCGTACTACCTGTCTGCTGGATCCAGTATCACACTGCTTTAGCCATGATTCTCTCCAGCAAAATACATGTCCTATGCCCTGTATATTAGCACCCATAACATTACTGAAGGGATGATCTATTCCATTCTTGCCCACCTACCATGGCAGTGGTAGCAGAAAAATCACACACTTCTTAACTACACCTGCCAGCAGAAACAAGAGATCTGTTGCCTTTACCTTCTTCTAAATACCATGCAGACTTTTGAAGGACTTTAGATGATATCTAAAGCAAAGAGGGAATCTAGGAAATTGAGCATTTAACTTTCCATCTTCTGATATACAGTAAGGAATAGTATAAGGCTGATGTAATAAAATTGGTTTGGCCAATCTACAATCTCTACCTACGTCTCACAGGGCTATTAAGAATAGCATATGAATAACTGAGACATTCATATTCATTGCATTGCCTGGCAGAGTGCACAATAGATAAATGTTAGGTCACTTCCCACTTCATAAGACTAGACTTAAGAAGACAGGTAAAGATCATGATTCTACTTATGTTAACTAAACTTCATTGAGTGCTTACTGTGTGCTAAGCATTTGTCTATATGTTTTACATGCATTAGTTCATTTAATCCTCACAGTTAAGTCTTTACGATAGGCACTATTCTTTATGAGGCATAAAGAGTGTTGCCCAAATTCACATGTCAGAGTCAAGACATGATGTGAGGCAGTTTGGCATCAGAACTTATGCATGAACTTCCACACACAGAGGCTTCCTTGGCTTACAAGAGAATTGCTTTCCTAAGTGTTTGAGATAATCAGCCTTAACCATAACTCAATAATAGGAAATTGATCCAGGAGTTTTGATTCATGTTTGTGTCTTCTGCGTAGTACTGTGAATCCTTTACACTCATCTCCTGAGTGGCATTTTAGGTGGCAATTCTAATATCAAGAATTCTCAAATCAGAACATCTCATTGTGAATCCTCAGACACCCAGATGTGGTACACTCTAGACGGACCTGGAGTAAAATCACTTGCTCATCCTGGATTCTAACATCTTATTGATATCTATGTATGTTTCTGAGCTGTGCTTTTCCTTTGGGAAAAAAATTCATTATTCATATCTCCAATTTTAATAAACATCATTTAATAAAGAAAATATGTGGTAGAACCTGGCATCACAGCAAGTTTTTTCATTCACTCCTTTTGATATGCAGTCAATTCCTCATTCATTGATAAGGACTAAATGAGCACATACTTAGCATTTTGAATTAAAAGATTATTAATAAGATACATTTTACAAGGACAGTCATAGAAATAATACTACAGAGTAGGGTAAGCCTATTTGTCCATTAGATTGTATTAATACAACATAGAGAAATTTACCTTATCTATGTGACACCCTAAATACCAGTCAATTATCTAGCTTCATGAAATTAATTTAGATGCCATTTTTTTATCCCACTTCATAGATGAAGAAACTGAGACCCAGAAAAGTTAAGTGAATTATACCTTTCACTTTTTTCCTCCTCGGACCAGGCTCATAATAATGAAGTGAAGGTTGTAATTTTGGAATTATTAACTCTGGTCTTGAGCATATGACTTGCCTGACTCCTGTATTAAATACAAATGTCACAATTTTCCAAGCATTGCCTGCAATACTACATATATATGTATTTCACAAAATAAAAAGTGTTGTACAAATGTATGACTTAATAGTGGATATTGCCTGTTCTTACTTGTCTGCCTTATGTTAAGGAAATCTTTGTTTCTGGGCAAAATTGAATGGATTGGACATTCTTAAAGTGAGTATTGCTGTTTGTGACTACCCAGTGTTTTTCTTCCTTCTTTTCCTTATAGCATCCTATTTTTTCTTTAGAAAATGACTGCTTCCTTGTTTCATGTTCCCCTGGTGGGACTGTGAAGCTCTGGATCACAAGTGTTTACTTGAAAGCTAGGCAGATGTCTCAAGCCTGGCTACTAAGAGCCCCTGCCCTAACCCTCTGAGCCTCAAACCCAGTGTTTTGACCAGAGCTATTGAGAAAGAGTGGTTATTTGCCAAAGATAAGCCTTGAAGTGACCAGTTTTATAACTCAAGATATTTTCTTTTCATACATAAATTAGTTGGACTCCTTTTGTCTCCCTAGAATTTCATGTATGTCCATTTCCTCCCTGGAAGATTCCTGAGTGTATCAATGTTCTATTCATATTTATTTTTCCAGCACAAAGCACTGTTTCTTGAAGCATAGTAGACGCTCAGTAAATACCTACAAATCTGCAAGAGTCTATTGTAATACTCACAGATATTGACTTCTTTAGAGCAGAGAACAAGTCATCCTAAATGCTCACAGGCTTAATGTATGGGCAGCCCTAACAATTCTTCCTAACCCATGCTCAGCATATCCAATCAAAACAGTGCCCAACACATATCCAGCCTCTTCCGATATCAAAATAAATGAACTCCTCTCACCAGTTGCTCCCAAGCATTGAAATGTGTGCTTATTCTCAGAAAAAAATGGGCCAACATTTTTTTCTTAGTGTACTTACTGAATTTGAATAGTCAGGTATCAAGGAGGGGGTACACCTAACCTAAAATAAGTGCTAAATAATGGCCAGGTGTGTCCTTTCCATCTCTAATGCTCTCTTGCCTCAGAGGAAGGGAGGAGGAAGGGAGGCATAACCAAGCTGCTGAATATTTTAAGGCTGATGAACAAATGACTTCATTATGGGAAAAATTGCTGCTCCTCTTGTGTAATGTCATAACTTTTGGTATAATTCAGCTTTTAAAGACTCTGTGGGGAAGGCAGAATCTCAGAACAACCTGCCATTAATATTTAACACACACACACACCAAAAAATATTAGCCCCTTAAGTTTTTATGAAGTCTTTATGGGTAAAAAAAAAAAAAAAAAAGACAAAACTACAAGCGAAGTCACACTTCCAAATAAAAAGCAGCAGTCTTAACTACAGCAACTGTGGGGAGAATTAAGAAACAAATTCCAACTTTGAGGTTTTTGTCCACAATAAATAACTATTTAGGTCCTTGGAAAATGATACAAATCCTTTTAGTTTTGTTTTTGTTTTTTCACTTTTTATTGATTTGATTTCTTCAGTTGTGAGTGCATTTGCAGAATCCTGGACTAATGATGTAACAACTGTAATTGTCACTAAATATGACCTAGTACTATTATCCACTATTCCTGATTGTAAACTATTTCCTATTTCTTTTTAAAATTAGAGTGCTGGACACATAGCATTGTGGAGTAAGCCCTTCCTCCTCTCTCACCTCTCAACCCAACTGGAAATGTTGCCTAATTAGATCTTGAGCTCCAAAGCTAGGCTGGCTGGCATTTCCTTGACCTCTGCTTAACATGAGGGCTCCCAGAACCCTTACACTCAGTCTGGGGACATTAGTGCTAGCTCCATGGGGATAGGGAGTTACACTTAGACAGCTGGTGTGTGTTTGGTTGGTACCTTCACACCATTTCCATATAAAATAGTATTTTCCAGAAAAGGCAGTTGAGTTGAAGCATTGAAGGTCAAAATTCAAAGTGCTCTGTGAGAATTTCTTCTTCTTTTTAAAATTTACATAACATTTTTAATTGACAGATAACATTGTACATTTTTATCATGTACAACAAGATGTTTTGAAGAGCATAAACTTTGTGGAATGGTTAAATCTAGCTCATTAACAAAGGCATTACTGCATAGAGTTATCATTTTTGTGAAAGAGCACATAACATTCACTCTCTTAACATTTCTCAAGAATACAATATATCATCATTAATGATAGTCTCCTTGCTGTCCAACAGATCTGTAGAAATTTATTCCTCCTGTGGAGGATTTCTTTTCTCAGTCTCAGTACATGAGGGCAAAAGGCAGACTCAGAATTGAGTGAAGGAAGAACGCTGACAATGTTGAAGGTGATCCTCACTATTAAAAGCCTTTGGGGCACCAGGTAGAGACAGGAAAAAGTGAGTAGCAGCAGACTATAGTGGCTGAATCATAGCAGCAGGTGTTAAACCTGGACTCAGATTTGGTTTTCAGCCAGTTACTTACCTTTCTGTGTCCTCTTATTTTTAAAACTTGTGACACTGTTATGAGGCTTCATGGTTGGAAAATTTTACTCAATTCACTCAATTCACATAGTTTCTTGATTTCTTCTGATACCATATAATGATATATTCATTATTTGATATTCAAAAATAGTCATTTAGACATACTGTTTGCTGCTCTTTTTGTAGAGACATTATTTCTATTGTCCACTTGCTGAATTCTTCCTCATTTATCTAGACCAATTATTTACTCCTTATAGATAATAGAAAAAGTAATGATTATTAAACCAAAATAAAACAAAAATTATTATTCAGTGATGGCTAAGTACTTTTCAGGTGCTTGGATAAGCATTTTGATTTAAGTTGTTGCTAAATCTCCATAACAACTCCATGAAGTAGATACTTGTTTTTATCATGTATAAAATGAGGCTATTCAGAAAAATCGAAAGTTTAACCAAAGCTAGCACAGCTATAGGTGACAGTGCCAGGATTAAAAACCAGGTCCACCTATATAACTCTGAAGTTGACTCCTTAGTTACCATGCCATATGTAAGGGCTGACAATTTCCACCATTATGCTCCTGCCATTGTATCAAAGGCATGGCTCCATTACTGCCTTTATCACATTGTGTCACAACTATTGTTTCAAGCCCATGCAGGTCACTGTGGATGCAGGCACAATATATAACTTATTTTCTTAAAGATGCCATGCCCAAGCTCAAGCTCCTATATTTCTGCAGCTACCTCCTACTTCTCGCTGCTTCCATTCTTGCCTTATTTCAGAGTGCTTTCCATACTGCAACCGAAGGACATTCCAAAATTCAAATCTGATATGTCACTTGCCTGTTTAAAACCAACCCATGGACTCCATTGCTCCTAGGATCAAAATGAAAAATCATTAGCACGACCTACAGTATGATCAAATGTGGTCCCTATGCAGACTGCTCAGCTTGTTCTCTGCTCCAGCCACACAAGCCTTCTTGCCCCCCTCAGATGGGTCATACTTTCTCAGAGTATACAGTGTGGAAGCATTAACCACCTCGATCCAAGCACATGCTTCCTTCTGCCTAGGATATACCTGTCTCATGGATTTCATCCTTGGCCAACTTTCCCATCTTAGTTCAAAAAAGCACTTCCTCAAGAAAGCCTACCTTGACCTCCCTGTTAATGCAAAATCTCCCTTTTATAATTACACACGATCTCATATCTCACTCCTCTTTTGTAACACTTTCTTGGTAATAACTTCATATTTTGTAACATGATTGACTCACAAACGTAGGGGTCCCTACAGATTCTAAGCCCCAAGAAGGCAGGAATTCTGTTCACCATGGTCTAGCAAATTACAAATTCAATACATAATTGTTGAAAAATCACATGGTTAAGTGTGTTCTAACAGAGGATGTACAGGCACAGTGCATGGGGGTGCACAGAGGAAGTGTGCACTGTGATTAACAAGGGACGTTTACTTGTCTTCTCCTATCTATCATGTCATTGCAAATATAAAAAGAATCTTAAAGCCACCTCATCTAATTCCCTGTGGCTGTTTGAGTTCAGATACCATTTTAGAGCTTTGATTAATGTTGGTAACTTTGATCTCCCAAGACTCTGATAATTCAGAGCCAAAGCATGAGTAAACGGAACTTTGAATACTTACTGTCTTCCAGCCTCAGCTTTTCAATGCTGATTACCTGGCTGTGTTGTCTGTGTGTGTGTTTCTGTCTTAATTTTTTTATTAGATTGTAATTATGATGGAGTTCATCATTAAAGCAACACTGTGAGAAGTGCAGGGCAGTTACTGTTACACAAATCATATGACAGTCAAAGGAACAGAATTTCATTGAGATTGAGCAATCTATCAGGAGTATATGCCCAGTTCCTAAAGAAGTTAGAGTTTAAGCCAAAGACGCTATCTTTCCTGAATGACATTTTGGTTAAGGGTGTGTTAATAACTGTGACCCTGGCACCTCCTAATTCTACAATCTTGTGCCTTCAGCATCACTTCTTTGTCCTTAGTTGAAAAAATTTATAAATGGTGATGAGGTATATATAATAGCTATAAATGTTAACTTATAATTTATGAGCATTGTTATTATTACCACTAATATTGCTAAAGCTGTCTTCCCTGTGCCTGCTCTGTGGCTGTCTCAGTCAATATTTGAGAAACCCAAATATTTCATTTATACCATAGAAATGGTATAAACTTGGTATGGTTCTGAAAGCTGAGAGAACCTACTGGTTAAAAGCTCAGCAAATTCAATTCCCTTAGCCCCAGCTCTGCATCTAGTAGCTGCCTGACACTGACCATGTAACATAGCTGTTCCAAGCCTCAGTGTACCCTTATCTGTAAAATGGAAACAATATAATATTTATCCAACAGGTTCATTTTTAGAACTGAATAAAGTATAACATATAAAATATATTTACTCTTTTTTGAGCCCTTTCTGAATGTTAGGCTAATCATTGTAGGTGAAGTAAGTAAGAATAAAAATAATGATCATTATTGTAAAAAGACACCACTCTGTATGATCAGACCAAAAGTGTGTGAATTAATTTAGTAATATAGTTATCACATTCTAGAATGGAAATGTTTTCAATTTAGTATTTGGGGTTGTATATTTATATATTCATTCAAAATGGTCATGAATCTTCTGCAATAACACAAAGCCAAATTTAAATTGCTGCTAACACAATTTCCAATGTCAGTGAATGTTTCAGTTCTGGGGAAGACTTAATAGATTGGGTTTCTTTCAACAGGGCAGGGGAGGTGACATGAGGCCTTGGTTAAATGGACAGGAAAGAATAGTTCTGATATCAATGTAGTTGGAATCTCATTACTATTCATGGCTCTTGCTGTCCCTTTGTTCTCTGTATTTTCTAAGGCTCCAGGCATTTCTTTTCGGGTTTCATTTTCATTTCATTAATTTTCTGATTTTTTTTTCCCCTCAGCCTGGAGACTTAAATAAAATTTTTGCCTTGGTCATTCAAAAGCAAAGGGCAAGTTTCTTCCCTCCACTAGGATGGTGGGATTTTCTCTGTTTGTTTGCCTTTTAACCCTGCCTATTTTCAGAGGGTTTTCAGGCAACTTATAGCAATAGTGCAATATATTCATAAGCCATTTGCACAGATTATAAGTCAAAATCAAGCAGCAAAAGAGGCAAAAAAGGAAAACTAAACAAGGAAAAGCAAACCAAAAAAAAAAAAAAAAGCTACAGTGTTTAGACATAAAACTCTGCATTTTATGTTTTTCTTCCTATTTGGATGATGGGGAGAATCACTCACTTCTCTGCTTTTTTGTTGTTTTTTTTTTTTTTTTTTTTTGGTGTGCATGTATCATGCCTTTGAGCATTATTTAAGTTAAAATTAAGAAAAAATTACAGGAATGTAGACATTCTGATTTTGTGGGGAGTATTCTTTATTGTTTCTCGGTGTCCCTGCTGCAGTCCTGCTTAAGAAATGTGCTTTAAAATTCAATTGTAGGAAACACCTTAAGAACTAGGGTATTCTCTATTCTGATAAAGACAGTTAATATGAATAATCATATTCCCCCTTTTCCCCTTGGCTCCCAGGAAGCTCAGAACCTGATATTGGGTTATAGCCAATGTCATCTGTATAGTTGGTATGTTGTCCCTTTTCTGTGGTCTTAATTTTCTTATCCTATTTCTATACTTTATAGATATCTTTTATTATACGCTACTTAAAATCTTTCAGAAAGAGGTTGTATATAACAATACATTTGTTGTTTTATAATAGCAAATTTATCTTCTTTGCTAAGAATCATAGCACACAAATAAAAATTCAAATCTCTTAGGTAGCCCTCATTTTGAAAGACCACTGAAACTTTCAATGTTACTATTACTATTAGTGGACAATGTCATCTGTCATCAGGACAAACACACTATATTGTTTTTGTTTTTTACCTCATACTTCTAGAGGTATTTGCTTCTATGTTCTTTATCTATAGATTACTGAGCAATATTTTTACAAGTTTGTGTCCTTGAGAACAATTTTAAAAAACACCTTAAGAGGTTCCAGATACATCCACCCTCGCTGAGAGGGCCATAAGGTTTATCACTATCTCTTTACTTGAAACTCAACAGAGGGATATGAGAAGGCAGCACAATCCAGTTTTTACATGTAGCTTTGTAGTTGAGGGCCTATATAGTCTTAGAACTTAAAAATTCTTGGAGTGAATAATTAACAGTTTATTGGTTTATCCTTAATGCACATACATATATACTGTAGACTTTTGCTTTCTTAAGGAAAGACAAATAGTTGAATTTTTGTTATTCATCAGTTTTCAAAATAGTGTTGCTTCCTGTTATCCTTCAAAAGTCATCAATGAGGTTTATTTGTTTTTAGAATTATTAATTTGTGAACATCCACCTATGTGTTTTAAGCTATTGAATGTATTAATGTATTGATGCTGAAATTGTCCTATTTTGGACAAGTTGACTCCACGTGAACCTATTTTCTTTGAAAGCTTCTGAGCTCTGATTCCGATCATCTTGTATATTTCTCCTTCTAGAGCTGAAGTGAGCTGCTTCTGTAAGGAAGGCTGGTTCCTTTTAGTAGGAAATGGTATTTATAGACCAAACTCTGATGCTTTAGAAATGCTCATGGCTACTGGGTTGTTCACTGTTTCCAGGCCTTTTCAGTAGGCTTAACCAGAATATATATTTTATTTTGTTTTTAAGATAAAATACATCTTGATTTCAATTGATATTTTCCATTCAATTTCAGTACTATGGGATATTTCTTTAACTACAATGATCTTATATCTCCTTTCTCCCAATTTAAAAATCTGGTTTTCAGTGACATTAGCATAAATACTCATTTTCTCGATCCCACAGTATTGACATACACATTAATGTTAAGATGGCAATACCTACACTACCACTCACCATATGAGTACTACAAAAGCACTTTGAGATTTTATTTTGCAGTCTTTTTGCCTGAGGGTATGTTCCAGTAGGAATGTGTTGTAAGAAGTCCTGTTTTATTGATCCTGGGAAGAATTCCTCTCTATTGCTGTCAGTGAGATATATGGTTTTGTGTTCATTTGTTTAATTTTACTTCTGATTTTCTCAGGATTTTCAAATTATTAAATTGTTATTTACATAATTATTAATAATTATATAAAATATTTACATGGTTCCACAGTCAGGTCTACAAAACAAGGTATATTCAAAATAGTCTAGCCTAGTCCATTCTTGACCTTTTCCATTCTGTTCTCCTCCACCACACAGGTAATCTATATTTCATTGTGTGGTCCATGCTTTCATTTAAGAGAAGAGACTAGAATGTCTATGTGTGTGTGTGTGTGTGTGTGTGTGTATGAACTCTCATCAATAAATGGTATCATTAAATTTCCTTCTTCTCCTTGCCTTTTTGCACTTTCTGGAGATCATTTCACATTAATTTATAGTTATTCTGAATTACTTTGTCCAGTTCCACTATATTCTAATGTGTAGTTTTACAGTAATTTATATAAAGTGTCCTCTATTGATGGAAATTTGTTTTTCCCTAGTCTTTTGCTATCACAAATAGTGCTGAAGCAAATAGTCTTGTGCATGTCTTTTTAATAATTTTTCCTATGCATCTTTCAGTAAATTCCCAGTAATGGGATTTCTAGATCAAAGAGTAAATGCACATTTTATTCTGCTAGATATTGCCAAATTCTCCTCCACAGGACTTATTCCATTTTGCATTCCCACTATTAATGCATAAGACTTCACCTGGGCTTTTGGCCACAGATATTCACAGCTCAAGTCTTCAGTGAATATCTGAGAGCTAGATGGACTGTGAATTGCCTGAAAGAAAATGCATGTCATGTGAACTGCAAAACGCAGATCCTTCAAGACTCCATTCAAGCTGCATCATCTCCTAGATTTAATATTTATCATAGCTATCCTCTTCCCTCCATCCATGGTCTGGGTAGCTTATTCTATTTTATATTTCAGTAATAACCCGTGCTTAGCTCTTCCATTGCACTTGGGATACTTTGCAATAGTATCGCGTGTCTTATTTGAAATCATGAGGTCCTTGATGGCATGGACTGTGAATGGTCATCTTTACAACACCAGTGCTTAACATTGTGTCTTGCACATTGTAGGAAGTTAATACATGATTGGCTCACGTTTTAAATTGGTCTTTCGAACTTTCTTTTAGGTCCTTATGACATATTTGTACATTTTTTTCAAAATGTATATTAAATTTTGTATTAATTTTACTCCTAGAGGTTACTTACTACATTGAGTGGGAATCTGGGACAATTCCCACTTTGTACCTCCATGCCTCCAGCCAGAAGCTATATATGTTAAATTATTAATATTTTTTCTAAAGGGGACTTCAAATTCCAGAGAGGTTAAAAAAATCTTAACACCATTTGTTGGTCAGTAGCAGGATTCTTTGTTGTTGTTGTTGTTAATATGTCACAAATGAGCTGAAATGAACTACGTACAATTCTCAACAGAGTTAATTCCAACAGTCTTTCTCTGCTTTTCACCTTCAGTAAAAGTACAGCTTAGTTACTCAAGAAGGGACAACACAAATATTACCCACTGATCTCTCAAGGCATTGTGGATTTATTATAACAGATGGTTCACATACTAGACCCTTCTTAAAATTATATGACTTGGTATATGCGTGGGAGTCATTAAGTGATTCAATTGCTGAATCATGGAACGATTACAGCAAACCAATACACTGCTCCTGCCCTGTTCCTTCACAGAAATATGCTAGTATAACACTTGTGACTGCTGCAGACAGAGTTGCTGAAGAGAAAGTTATGGTGGCTGCCATCTGCTAATTTCAGACACGGAATTCTTAATGTGCTACAGCAGTTTACTACTTTCTCATGTTAGCTGATTTGATAGGGATCAACTGAATCAAGCAAATGTTGCATTTTGAGGAATTTTTGTTTTCTTTAAATCCATGAATACATGAGACAGTACGCTGCTTACGATCATATTATTCTTGAAATATAAGCATATGTAAAATAAAACACACATATGTCAGAAGATAAAAAATCATAAAAATGAACTACTGAAAAAACCAAGAACTGCCTTGCAGCATGGGACAATAGAACAAGTCAGATTTTGGGTTAAACTGACGTGGTTTCGAGTTGCTGTGTGAACATTGGCAGGTTAATAAATTTCTCTGTGTCTCAGTTCCCTTATTTTTGAAAGTAGTGATATTAATTTATGACATATAGGATCTTCCTTATGATTAAATGTAACTAGATACATAAAGCACTAACTACAATGTTTAGTCACATTAATAGTAGACAGAATAAATGGGGAACTGTCAGTTGTACAGCAAGATATTTATCTAATATTTGAAAACATTCCTTGTGATAGCACTTTCAATTTGGGGGGGATACATACTAATTTATTATTATTGTCAGGCCTTAGAAATATGTCACTGTATATTAAGCTAAAAATTAATTATACATATATATGCACAAATGTTTACATACACACACATATAGATATATGTGTATGAATGCCTTTTTTCCAATGATTCTGTTTTTTGACTCTCCAGTGTTTAAACTATTTCATTTTATTCTCTGCTCCCATTTGGAGATGTTTGATTCTTATAGATTTTTCCCTCCATCAACTGAGTGTTACTAAACAGTGTAGGCAATATCTGTTCCCCAAACTACTGCTATCTGCATTCTGCTTTTCACCGTTAGAACCTGATTTAAACACGTAATACCTGATAACGTGTTTGAAAATATGCTGACCCCATTACTAGTTTTTAAAGATTGCATCAAACCTCATAATGACAGAGGCACTCACAGAACTCTAGGTAGAGTGCAGGTTGGGAGAACAGTCTGGACTGATCCCTTACTTCCCGCAAGCCTGCTTCCTTGCAGGTAATAGATGGCAAAAATACCTGCATTCTCAGGATTTTTGTGAGATTTAACTGAGCTGATATGTTCATCTATATAACTTTGGCATGCAGTATCTCCCTGTGACAAGCAATACTGCTATTTTACGGACACCTGGCTCTCCTCTGCTCCTCTACATGCTGGAGGAAGGCACGTCCTCACCCCGTATTAGGCAGCTGGGCTGCCATAACAAAACATCATAGAATAAGACAACAGTGGGGTTTTCAGTTATTTTATCAATCCAGTTTCAGTTTCTTTGAATATTTTAAGAGATAAAACTGAATTTTAAAAAAAGCAGTTAAAAATTATAGTTTTTATTTTTACCAATTTATGCTATTTTTTCAAATAGTAAATTGTGATGGTTGTCTTGAATATTATTGAGATTGATATGAAAAAATAAAGCTCAAAAAGACACAAAAGATCCTAAATTCTTATCCCACTGACACTGTGAATTTGATGGGTGATTTGAAAAACCATTTCAGTACTTGATTTTTTTCATCTTTCAAAAAGAAATATGAGTGATTGTCCCTTCTATATCAGGGGCCTATTGTGAGGGGCATACGAGGCCAAGAAAATCTAAAAACTTAGTATATTATTCTTAAATTTCTCAATCAATAGATTTTTAATTATAATTAGAGATAGGGTCTTGCTCTATTGCACAAGCTAGAGTACAGTGACATGATCATAGCATCCGCCATAGCCTCCTAGGTGGCCAGGAATATTCATAAAAAATTTTTGTAGAGATAATATCTTATTATGTTGCCCAGGCTGGTCTGAAACTCCTGGCTTCAAGCCATCTTCCCACCTCAGCCTCCCAAAGTGCTGGGATTACAGGCCTGAGCCCAGCTATTTTTACTATTATTTATGCTCTCACAATTGCTAGCGGTCTTCAATTTCATTTAAATAACAAATACAGTCTCCTCAGTGGTATTGTACACTGCTTTCTACTGCTTCAGAGTGAGGAAGCTGAATATTAACTATTCACCCAACTAATATATGGAAATTTCAACTTTGTCAAAAAATTTTATACTCTTGTTGATAATAACAATTAAAATCCAATCAAGAAAAAATAGTTCATCTTGGCACACCTGTGAAAAATGTGATTTAATGGAAGAATAAATGTGTTAATATTTGGGAAATGAATCAACAAAATGTAGTTTTCATGATTAAAAGATTGACTTTATTTATTGCTTGTTTATGTAGCTTTCAAAGTTCTCAAGACTTCCAGGAGTTTAATTCCAGCGAGTTTGTTTTTATTATCCAAATACTTATAAAAGTTTTTTTTTTAAGACAGGCAAAGAACAGCTTGCTTCCTTTCCATTGCAATGATTTTTCCTCTGACACACAAACACTCATTTAGTCCTATATTTAAACCAAATAATTGAACAATCAAGATATTAATAAATGTGTGCATGATCCTTTACCATTTGTAATGAATTTTCTACATGATGTCTCATTTGCCCATCACAACTGTCTTATGAGATTAGTGATGTTATTTGCACAAAATCTACAAGGAAACAGAAACATAGTAAGTTTGGGAAAAGAGTCTCAAATCTTGGTTTCTAAGTTCAGTGCTCTTTTTTGTTTCCTAAATACCAAAGTCCCATAAATTTAAGAGAATTTTATGTTTAAATCCTTCAGTTCCCACTTTTCATCCATACTTTTTTTTTTTGTCTTCTAGGTTTATATCTCAGCTTGGCTTTAAAAAGGGAGAACATTTTCTTATTATTCTCACAAAGAACTGTGAGCATTTCTTGGAAAACAGAAATCCTGTCTTACTGCATTTGTGTCTGTCCAGATTTCTCACTGACGTATAACTGATCAGAGACTTGAGATATTTTCTTGGTTACACCTCAGTGACCGCTGTTTCATAGCTTATCTGCCTACCATTTTCAAAATCTGTTTATATGCAAAATCATCAAATATAGTTGCCTTCTGAATGAATTACACTTTTGACTTTGTTTTGGTCAGAAAAGCCTTTCTAGAACTATAATCTTCCCTGTGTAATTTATGTCAGAAAAGATTATATCTTATTTTGCATGCTAGGATTTCTTTAAAATTATTTATTATTCATGTTACATTTTAAACTGGTACTGGTCTATGCAGATTTTAAATGTGTTTGTCATATACCATTAGTCACTGTGTGAAATCTCTCAGTAATAGTTAGCCCTTGAATTTTCTGCAGCTAAGGAGAATTTAACACTGATTGATGGCAGATCACTTAGCTGGTTGGCAGACTTTCCAATTTACGGTGGGGAAATTGCTCTTTTCTTTTTGTTCATTCCGTCTGCTGCTTGTGCTGAGCAGTAAGACGTATGTGTCAGACTGCACGGGAGAAGCGGCAATGGATTGGCAATACGGCCTGTCTTGTTTACCATTATGATTTTATCAGTTTCCCAAACTGTACAGAGAATGTCAAATATCTTCAATGACATTTTTCCATTATTATAGGCAGCTTATTTATGTGTCTGTTATACTTCGGTTCCCTAAATGCACTGCATAGCCTACCATCTCTTGCATGATAAACTGGCCCTGAGCCAGGAAGAAAGAGAAGTTTGTGTTTTGCTCAGAAGTCTCAGTTATTTTGCTTATGGGCTGCACACCGACTCAACTATTAATTTTACCTCTTTTCTCTCCACACGTGCTGAGGAAACACCTCTCCATCATGTTGCGTAAGATACCTTAGTTAGAAAACATATTGGCTGCAAGTAATGCAAAATTCAGCTTAGTGTAGCTTAAACAAATGTCGGATCATTTTACTCACAAAACAAGAAAGCTGAAAGTATATGTATGGTATTTGTCACTGGTTCAGCTGTTCACAGGTGTGTTTTACTGGTTTTACTTGTTTGTGCATGCCTCCATGTTTAGAACATTGACCTTGTTCTTTGAGCTTAGAATGACCACTGCACCCTCAGGCATCGGGCTAGAAAGGGAGAGAAATGATGAAAAGACAAAGGTGTTTTCCTCACAAAGGTTTGTCAGCATACAGTTGACCATTGAACAACACAGGTTTGAACTGTGTGGGTCCACTTATATGTAAATTTATCCTGCCTTTGCCACCCTAGAGACAACAAGACCAACCCCGCCTCTTCCTTCTCTCCTCAGCCTACTCAAGGTGAAGGTCATGAAGATGAAGACCTTTGTGAAGATCCATTTCCACTTAATGGATAGTAAATATATTTCTCTTCCTTATGATTTTCTTAATAACATTTTATTTTCTCTAGCTTACTTCATTATAAGAAATCAGTATATAGTACCCATAACCTACAAAATATGTGTTAATAGACGGTTTATTTTATAGGTAAGGCTTCTAGTCAACAGTAGGCTATTAGTAGTTAAGTTTTGGGGAGTCAAAAGTTATACATAAATTTTCAAATGCCTGAGGGTTGGTGCCAACCACTATATTGTTCAAGTGCCAACTGTATTCAGGAAGGGACTGGAAAACCCTTTCAAAACTTCCTTAAATGCCTCATTAGCCAGGAATGTAATACATTGCCATTTTTAGACCAATCACTGTCCAAGAAAAATGAGGTTGCCATACTGTCTGTTTTCTTAGGAAATCAATAGGCTGTTCTGTAGTCATTTTATCTGTACACTGTACACTGAGGTCTTCCAAATCCATATTTCCAGAGATAACTCTCCTTCTCAGTTCCTGCCTTCATTTGATCTAGTCTATTAAGCATCCCAAATTTAACATGCTGGAAAACTAAATTTTTCCTTTTTCCCCCTGTAAACCCACTTACCACATAGGTTAATATATGGAAATACATGGAGATTTCAACTTTGTCATAGAATTTTAAAATCTAGAGTGTTAATAACAGCAATTAAAATCCAATCAAAGAAAAGTGGTTCATCATGGCACACCCGTGCATATCTGACCTGGACCTTTGCCTTATATTTTTGGACTGTCCCTTAAACATCCTTCATGTTTAGTTCAAACAAACTTTTTCCTGTTATTAATGTAGAACAAATAATGACAATACACTAATAAAAATGCATAGCAATAGATGTCACTTACTAAATATACTCAAGATTACAGACACTGTGTTAAAACCCTTTTCATACATTATATCATTTTATCCTCTCAACAATAATATGAGGTGTATATTAGAATCCTCAATTTCCAGATAAGGAAACTTAGGTACATAGTTATTAAGTCACTTGCAGCATAGACAGTCTATCTGAAAAACCCATTTCTTAACTACTCTGCACCAGCCTCTCCTTCACAGGACTAAGTAATTCAAAATGGTTGCTATCACTGAATTGCTTTCAGAACTCATGGAGGTAGGGTGGGTAATGGGCACACAGGGATCCAGCTCTAAACTTATGCCTTTTGACCCTCTTAGTGCCCTTCACCAGCAAAGCTAAGCCTTAGGTTCAGTAACTTTGCCTTTGTCTTCTGTGCATTTTCAGGGCTTGGAAGCATTTACTGCAAAGAGGAGATTCAGGAACATTTCCACAAAACCCACAGCTCCAGCTCTATAAAGGATGTCCCTCTGTAGCACAAGTCAATGTCCCTATGGTAAAATTATAATTTTAATACTGCTATAATTGGATCCTAGGACACTCTTCTCCACCTTCTGCCCTTTCAAACCAACCTTCATGCATTTCTAGGGCCCTACTGGAAGCTCCAAAAAGAGCTTTGATCGTATTAGCTTCAAACAATGCACAAAGACATTGGTGAGATTCCTCTCTAGTAAGAACCCCAAACTGACCCAATAGCCTAGCCACTGCCATGCTGTTTGCTCCACCAACCACTTTCAAATGACTGAGGCCTCTGGTTGAGCGGGACAATCACCATTCTTCCTGATTTTTAAATACAAGCAGAATTTGAAAATTGTGTGAATGGGATCCAATTAACTTCTCTTTTCTCTAGACCTTATCAATGGAGGCCTCTTTAAATTGACTTAGCATTGCATTCAAAAGGCCTATAAAATGTGACTTTTATTAAAAAGTTATTCATTTAACAAATATTTAATGAGCACTAGGTGCATATCTAAACTCATCTTAGTACCAGGGATAAACCAGTGAATTAAACAGACAAAAGTCAGTGTCCTCATGGATCATATATTATTCATCCAACTTAATGGTCTTCTTGAAATAACCGCTTCATAATGAACAGATTAAATGCTATCTTTTCTGTAAAATTTTCTTACAACTTTACCTATCTCACTCAAAACACTTCATTTAATGGTAGGATGGAATCAACTCATACCAGCTCTTGAGAGAGCCAATTTAAAAATTTTCAGGAACTTTGCAAGCCAATTGTTAAATGTGGCCATTATTTAAAAAATAATTACATAAACATACAATTAAATAATACTAAAACCCAAAGCAATACATGCTAAAAATCATTGCTTCCTAATTATTTTACTACATTTTACTATAATCTACCTTCTGAGTTTGACTTATGCATGTTGTATGAGAATGATGGAAATACTACATAATAGCATGTTACTGCCTCCCTACTCCATGTTCAGTGATATCATATTGAAATGAGACGTGGTGGGAGATTTACACAATGAAAACCAGCAAACACTATAAATCATGGCCTTTCGGTTTCCTGGGGAGCCAGTTGTTAAACGTTTACTGGCACACCACTGGTGCCATCCTACTGTGACCCTTTTCTTTTATTAACTTTACAGCATTTATTTTTGGTATAACATATTCATTAATTCTTTCCGTGAACATTTGCTCAGCATGTATTGAATGAACGTTAGGCACTGAATAAGAAGCTGAGGATTTAGAAATGAGGACAATATTGTCTTTGACCTCAAGTCATTTAGAATCTAAAGTGAATCAGACAAATCTACAAATAGTTACGCTATAGAGTAATGGATGTTATTATACAATAGTAGTGAGTACTAGATAAAAGGAGCTATGACGATGGAAGTAATTAATAATGTGTAAGTCAGAATGCTTGGGACTTGAAGGAGGAGCAGGTGTTTGCCAAGCAGAAGAGGCAAGAAGGACATTCCACATAGAGGAAATTGTTTACAAAAGATCTGAGTCTTTCAGCTGAGTGAGTCTGCACAGTTTAGTTGCTTGACTTGGCTGAAGACATTGTCAGAGGAATGGTGGTGGACAAGGAAGAAAAGTTACTCCAGAACCATATCACAAAGGACTATGTTTTCATCATCTTTGCATCCTAAGAGGCAGCACAATGTTTGAAGCATAGTTAGTGAATAAACACTTGCTGAATAAGTATTAAGAAATTTGAAATTGCTTTAGGGTCCCCTAATGCCCCCCATTTTCTTTCTGTGTGCTGATCAAAAACCACAGGGTGCCTCAGCTTTCTGTGACCCAGCCAGCTGCATGTTTTTCCCAGCAGGCTTGAACCCAAACCGGGGCCGGGAACATTCCCAGGCACTGAGAAAGGTATCTATGTTGTTGCCCAAAACCCTGAAAGAAACTGGCCCCTGCCCTGAGCCTAATTCCTTAAACCCTCATAAATAAAAACTCCATACCCTGACTCCCTTGCTGCAGGCTCACCTAGGCAGAACACCCGCTTTGTGCATGCTGTTCTCAGTGAGGATACACTACAACACTCTGTAAGTTCCTCTAATAAATGCTTTGGACTGTCACCCTGCTGTTTAAGTGCTTCTCTCTTCGGAATCTCAACCAGTCCTATCTTGGGATGGTTTGGGGCACTCCCTTGTGGGAATTCCACCACTTAAGGAAAATTGTCTTTCTTGGCAAGGGGGAGGTACTAACTACTGTGCCTGGTATTTTAAGTAGTTGTCACATGTAGCTATTACATTTCTACAAGTAGGGATATGTTCTTTGATGGTAGAACTCATGATTTAAAATTTTTGTGGAACACAGTATCTTAAACCTATCTGATATACAGAGAATTTTAACTTTCATTCAACCTTGCTTCTTAGGACAGTATTTTTAAACAATACTTCAACAAAGGCAGACAATTCAAAGGAAGACCCTCCTATGAGACAGTAGACAAGGAAGTAAGAAAGCCTTTTTGAGAATGTTTTACAGATTTTTCTGGCCTGTTCAGTAAATGATTCATCATGTTTCCATTAACAGGACTGCATGGGAAGAGTGGCCTCAAGGTAATGTATTTCTGATCTACATGAGGATTTTTGAGAAGCTTGGCTATAACTTTCCATTTGGAAGAAGGGAACAAAGAGAGCCCCCTGAAAGAGGGGGCCTCAATCAGCATAGAATTCATTAAAGTAGAAATGTGCTAGGTCCCCTTTATGAGGCTGCAGGATTGCTGGGCCTAAGATTTAACAGAATGTATTAACATATCTGGAGAAAGCATATGGTAGCTCCCAAGCAGTTTGGTCAGCAATGGGAGTTCTGGAAAAGGAGAATGAGTAGAGAAGCCAGTTAGTATTGTTTAATACCACCTGGTTAAGTTCCAGCAAGGGTGGAGGGAGAATTAACTCTTGTTCAGCAAACATTTGCAATGGTCAGGGATGCCTAAATTGCAATGGTCAAGGATACCCACACTGTATAACTCAATGTATCTGTCTATCCAAGTTTTCCAAAGGGATGCTCTTTTTGATCAAAGTCATGTTCACAATGAATCCTTCTGATTTTCACGTGTCTCATCACATAGTCTATCTTCCAAGGAAACACTGAACTCACTCAGTATTTAGTTAAGCTCATACTAAGTGTCAGGCACTTTGTAGGAAGAAATTGTGCTGCTCTCTGTTTAAGAACATTCTACCCCGATGAACGATTAAATTTCTCATTGTGCATGAATAAATTGTCCTTCTGATTTTATTCATTGATCACATGAGTTGGATGACTGTGAACTGCCACCCCACCTCCCGCCAACACGCACACATACATAGAACTGCTTTCTTTGAGTTGACAAATGCACTGCTGAACCTGAAAGATCAGAGTGGCCCCTGTGCTGTGGTAATGAATGCAATCCCAGGGAAGGCTCTGGAAGGCTGCCAGCTGGCCTTTCCTGGTGACCTTCCTCTGCATCAAAGAGCACCTTTCCAGGAAAAGTTCTTGCACTTTCATGAATTAGAGATTGAATAAAACAGGGTAGTAAATTAAATGGAAAATTTGCTGAGTTCAAGACAGTTCCTGGCAGTTTCAAAATAAATCTATAATGTCTGGTATTTTACTTTGATTCTTTTTTATTATTTGCTTACTTTGTCTTCAAAGTAGGTCTGGGAAAAAAAAACAATAAATAAGCACTACAGTAAGATTCCATCTTATTAATCATCTCTGAAGCTACTTACTTCTTAGAATGTTTTTCCCCAATATTCACCTCATTGACTCTCTCTCACACTATTCTTATTTCTGTTCAGTGTTTTTCTTCTCAGAGAAGCCAAACTTCTCTGTCTAACATGGCACTTTCCATTAATCTTTATCTCTGGGCTCTACTTTCTTTTCTTCATAATACTTTTACGATATAATGCCAGATATTGATAGCTATTTGTATTCTGCTTCTTCTCTCAGAAAGTAAATTCTCTGATGACAGGGCCTTTGTCTATTTCCTTTTCTGTTTCCAACCCCACTGCATGCAGCATGCAGTCATTGTTTAGAACTGCAGTTTAAGTATCCCTATCTGTAATGCTTGGGACCAGAATTGTTTTGGACTCCAGATTTTTTAAAATTTTTTTTCAGATTTTGGATATTTGCATATAATGAAATATCTTGGGGAAAAAAACCCAAGTCTAACCGTTGGATTCATTTATGTCTCATATACACCTTATACATATAGCCTGAAGGTGATTTTATATAATATTTTAAATAACTTTGTGCATAAAACAAGTTTGTGTGTATTTAACCACTAGAAGGCAAAGATGTCACTATCTCAGCCACCTCTATGGATAATCTGTGGTTGTTTGGAATGGCCATCATATTGTGTGCTGAAAAGACATATTGCAATTGAAGAAGGCTGGGAGGTCCTCTTTTCCTCTGGGGACACCAAATGAACTGTGTGTTGTACACCTGTATTTTGACTGCAATCTGTCACAGAAGATCAGGTGTAGAATTTTCCACTTGTGGTGCCATGTCAGCACTCAAAAAGTTTGGGATTTTGTAGCATTTGAGATTTCAGATTTTCAGATTAGGGATGCTCAACCTATATTTATTTTGTTTATTAAAGTTTATTTAGATTTACACTATGCAAAACAAGTTTCCAACTTACCTATTTTTATAAAAGTTTCCATCCAAATTAAGACAAGGAAATGTATTTTTCTTTCTCAGAAAGGCACTATAGTACAAGGATAAAAAGTTAGAACTGTAAAGCAGGTTATCTGAGTCCTTGACTCCATATTTCTGTATTAAGTCTTATACAATATTATACAAAACATTGTATAGTATTCTGTATCAGTCTGGGTGTACAGTTTTCCCCTACTGGAATTCCCAGTTTTCTCATCTGTGAAAGGGAATACTTTTTCTTCATATTTCTCAGGTTCATTGTGAAAATCAAATGAGATGGCATGTCTAAAACATTAAGAATTTTAAGGTACAATGTTATTGGAATGTTATTTTTCTTAAACTAATTTATTTTTCTTAAACTAAGCTGGACTGAACACTTTCTCTTGACAGCTAAGAAGACACTCATGGAGAAATAGTTGTGCATATATATATTTTCTTCTTATTTCAATCATATCTCAATCTTAGGCTTCTGAAGTTATTCAGCAGGCAGGCTTTCCTATTGTTGTTTTATTGCTTGTTCGTGCCTACTCTCTCAACCCAAACCTGAGAAATACATATGAAGTCATGACAAGTACATAACGTTAGCTGATAATAAGTTTTAAGTACATTTCCTTTATGTGAAATAGCATCCTTACCTCCTTAAATGGAGAATTATTTCCCAGCCTCGGAGATTTCCAGCCAGGTGTTTATTATGGCTCCACACGAGTTCCAAACTCTGCAACAAGAAATGCAAATTGAAGTATTTATGTCATTGGTTTGTGGGGCAGCCCACAGAGAAATAAAAATGTGTTTGTAAACTCTGAACATAGGTGGGCATTTCTGAAAGCCTCCAGAGCTGACAGAATGATTTCCAACTAAGAGTGTGGTATTGTTTATTACAACTTTGAGTGGCAGCCTAATATATTAAATCAGTTCAGAAGATTGTAAAATGCATTAGCATTAGCAATTTAATACCTTCAACAAATTTAACTGTCACTCAGGAGCATATCTGCCCTTGTTGTAAAAAAAAAAAAAAGGCCAAAAATGAAACTCCTTCCTGATGGACAATAATGTCCAAGAAGACAAAAGCTTTTCCATGTACATAGTCACATACAGGAAGAGTAGACTGCATTTAGCAAAATTAAGTGGCACAAAATTAATATAGGCATTTGGCTATGGCTGCACAACTTGAAGCCTTAAAAAAATGTTTGACAAAATGATGAACTAGTCACCGCCTACCACTCAGGAAATTTTGCTCATGAAAATGCATGGGAGATATCTCTCTAGTAGAAAATGATCCTCCTGTGTCCATAGTTACCGGTCAATATCATACTTCTTCCATTAATAGGGACATTTATGAAGTATTATTAATAGCATGATAAAGGTTACTGCTCTGAGGTTAATTGAAAAAAGCAGAACATAAAGCTCCATATAAAATACAATAATAACAGTAATATTAGTAAATTATTATCAAAAGCCTATAAAGGAGGAATCACCATTATTTAGCATTATTTGCCAGACATTAAAATAACCAGTTTATTTATTCTATACTATTTCATTGAAGCCTTTCAAATAAGTTTGTGAGGTAGTTATTTTTAGGTGGGGAAACTGAGGCCCAGAGAGTGAAAGTAATTTGCTAAAGAGCTTCCAGCTCCTAACTGACAGAGCCAGGCTTTGCTACGAAGCCTATTAATTCTGTTAATTATCAACAATCTGCTAAATTACTTGAGATTACTACTTATATATTCCAGGAGTCTTGCATGCATTAGGAACATTAATCTTTACAATCATGGTACAGTCAAGAAATATTTTCCTTATTGTACAGATGAGATATCTATGACTTAATGAAAATAAGTAATTAGCAAAATTCTCACAAAACCACAATACTTCCTAATCATATCATTATTTCTCAGTAATAAGAGTAGCAAAAGAAAAATGTTAACAGTGAATATCATTTGGAGAGAAGATTAAGTTTATTTATTTATTGTAGCATTTGAAATATTTAAACGGGGAATGTATGTGTGAATAAGTAGAGAGATCAATAGATCCATAGATAGATAGATAGATAGATTGATTGATAAATATTAAACTACTCAGAAACTTGTCCATCATATGCATAGGCAGAATGATCTGGTTACTGAATAACTGAATGGTGAGTAGGGAAACCCAACTTCTGCCTCTTCATGCCCACCACCTAACAACTGGAATGTTTTGTTTTATTTTGTGCTCCTCCTCTCCTGGCCCATCTCCTGGATCCTGTGGAAGTTAATGCAGCATTTTTACTTCCCAGTGTTTTCCTAGTGCATGGTAGTTCCAATATCTCATGTACCAGAAATAGATATACATTGAGTCTAATTATTTTAAATTGGAAAGTGCCATCCTGATTTCTATTCCAATCCAGTTGAGTCATTTGTTTCTTACTAATATACAATATATTTTATCAAGTTAATATCAATAGAACAGTATAAAATTGAGACAGTAATACCTAACTCTTTCATGTTAACACATGCAAATTTCTAAGTCCAGTTTCATGCAGGTATTAGGAAATCAGTAAATCGTAGTTTCCTTTATTTATCTGATTCCCAAAAGTTTCTACTTAACAAAATCCTGGAAACCTTGTAAGGATTTCTTCTTCTCTGTAAAAAGGTGGACAAAAACCCATGCCTGCCTTTGATTTTACTTTTAAGAAATGTAAAATTTATAACGAAGGATTTTGAATGTATACAAAAGTAGAGACTCTAATAAACCTGATGTAGCCCACACCCATCTTGTTGCATATATGCCTTATCTACTCCAATATCCCCCACCCCTGTTTATTTTGAAGCAAATAATTTCCTGTAAATATTTTAGTATGTATTTCTAAAAGGTAAGACTCAAAATGTAATTGTAATAACAGCATCACACTTCAAAAATAAGATTAATTCCTTAATATAATCAGTATCTAATCAAAGCTTGCATTTCCTGATGTTTAAAGATGTGTTCATTTGAATCATTGTTCATTGTCTAATAAGGCCATATATTGTAATTATTTGATGTCTTTTTTGCCTTTTATTCTCTCAGTTTATAAGCTTCTCTCAATCTGTTGTCATTCTTGTAAACTTTTCTTACAGAAATGGTGTTGCTAGTTCTATAGATTTCTCCACAATCCATACACTTAATGCTTATATTCCTATAGCATTATTTAATGATTCTCTATGCCTTATATTATCCCCAATCTCATAAAATTACTAATATCCAACTGGCTTTGATACACAAAATGACAATTTTATGTGGTTCAACCTAGTATTTCCTGAAAATTGGTAGGTAGATCTAGACTAAGTCTAACTTGGCTTTGATAGCTTGTCTGCTTTAAACTATGACAAGATATTCCAGACTCATCTTTTATATTTTCTGCCCCAGGTTGGTAATCAGTATTTTTTTAAATTCTGATTTGTTTTGGTAGGAAACGGTAGCTAGAGATGACAGTCTAGATAACATAGGTGCTTATTGATATTTTAGGTTGGTCCTTCTTTCTAGGACTTTTCAGTGCACAAAGATAGTGTATTTCATAATATTAAGGTAAAATAAATAAGTTAACATCAAAACTTCCAAATTAAATTCAGGCTTTTGCTTAATCTCATTCATCTTATATCATATTGCTGTTTAATCATGGTGAAAATTCCAGTTAACAACCAAGTTATTCATTTTCTTTATGCCATGTCATATATAACAACACCAACATTAGCACTGAAAATACGATTACTGAAAAGAATTTGTTTGGTTCTCTTATTTATTTACTTGAAGGCCTTTATATCCAGAATAGTGTATCCTAATAGGAATGGGTAGAAAAATTAGCATTTTATAGTTATTTGGAACAGCTCCTTTCTATGTGGTTATGCTAACAACTGAATGGATAATAAGATCATTATTTCATGCCACTTTTAAATTCTTAGGAGTTGCATTTTGATTTTTGGAAAATACTTATGTAAAATATATATACAAATCCAAATTCAAATCTACTAAACAAGATACATACATAAATGTTTGGTTTCTATCCCTTTTATTTTACAGTTTATTTTTCCATTGCTTTTTCTTGAGATAAAAGATAATACATATGTGAATGTGGTAGCATACTAAACATACTCCCTCCATCTTAATTTTTTTCACTTAACAATGTACGTAAAGAATACTCCATTGTTTAGAGTAATAGTTTTCATTTCTTTTTGTAGGTGCATAGTATAATATATGCCAGTCTCCTACTTATATGTATGCTGCAACTAATAGCCTTGTTTATATGCCTTTTTAATCTGTTTCCACTATATCTTTGGTATAGATTCCTAGAGGTGTAATTGTTTCATCAAATAGTAAATGAATATGTAATATTTTCTAGATATTGCCAAATTTCCTTCCCCAAGAGTTTTAGCATTTTGCATTCCCATCAGCAATGCATGAGAAGTCTATTTCCCCACAGCTTTGCCAAAGAGCATGTTGTCAAGCATCTGGAAATTTGCCAATTGGATAGGTTAGAATAGCTATTTTAGCAAAGTGTTAATTAGCATTTCTCTTTCTATGAGTAAAGTTGAGCATCTTTTCAAATGGTTAAGAGGCATTTGAGCTTCTTTTCATTTGAACTGTCCAGTTTTTCTACAGCATTGTTGGCACTTTTCTACTCTATTCATAAGGTACTCTATAAAGATATAGAGCATATCTAAAGAGCATAGGTTGGGATACCAACCCTTTATGATACATGGCAAACATTTTTTTTACCTCCTTTTAATTTGTTCTTCTACTTTGCTTGTTTTATTACATTTTAATTAATTAAATTTATCAGTCACCTCGTTTTTTAAAAAGTGGTTTATTTTATTGGTTCTAATGAAAATTAGTTTCCTAGACTCTTGGGACTTCTTTTAAGGATTGGCTTTTCCAGCAAAATATTATGAACAAGGATTCGGGTTGCTTTGTGTTCATGTTCAATGATAGTAGGAATGTTTTCCATTTGATTCACTTTGTGTTTTTACAGACTTAATTTTTTTTAACAAAATTTATGAGTTCTTCTCTGGCTTTCTTTCCAATTATACATACAAAGTGATAAGATTGGGATCTGACAACTTAAGGGTTCGGTATTCATTATTTAGTCTTCCCAAAGAATGAGCTATTTCTTTGCAGCTGTAAGCAATAATTTTGTCATTAAAAAAAAAGTAAGGTATGCTATCACATAGAGGATGACTATCTGTGAGGCTCATGTTGCTACACAATGCTAACAGAGGGCTGCACATGTCACCCATGGGAAGAAAATAGTCCTGAGACTTCCAACTAATCTTGAGCAAAAAATTATCTTCCATATTTTCTTCTCCCTTGGCTGGGCATGTTTTTCTCGTTAATTATCCTTATAATGTCATATTCTCATGGCACCAAGTTTCATATTTTGTTTTTCCTTTGCAAACAGTTATTTTTGTACTTGCAATTAAGTATGGACAGTATGGAGGTACAATTAATTTTTCACACTTATGGAAGAATATACACCCCTTTAGTTTGAGAATAAAAATATTAAAAAGACTTCATGAATTATCTACAAACAAAACTCTTATGCACATTTAAACAACATAAATTTCTCTACCCCATCTCTACCATCATCTTATCAAAAGAACTTGGAATCTAGTTTGAGAGACAGGCAAATATTAATAATATATCATTGTTTCAGACATATGTTTTAAAATATCTAAATAGAGAAACCCAATGAGATGTTCACTTAAAATTTCTAAGTTTAGAAATCAGACAATTTTTGATTTTTCAGTTGAGGTAAGTCCAGCTACCATAAACAGATGTGAGAAAACCAGTTTTGGTTTATAGACTGATAATAATGCTAAAAGTTATGAAGGTAATTTACAGCTTTCATGAAAGTGCTTTATGTATTTGACTGTATGTTCCTGAGTCTGAGATTGATACACCATTGAAGCGGTTTTTTCATGTGGCCACAAGTAAAAGTCCGAGTCCACATTCATGATATTCATGAGCAAGTATGTTTTTACACTACTTAGTAGGATGATTATGGCTTAAAGTTAAAGAAACATCAACAGGGATATCAAACATATTGGCTAGGAATTGATTTGTTCTGAACTTGGTGATTTATTTATTCGATCTGAGGCAAACCAGGTCTTGGTAAGTTTCTTTTTCTTTTATTCTTTTTTCTTTTTATTCTTTTTACTTAATTAGTTCCTCTAACTAAATAAGGGTTGTTTGAAGTGGTTAACTAGAGTTTTTGTGTTTATACCTTTTAGGCTTAACTCTTTAAAAGGGTAATGTTATGATTTTCTGTTTATGTTGCATTTCTCTTTGATTTATTTTTTGTTGGTGTCATCTTTAACCAAAATAATATGCTTTAATAGGGCTATCAGTTTCCATAATATTTAGTAATCTAGGTATAGGTCATAGTAATTTGTGAAAGCCGAACATAATTCATTGTACCATTATTACTAGGGAAGTATTCGGTAAATACCTATAATATTGTTCTAGGAATAACCACATATAATGATCACTCATATTCTTAACACTGTGCTAGATATTTTTCTTATCGTATTTAATCTTTACAGCTATTCTATGAATTTGTTCAGTTTTCATCGACATAGACTAGTCTTAGAAATTAACAAGTTTATGCTTCTACTAAATAGACAAGTTAGGAATTGACTATATGAATCTTTAGATCCAAAGTCTATAACTTAACTAAGAAACAAGCCACATTACCTTATGTCAAATCGATTAGTCTATTTCCCCATCACATTTAAAATGAAATGTGTGTTTACATTTTAATGAATTTGTGAAAATATTCTGTTGTAAATTATCACCACATGTCAAAGTCACTCAAAAAGTCTATTGATAATGACTATGGTTCTGACCAGAATAAATTAAGGTCTATAGAGCAAAGAATGTATTTTGTTAGAATAAACTTATTTAAAAATAATTTTCAAGAAGTAAAAAGATGGGGTACGTTCATTCGTGAATTTAAGGAAGTAGTCAGACTCCAAATCTCAAAAAATCTCATTGTAAAATTATAAATTCTTTCTGTGATGAAAAATTTTGCCAGAATTTTTATTCAATTTGGTATTTCAATATCAGGTTATGGGGTAATCAAAATTTTGCATTAAATTATACAAATTTCACTGGTATAATAGTGAAAACGTTTAGAGAGGTAACATGTCTGCATGTTCATTATTCTATCTTCAGTGTTTTGCACAATGGCTGACTTGTTATAAGAGCTCAGTTGACCCCAAGTAACTGATTTATTATCAATAATTAATTATTAATCATCATTTTCAACTCTGTTCCAGAAGCCACCTGACTCCTGAGCATTTTTATCTAGCCTTTTGTAATTCATGCTATGCTCATTTCTTGGGCTATATTAATATTCTTATTAGATTTCCTCCATTCTGATCCTTCAGAATTTCCTAGAAAAGACTTTTCACTTAATCCTTTGGGGTTTTCTAGTTCTAGACTCTAAATGACCATTTCTGCCCCTGAAAATCCCACCCTAAAGTTAGTACTCTGACCAGAAAACCCTGCATGGTTCACTTTTACAACATATCAGAGAACATCAGAAAGATCTTGATAACTGGAAATAACTATACAAGAAATGTCTATCCACAAACCAGAAAATCCACTGCTGGCCTTGATCGTTTTGTGTGTGTGTTTTCCTTAACTCATGGAGGCCTTATTTAATAGAGGTAAATGACACTACTTAACTTACAGTGAAATGTATTGATTTTCTCTGCTTCCTTGAAGGTGACCTCCAGGCAATTGTAGACTCTAAATTATAGCAACGCCAACAGATATTATAGATTTAACTCAGCAGTTTGAAATCTATCAGCCAGTTAATTCCCATATCCCATTATGGTCCATTAAATACTTGATTTTTAATTGAAGTTATAATATTTATTTTCTCATTCTCATCTATTTGTGTATGCTGCATTTCTTTGGTAATTTCTCTAGAGATTCATGCTTGTATTAATTTTTTCTTTCCGTTATCTTTAGTACATTTGTCCTTTCTTCAAGTGTTTTGGAACCTGATTGAGACTGATTTTCTAAAATTTGAAATAAACTTTTTTAAGAAAAGGGAAAAGACCTCACAACTTTAAGTGAGGTGAACAAACCAAGGTGCTTCCTTGTTTAGTACATGTGATGGATACATCCTTGCCACAGAGGAGAAAACTTGTATAAACAAAATATCTGATCCTAAGATTCAACTCACCTAAATGAAATGTGGGGATTTACTTGTTTTTACTGTTAAAATTATCAGAATGAAATGACTGTTCAGACTGTTGAACAGAAAAAAAAATATGAGTGATAACTGAGTATTTGTAAAATAGAATACATTGTATTCACTTGTCCTCAGTTATAGATCTAGTAATTAATTTCTACCTTCAATAGTAACTAAACTAAGAAATTTCATTTCAAAAAATTTTGTGAGCATATTTTCAGCTTTGAGTGTGATTTATGACTACAAAGAATAAATTACTTTTTAGACTGAGTTTTGTTATAATACATTGAGTATACCTTATCTGAAATCCTTGGACCAGAAGTGTTTTCAATTTCAGAATTTGGAATATTTGCATATGCCTGGTGAAGTATCTTAAAGATGGAACCCAAATCTAAACTCAAAATCCATTTATGTTTTATATATGCCTTATACACATAGTGTGAAGGTAATTTTATACAACATTTTAAATAAATTTGTGCATAAAATAAAGGTTGTGTACCTTGAACCATCAGAAAGCAAATGTGTTACTATTTCAGCCACCTGTGTGGACAATCTATGGTTGTTTGGCATCACTATCTTTCCTGACTCTGAATTTATATGCTACTGATAAGCAATCACTTGCTTACACTATTCACACTTAAGTACTTAACATAAAAAATATGACATACCATTAATACAGTGAAAAAATAATGTGTTCAGGGTAACTGAACAGCACAGTAGCATCACTAGAACACCTGTATCAGCTGTTAGACAGCAGCAACAACAAACAATGTCAGGCTTTCAGTCTCTACCTACAATGCTGTGTTTTGATTAAAAGGTTACTGTATACTCTATTTTATTGTGTTAGGTGAAAAAAAATATCAGAAGCTGTTGAGGGACCAGGAAGTGGGTCTTCTAAGGATGAGGAGGCATTCTGCTGGATGGCTTTTGAAAATGTTTCCTACAGAGTCATCTGCCTCATTAATGATGGTTTTTGTCTTAGAAGCCTCTTTTGGATTTTATAAACTGACATTATTTCTTGTTCTGTTAAGAATGCATGCTGCTCTAGTCTTTCAACAAGCCCATCACACATTTTCACCATGTCTTCCATAGGCACTTTTTCTGCAGTGTTAACATCACATGAGGAGTGGAATTTTCCACCTGTGGTTTCATGTCGACTCTCAAAACTTTTCAGACTTTGGGTTTTCAGATTAAATATATTTAACTTGTAATATAATAATTTTTAGTTCATTGATTTAATCTAGTTTCTAAAGTGAGAGTCATGCGACATGTTGCAGTCCTGAATGACACTAACTCAGTGTCAGAAGTATCACTCATTTATTTGGTAAGCCTTACTTTGGTTTCTCCTATGAGCCAAGACCTATCTCTTGTTCTTCAGTAATAAAGTTCAATGTTGAGGAAGAAAGACATGGCTCCTACCCTCAAAGTCTGAGCCTTGACAACCTCATCATCAGTAAAACAGCCGTATAATCATCATCCTTTATACTTAATAATTGTATACTGTGTTCTAGTCTTTAATGTGAATTTCCATCTGTTTTCGCATTTATTGATAGTACTTTACATTCAAATGCCTTGTATGTATGCCATTACTGAATAAAATGCTAGTTGGTTGGCCTGGAATAGGATAAATGGAAACATATGAACAATGAAAAAAATAATAAATAAATAAATGTACAAAATAGTCTCTCCTCATAATTCAGAAGCAGTGGGAAGATCGCTTGGAGTTTTCCTACTTTCAAATTTCCAGAAGTTACAAACAGGGAAATTTAGTTGATATTGATCTAGTGCTATCTGTTTTTTCATCTTTGCAATTACACTTACTCACTTACTCTTTCTTATATTAAGTACATTATTTGAAATACTATACTCTTTGGAGAGTTACCAATGCAGACATGTCAATTTGCTTAGACATTTTTTGGTTTTGTTCTTTTTATTGGTATCATCATGACTTTCATTTTTGACAGAATTCATAGAAAAGAAATCATTGAAACATCATTATATGATGAATAAGGGAAACAATTAATATTTAGTCTTTTATATATAAAATCTATAATTTTCACATGCTGTTTTTTATTCTATAATATTTTGGTATATGACTTGTTAAGTATTTTCTCAGTGTCTTAATTAGGGCCATTTAAATCAAATGGCATTGATGTATCTATGTTTAGTAGCTTATATTTGAATGTTTGATACACGTACTTGAGAGGCTAGGTAGAGTGGTTTAAGCCTATAATCCTAACACTCTGGAAGACTGAGGTGGGAGGATTGCTTCAGCTCAAGAAGTTTGAGACCTGCCTGAGTAAGAGCAAGACCCCGTCTCTACTAAAAATAGAAAAATTAGCCAGGTGTTTTGGTGTGTGCCTATAGTCCCAGCTACTTGGGAGGCTGAGGTAAGAGGATCACTTGAGCCCAGGAGTTTGAGGTTGAGCTATTATGATGCCACTGCATTCTACCTGGGGTGACAGAACGAGACTCTGTCTAAAAAAAAAATACACATACTTGAAAAATTTGAATAAGGAAAATAGAAGCCAGGTTTCAAAGCAAATACTCAAAGTGAAGTTCCTTAGTAATATTATATTTTTCAGGATATTATGGGTGTACAAACATGTTGGTTACAGTTTGAGTCAAAATTATACGTGTGTCCAGATAGTGTGCATTGTGCTCATTGGGTGTGAATTTACCCATCCCCTCCTAGCCCCCATCCACCTGCTTTATTTTTGTTGAATTTTACTACTACATGTGCACATGAGTGTTTATCTATAAGTTTTAATTTAGTAGTGAGTACATATGGTTTTTATTCTTCCATTCTTGTAATGCTTCACTTAAAAGGATAGCCTCCAGTTCCATCCAGGTTGTTACAAAAGGTATTAGTTCACCATGTTTTTTATGGCTGAGTAATACTCCATGATATACATATATCATATTTTATTGATCCACTCATGTATTTATGGGCACATGGGTTATTTCCACATCTTTGCAATTATGAATGGTGTTGCTATAAACATTTGAGTGCAAATGTCTTTTTTTTATGTTTGGGTAAAAACCCAGTAGTGGGATTGCTGGATCAAATCGTAGGTCTACTTTTAGTTCTTTGTGGTACCTCTATATTACTTTCCAAAGAGGTTGTACTAGTTTGCAGTCCCACTAACAGTGTATAAGTGTTCTTTTCTCTCCACATCTGCACCAGCATCACCATATTGTTTGGGGACTTTTTGTAAAAACCATTCTTATTGAAATTAGGTGATATCTCACTGTGGTTTTGATTTGCATTTCCCTGATGATTAGAAACCTTGAGAATTTTTTCATATGCTTATTTGCCATTAGTCTGTCTTCTTTTGAAAAGCTTCTGTTCATGTCTTTTGCCCACTTTTTAATGGGGTTGTTTGATGTTTTTTGCTAATCTGTTTGAGTTCTTTGTAGGTTATGGTTATTAGCCCTTTATCGGATGTATAGTATGCACATATTTTCTCCAATTCTGCAGGTTGTCTATTTGCTGTATTGATTGTTTCCTTAGATGTGCAGAAACTTTTTAATTTAATCAGGTTCCATTTATTTATTTTTGTTTTTGCCGTGATTGCTTTTGGGGTCTTCTTCATAAATTCTTTCCCTAGGCCAATGTCTATAAGAGTTTTTTCAACCTCTTCTTCTAGAATTCTTATAGTTTCATGACTTAGGTTTAAGTCTGTTATCCATCATGAATTAATTTTTGTGAGTGATGAGAAGTATGAATCCTGTTTCAGTCTTCTACATCTGGCTATCCACTTTTCCTAGCCCCATATATTGAATGGGGATTATTTTCCCCAGTGTATGTTTGTTTTGTCAAAGATCAGATGGCAATATGAGGATGGTTTTACATCTGGGTTCTCACAGTCTTGTTGCATTGGTCTCTCTCTCTGGTCTTGTGGCAGTAACATGCTGTTTTGGTTACTATAGCCTTGTAGTATAGCTTGAAGTCTGGTAA
>VBSM01000949.1:2925028-2940229 GCA_008086735.1 Cheirogaleus medius
GTATAGACATTTTAACAATGTTGATTCTGCCAATCCATGAGCATGATATGTTTTCTCATTTGTTTACATCCTCTATCATTTCCTTACTCAGTGTTTTGTAGTCTCTCTGTAGAGGTCTTTCCCCTCCTTGGTTAAATATATTCCTAGGTATTTTATTTTCTTTGTTGTTATTGTGAAAGATATTGAGTCTTTGATTTGATTCTCAGCTTGATCATTGTTTGTGTATAGGAATGCTACTGATTTGTATACATTGATTTTGTAACCTGAGACTTTGTTGAATTTATCTATAAATTACAGGAGTCTCTTGGCAGAATCTTTGAGTTTTTCTAGATATAAGATCATATCGTCAGCAAAGAATGATAGTTTGACTTCTTCTTTCCCCAGTTGGATACCCTTGATTTCCTTCTTTGCCAGATTGGTCTGGCTCGGATTTCCAGCACTATGTTGAGAAGAAGTGGTAAAAGTGGGCAACATTGTTCAGTTCCAGTTCTAAGGGGGAATGCTTTCAACTATTCCCCATTCAGTATGATGTTGGCTGTGACTATCAAATGTCAGTTATAAATAAATTCTAGCTGTGGAGACAATGAGAAGTATAATTTTATTGCAATAAAAATATTTTAAAATATTCCTGACAAAATAAATATTAGGAATAAGTTCTTAGTATCAGTATGACTGTAATGTGGATTGTTAAAAAATGAACTAGACTATCTTCCAGGAGGCCTGGTTTCTAAGGTTAAGTCTGCCATTGGTTGTAGGCAAGTCATGGGAGTTCTCCAGGCATAGTTTTTGTCTGAAAATGAGAATTCAGTAAATACACTATAATTCCTATCCAGCTCTTAAGGTGCATTTTTCAATGCTCTCCACATTTAATGTGAAGTAGCAGTTATAGTAGTATATATTCATTTTTAAAAACTATTCTGGGAAATATAATATGTGGAGTAACAGACCATCAATGCTATTTGGAAAATGCTAACATTGCTATAGTAGATTGCACAAATAACCATAAATTCCCCCCTCCCTGTATTAGTGCCTTTGCATTAATATGACTTTCCAGATCCTATTTTAAAAGGTTGAATCTCTTTTCCAATCTTTTGAATTTATGTTGGCAATGTGACTTACTTTGGCCAATAGAATGCAGCAGAAGTGGCATTGTACCAGTTGGAGATTTAGACCCCAAGAGGCCTTGCAATCTTATAGTCTCTCTATTACAACTGTGAGAACAAGCCTAGGCTGATGCACAGGTGAATGACCACATGGATTAGATAGTAATCATTCCAGCCATGTGAGCAAGTTCAGCCAAAATTGGCATAGCTACCCAAGCTACTGACTGCAGATGCCTGAGTGAGTCCAGCAGAGACCAGAAGAACCATCTTTCTTAAATGACAATCCCAAAATATTGGGATAATTTTTTTATAAACCATTATGTTTGGGATATGTTTCTATGCAGCAAAAGCTAACTGATGCAACTATAAAGTCCTAATTTCTCCAAGATAAAATAAATGTTATTGTAGAATAGATTCAAATATTAATTGGAAACAAATTCTTCCCTTAGGATTTTATAATCTGATCACTGAAATGAATGCAAGGAACCACTCTATAAGAAAGGAGCAAGATAACAGAAAACTTAGAATTACAGTGAGACTGCACGGTGACAAAAGGTGATAATTATGCGTCATATATTTCAAAATTGCTAAAAGAGTAGATTTTAAATGTTCTCACCACAAAAATATCAATAAGTGAGATGATGGATATGTTAATTAGCTGGATTTAATCATTTGATAAGATATACGTATATCAAAGCATCACATAATATTTCATAAATATATATAATTGTCATTGTCAATTAAAATAAAAAACAAAGCCCCTCCAAAATTTGCTTAAATAAAGATTGTCTCCTACTCTTAGGCCAGATCACTTTTATTTCTATTGCTAAAAAATACAGGGAATATTCAATTTATCAGAACAAAATAAGTAAACCCCCAGCTGCTCTTAAATATTTCTTTCTTGTTTCAGACTTTCTGAATTTTAAATTATTTCTAATATTCTTCTAAGATGATTTACTTTAAAATTTTGTGTGGATATGTATCATCTTGTAGAGCAAAAATGATTTGTTTTGTATTTTGGTTGCTATTATAATTAGTCAGGAAGAGAACCTACATATCTGTTAGTATAATTCAATTTCATGGACATGACTTGACAGGTACTATCTTTTCCATGCCACAAAGTTATAAAACAGATGGCATAAAATTATAAAACACAAAATATCTTTCAACATAATAGTGTGAAAAAATTCAATGAGCCAAGCAGAAAATAGCATTTTAATATAATAAATATGTAATCTAGATTTTCTGAAATTATTTCATATCTAATAACCATCCTATTATACTCATTAATATACATTATGATTGTCAGTGTGTGTTATTTTTGTTTGGAAAGATAGCCATTTCATATTGACTATTATATAACATTAAGATGAACATATGTGTATCAAAGGAAACTATTTTTTTAAAATGAAGATGTTGATAGACAATAAGATATTCAAGTCCAAAGCTTAAAAATTAGGTTTGTGTCTAAGATATAAATGATCCTTTATTAAACCATGGAATGAGGCTGAATGTCACCTCCCGAGGAGTCAGTATGGAGGAAAGAGGAGAGTAGAGGAGGATGCAGGAAGAGAGAGAAGATTCTGAGGTTAAAAAGATTAGAAGGAAAATGTAGAGAGGCTTGAGAAACAGTGACTACTGAGACAGGTTCAGTGGTGTGAGTAGGTATGCAAGTCTGAAAGGAGGAGAATAGAAATGAACGAAAGACAAAATTGACATGTCAAAATTAAAGATGAAGAGTATAGGACATTCTTTACTAGGGCTTGGTTATAAAAGGGAATATAAAATGATTGGAAAGGTGGAGTAGAAAGTGTTCCCTAAGAAAGATTTCAGTGTTGTTATTTTTAAAGGTGGAAATTGTCAGTGTCTGTATATGCTCATGGAATAATGCTGTAGAGAGAGAAAGTTAAATGATGCAGGAGAAAGAGGGAATAATTTGGCAACCAAGTCCTTGATTAGAAGAGAACAGACAGGCTCTGGAATCACAAACTTTGCCAGTGGTTCTGCCAACTCACTAAGCCATATGTGACATTGCATGGGATCTCTAGTGGTTCTAACTGTGACTCCCAACAGCTTATGCAGTATTACCCTAAGGAACAAAATGTCCCATTAATAAAAATAATACCATCAGGAAGGGTGTACAGGCATTAGTCCTTTCTGCCTACATATTCAAAAAAACTTTTCTTTATAATTTATTTTTTAAATTTTGCCTTTCTATAAAAAGTTTTACCTTTGTTAGATGACAAATGTATTTCTCAAATAGTCTTAATTTAATTTAAAGCATGTTTTGTGTATTATTGAGTGCTTTCAGACTGTGCCTATAAAAAATCATTACCTGGAGGGGTTTTATCATCAAAAGTAGAGTGAATCTAAGGGGGGAAAAAGTTAGAATAGAAAAATCAGGTGTCTTTTTTATATCAATGATCAAAGACTGTGTTTTGACACTTTTGAAAATATGAATTGTTACTATCCTCTCATAGTTGATATTTTTGCTCCACAAAATGCCTGCTGTTTCTTAGCCATAACACAAACATTTTATTGAATATTCAAACATTTTTATTCATAATTCAAAATGACCCATTCAGCCTAAAAACATCTAACAGGGTTTTAATTCCCTCCATTTTCCAAAAATCTGTAACTTTTATTTTGGGTTTTCAATAATCTCATCTACATTTTCTGCTATTGTATTAACAGTGAATTACATTCTCAATTTGTTTGCTTTTCATATACTTCAGCTTTGAAACCTACATTATAATCTAGAAAAAATGGTCATGATAACCAAATCTTAAAATTTTGATAAGAGAACATTCTCCAGTGTACAATTAATATCCCTGGTAGTGGGACATCCATTAGATGAGGTCAGAGGAAGTGCATGGATAAGAAAGAGACTCTTCAACAGTAGTGGGTCTGAGAATAAGAATGTGTTAGTACAGAATTTTGTATGTTTTCATACACATTCCATGCATTGAACAGTATTTCCCAGAGTCACAGAATGTTAGAGCTAAAATAGATTTTAAAGATTACATATCTCCTTTATCAGATGAGGAAACTGAGGTTTAAGGAGTTAAGTGACTTTTTCAAGATGATGTATTTGGCTCAGAATGACTCTCTAGAGAGTTTTATAAGAAGCAATTGTCCTAATGTCAGCAAGTAGGGTGAAAATTACCCTCAAAAAGCCTTTAAATTACTCCTAAAGTGTAATATAGAGAAAAAGCATCTCCAAGTGAGTCCAGAAGAGCATTTTTCTCTAGAGTGGAAACATATTGCTTTTTCTTCCTTTCAATCCCAGTTGAAGCAGTTGACAAGTTTTCAATGGGCCAAGACAGGAAAAAAAAAATTAAAAGAAAAAATGATATGAAATAGCTGGGAAGTGAGACCAACTGAGAGAATAGTCCTGTTATGTTGTTTGGGTGAAAAGGTGGGTTGAAATAAATCCATTCATTTATAGTCAATGAATTTTTATAAAGATGCCAAGAATATACAATAGGAAAGGGTAGACTTCAATAAATAGGGTTAGAAAACTGGATATCCACATGCAAAAAAAATGAATTAAACTCTTACCTGACATCTATTAAAAATAACTTGAAACTATAAAATGACTAGAAGAAAATATAGGGGAAAAGATTCTTGACATTGGCATGGACAATGATTTCTTGGATATGACCCCAAAAGCACAACCAGCAATAGCAAAAATAGACATATGAGATTATATTCAATTGAAAAGCTTCTGTGCTTTTGGGCTGATGAAACAATTAACAGAGTAAAGATACAGCCAATGGAATGAGAGAAAATATTTGCAAATTATATATCATATAAAGGGTTAATGTCCAAAATATATAAGAAACTCAAACAACTTAATAGTAAGAAAGCAAATAACCTGATTAAAAAATGGTCAAAGGACTGAATAGACATTTTTCAAAAGACATACAAATGGACAAGAGGAACATGAAAAATGGTCAACATCACTAATTGTCAGGCAAATGCAAATCAAAACCACAATGAGATGTAACTTCACACCTGTTAGAATGGCTATTATCAAAAAGACAAAAGATCACATGTGTTGGAGAGGATGTGAAGAAAAGAGAACCCTTGTACTCTGTTGGTGGAAATGTAAATTAGTATAGCCATATGGAAAACAGGATAGAGGTTCCTCAAAAAAATTCAAAATAGAACTACCATATGAACTGACAGTCATACTGTTGGGTATATTGTAAAGGAATTGAAATCAATTTAAATGCCCATCAACAGATGAATGGATAAAGAAAACGTGATTTTATATATATATATACACATATACATATGTATATATATATATACACACACACACACAGTGAAATAATATTCAGGCTTAAAAAAAGAAGAAAATTTTGTCATTTGTCACAACATGGATGAGCCTGGAAGACATTATGTTAAGTGAAATAAGCCAGGCAAAGAAATTCAAATACCACATAATCCCACTTATATGTGGAATCTGAAAGTCAAACTCATGGAAGCATAAGGAAAGTGTGATTACCAGAGGCTTGGGTTGTGGGAGATTAGAGAGATGTTGGTCAAAGTGTACAAAATTTTATTAAGACAGGAGGATTAAGTTCATGAGATCTATCGTACAACATGGTGACCGTAGTTAATAACAATCTATTACACACTTGGAATCACCAAGAGAGTGGATTTTAAGTGTTCTCATCATAAAAAATGAAAAGTATGTGAGGTAATGTATATGTTAATTAGCATGATTTAGTTAATTAAAAATTACTTAATAGGAAAATATGAAAATACAGTTAAGAAAATACTGGGTAGACTAGCCCATTTTTTTTTATTTGTATTTGTTTCTTCTCCCTGTATTTTCTTTCTTTTTTTCTTTTTATTTCTAACCACTAACACTGCTTTTTCTTTTAAATTTGTTTTCCTGAGTGTTTAGAGAGGAGGTTATATGTTATACACACATATGCACATTTTAAAATAATTTTTAGGTAAGATTTGTGTAACATAAAATTAACCATTTTAGAGTGAACAATTCAGTGGCATTTAATACACTCACAATATTGTGCAACTATATCCAAATGTTTTTATTGCTCTAAAGTAAATCCCCTTACTCATTAAGCAGTTTGTTCCTATTCTCTTCTTCCCCCATCCCCTGACAATCACCAATCTGCATTCTGTTCCTATGTATATGTTCTATTTTTAAAGAATGAAATGTTACTTGATAATTGACTTATAAGGTTTAAGTGTTTGAGTTTCAGATGTCTGTGATTTCTACTTTAGTGGATTAATACCATATATGGGTTGCATAGCCTTTGTTGAGCTTATTGTCTTACTGTAGTTTTTTCTATTGATCATGATATCAGTAGGTCTTAACCATAACCAGTAGCAGCCACTAGAAAAATCAACATAAACATAAGCTTCACATTCTAGGCTGTAGGTGGTGTGACGATTCATTGCAAAAAAAATGTATAGAAAGTACAATCAAAATCTAAAATGTAAATGGCCATTTCCATGTAACGCTTTATGTTGTCACCCAAGAATATTATATTTATTCCATCATAGCCTAAAGGGGACTTTGAAAGTCCCCTTTAGGAAGTGTCTTTAAGATTTTTGCCAGAAGCTTTGTTTGAAAATGATAGGAATTGGGGAAAGGAGGGAAAAGCCAAAAAGCGATTTCCACTTTGTACATTCATGGATTGCCATACATTTGCATTCAAGCATGTGGGACTTTGATAAGGATAACAGTCGAGATACTTGAGATGTGCACTCATGTAAAGAGAGGAAAATTACAAGACTAAGAAGTATGTCCAGTAGAATTTCCCATGCCCTAGTCTGTGTCTTTATTTACCCACTAAAATCTATGCTTTTTGATCATCACCAGTCTTTTTTATTTTTTTGATATTCACTTATCACCTGTTCAATTTTCTTTATGATTGGTTCTATGAATCTTTGTCTTGACAGTGAGGTTGTTTGTTCTCCAATCATTTCACTTAAAAATGTCCTGCTTTAATTGGCTCTAGTAGCCATATTCAACACCATGGTTCTGTCCATTTTTATCTGGACCTGCTACTGTTCATCCTCACCAAAGTCTTGTAGCTACTAGCTTCTTCTAGGCTCACCAGCATCTCTACGATCAATGTCTACTGCCTACCATTCTTGAAAAGTGCCAGCCTGGCCCTAAAAGTATGGAATATCAGGTAGTATCTTCACCTGGGGTTTTAAAGCCAGTTAATAAGGTTCATAAGAAACCTGCCTTATTTGGTTCTCTCCCTTACTTCTTACTCTGAAATTCTTCCTGGAGTGCCAATGTGCATGATGCACACTCTTCATGGATTATCCCCACTCTCTTCCCTTTTCTTTCACTCAGTAGAGACAAATAAGCGATCAGAGTCTAATAAGAATATATATTGCTCTGAATTAGAGAAATGGAGGATATGCAAAATTGTTGTAGCTTTAGTATTATGCAGTTTAAAACCAAAGGGAAGTCTGTGCAAAATGAAAATATTTGCAAAGTAATATTTGAACAAGGCAAGAAAAGACAGCACAAGGAATCCTTTAGATTCAGAGTCATGATTATGTTTCAGGTGGCATAGACTCAACTAGTGGTGGTTGTGCTCCTAAAGAATTATGTGCTATAGGTTGGATGTTTGTCCCCTCAAACCTCATGTTGAAATTTGATCCCCAGTCTTGGAGGTGAGAACTAGTGAGAGGTGTTCAGGTCATGGGGGCAGATCCATCATGAATGGCTTGGTGCCATCTCATGGCAATGAATGAGTTTTCTCTGTTAGTTTCCATGGGAGAGCAGATTGTTAAAAACTAGCACAACCTCTGTGGAAAGTAATATGGAGATAACTCAAAGAGCTACAAGTGGAACTACCATTTGATCCAGCAATTCCATTACTGAGCACATACCCAAAGGAACAAAAGACATTCTATAAAAAAGACATCTGCACTAGAATGTTTTAGCAGCACAATTCACAATTGCAAAGAGATGGAAACAACCCGAGTGCCCATCAATACATGAGTGGATCAATAAAATATGTTATATGTATACCATGGAGTTCTGTTCAGCCACAAAAAACAATGGTGATCTAGCACCTCTTGTATTACCCTGGATAGAGCTACAGCTCATTTTACTAAGTGAAGTATCACAAGAATGGAAAAACAAGCACCACATGTACTCGCCATCAAACTGGTATTCGGTGATCAACACTTAAGTGCACATATAGAAGCAACATTCATTGGGTGTCAGGCAGATGGGAGGGGAAAGGAGGGAGTGGGTATATTCACACTTAAGGGGTGTGGTGCTCACCGTCTGGGGGATGGACACGCTTGAAGTTCTAAATCTGGTGGGGCAAAGGCAATATATGTAACCTAAACATTTGTGCCCCCATAATATGCTGAAATAAAAAAATATAAATAAAATTTTAAAAAAATGTCTGGCACCTCACCACTTGCTCTCTGCCTTCGTCTCTCACCTTGTGACCTCCGCACACTCTGGCTCCCCTTTGACTTCTGCCGTGAGTAGAAGTAGCCTGAAGCCCTCACCAAAAGCTGATGCCGGTGCCATGCAGAACCACAAGCAAAACAAACCTCCTTTCTTTATAAATGACCCAGCCCCAGGGATTCCTTTATGGCAACACTAAATGGACTGAAGCTTAATGTAACCTTGAGTAAGTCATTTCACTTTCTCCTGTGGATTTACCTGACTTTGCTACCTCCTCTAGACTCCAGTGGCATGTTCATTTGCCCCATCTCACTTCATTACTTCAGCAGTGACAATGGCAATCTGGTATACTCTTTGGGTTGAAAAGCCCTAAATAAGAAGTGTCATTTAAAAAAAAATCATGCAAAGATCCTCAAGATCTCAAAGTAGAAATAAAAAGCAGAGGTAATGTTTGAATCTTTAGACACAAATGCAATAAAATGTGTCAAGAATTAATAAGTTACATCTTTTGCAGTTCTCTCCATTCTGTGTTTTTTGATCTCGAAACAAAATCCTTGTGTGCATACTAATTAGACAATTTTTTAGAAATTGTTCATTTTTGACACATGAAACTAATTAACAACTAACCCTATTAACAGGCTAATATGAAGGTAATGTTTTTTTTAAATACATTGTTGTATTTCTGAACTTGAATAGGGTTATTTTGAGCTGTTTGGTCATATATAAATAAAATATTTTTGTGCTTTTTAAATGATTTCTGATAATGCTTCTATACTCTTTCCCAGAATCCCAGAATATAATTCTGATTTTATTTTTCAAAATGATCTTTTTCTCCCTTTATTGGAAAATGTCACTTCATCCATCCTTTACCAATAAACTCCTGCTGTGGCTTGACCTCACTTGTAACTTTTGTGACTTTACAATTCATCCTTTAAGTGGAGCTGTCATTTTGGTATGATCCTTGGTTTAATCCTGTTAAACTCCTGCAAGCATCCCATTTTATATATGTTGAACACTTAGTTGAAATGTAAGACATTTTTAAAACCCATTTTTCATTTCCGAAGCTGCTGCTGTAGAGTAGATTCACTATTCACTCTTTCTGAAACTGGGTTTTCCAAGCAGATTGACATGCCTAAAATTGTATCATCATTCCCTTCTTTCATTTTATCTGTTATTTCTTTATCTGTTCTCATTCTACATGATGCTAAGTGTGTCTTGTAACTTACCTGTTTCTTACAGGCTAATAAAGTTCACCCCCAATTCTAATGGGTGCAAAAGAGATCACCCTTTATGTTGAAGACAGACAGTACATCATCTCTGGAATTCATAGACCTAGTTTTCATTTTGACCTCATCATTTAACAGCTATATGACTTGAGCAAATCACTTCAACTCCATTTATTAATCATTAGTATAATCTATTTCAAATATTCATCAGTGATACAATGAACCTGATAAGAAAAATACACAGAAGTATAGCCATGATTTGTTTTACCACACTAAGTTTATTTGATAGAAGATTAGAGAACTAAACTGTATTGAGTACCTAATATGTGCCAAGAAATATACTTGGTGTTTTACATTCATTCAAAAAAGTTGCCATTAAAGTTGCTTCAAGGAAAGAAGGTAAATTAGCCTTTGCTTATGTGTTGTGTATTCATGTTGGTATACATATAAAAGAATGCATTCAGTCTTTCAACCTCTACAAGTTCCAGTGTCCTCATTTGAAAATGGAGATAATATTACTTAATTTTAGGATTACTTTGAAGATTGATTAGAACATATAAAGATCTTAGAGCAAAATCTGTCATAGATAGTAAGCTTTAAATAAAAGTTAATTAGCAGTTGTTGTTGCAGTCATAGTGGTAGTTGTAGAAATTTTCTAGCTTATGAATAATTCATGTATGCAAATCAGTAGCTCTGCTATACCAATAAGGACCAAGCTGTGAATCAAATGAAGAATTCAATCCCATTTACAATAGCTGCAAAGAAAATAAAATAAAGAAAATAAATGTGTATTTCCCTTAACCATGGAAGTGAAAGATCTCTATAAGGAGAACTATAAAACACTAATGAAAGAAATCATAGTGAGCTACCTATAGCACAACACTCACTATTTGTGACAAAGTCCATCCTAATATTGGGCAGATATACTGTAGTTTTGTTGAAATTTTCCCATAAGGTCAATCTGCAACCAGTGTTTCTGTAAGTTTCTATAATACTCCCAACAGCCTCATAAATTAGGTAAAGCTGAGTTCTTTTATGTGATCCAATTTATATCAATTAAAAGATACATAACCCAGATTTTTTTAACTGAAACAAATAAATAAAAAAGCATTTCATTTGCCAATCTCTTAAGATAGGGCCATAGTCTTTTCTTTGAGTATGTTTCCCTTGATTAGAATGTATGTAATCTTTCTTACTACAACATTCTCACAGCAAATTGTCCATGATTTCTAATTTCTGTTTACTAAAAGAAGAATGAGTATTTCAAGGGCCTAGAAGAGAATTGGGTTCAGACTCCTTTTAAAGATATCTCCTACACTCAAGTCATCTGAGTTTGTTTTTCTTCCATATGGTTCAAAGATATGTATTTTTGGGAAGAAAAAGCTCTTTCTCTCCATACTCAAATTTCAATGGTTTATGGAGTATTTAATGTAATTATAATAGCAGGTACAATTGTCATAATTATGTTTGCGAAGTAAAAACGAGATACCTGGACCTTGTGGAGAACTAAACTGGAGGGTACAGAAGTTTGGGGTTTATGATGGGCTGGTTCCAGAGAGTATCCTGCTAGCCCCAATTACTCAAGAGTACATGGACATCCAACTAAAAGGAGATGGCGAACTCTAAGCCCAATGAGTCATTTAAGAGAACTTAAATTATCCAAGATTACAAGTTGGTTAATGGGTAGGCCAAGGATATTAGACTTCAGAGTACATTTTATAACCATTATACTATACTATGACTAACAATTATTTTCTTTTTTTCCAGTTCTCACAAAACTTCCACACAAATTGCATTTTCCAGAACTTTTGCCACCCAGTCTTCTTTTATCAGTTGCTTTGAAAAGCAACCCTATTATAGAAAATAATTTAGTGGCCTCTATTTTGTAAAATTCTTCTTCCTGTTGCTAGCTGCTCAGAGAGCCATGGCCTTCCATAGTCTTACTAACATCACAAAGATTGCACAGTGCTGTTGGTATGAAGCCAAGAAGTGGCTTCTGTTAGTTCTCAGTTAAATCGTGATGCCAATTTGTGAAACACATCCCAAAGCAGGCAGCATCAAAACTGAACATCGTCCAGCTTACCCGACTCATTCTCTTGCATGCAGTTTTCTATTTTGCATATCTCCCATACTCGCTAACACTGATTTCACTCTCTAGTGCTGTTCCCTTGTGTTATATCCCCTCTCGTGAGGAATTTACTCTGCCATATGTGAAAATGAGGCAAACTGATTTATATTTTATCAGCTTTGAGGGTGATCATAGCAACTTATTCTAAGTTGCTCTTTTAAAACAAAATTCTATGGATGAAGATAATACCTACTTAATAGTTTTTCTGTGAAGACAGCAGCATATATATACAGATAGATATAGATGCATATATGTGTGTGTGTGTGTGTATGTGTGTGTGTGTATATACAGTAGTGCCTGATTATGGTACTTTGTACATAAATGAAAAATACAGGTACCAAACCATCACTAAGGATATAAACTTGTCGGCTGATGATCTTGCAGCTTTTTTTCCTTTTCTCTCCTAGTGATTTCTGATTTTAGTTGTCTGGTTATTTGATGGTTATGACTCATTTCTTAAAATCACCATGTGGTCTGATGATAACTACTATATTATAAGCTTATCCACATGTATGCCTTTCAGTCAGCACAGTGTAGGAACACAAATTTGGGGGGAGAAACACCCACAAATATTAAGAAGCATTATCTATATTTAACTAACCCATTTCAAAGTATTTAATGCCTTTGTGTACTCTGAAATGTTAATATGTTCCCACCAGATATTTTCTTTTATAAGGAAGGTTTAACATGTTTGTGTATTCCTGTGTACCTCGCTGGCAATCTGAAGAATGTCACCTTCCATACAAATGAACTAATTTGTGGGCCTAATAAGAAAAAGAGCATAGTGAACTTGTACTTGTATTAATAGTTTTGTAATGTGTGTGAGAAAGAACATGTCCAAGGCATGTATCAGAACAGAAAAGAGAACTGGGGAGGAGGGAGATGGGGACAGAAGGTAACAACTTCTAAATGTACCACATAATCAGGAAAATATTAAACATTTGGATAATGAAACAGGAAAGAAAGAAACAAACAAAAACCAAAGGAGGATCTTTGCAGTTGTATTATCCTCAGTAAAACTGAACACAGCTTACATTTCATTGAGCACTTCTCGGAAACTCAACCTCCAAGTCTTAATATATGGTAAAAAAGAAAGAGCAATGCTTTTTAAGGCTTGAAGAATTGGCTAGTCTTTATCTTTATTTGGAGGTTCTCTGAATTTCTCTATTTATTAATAGTTTAATATAATAATAGATTTATTATGGAACTTGTTAATTCTATCTTAACTGTATTTTCTTAAGAGCTTATGGTCCTGAAAAGTTTCCTAAATGATGGAGAATTTGCAAATATGAACTTAGCTTTCCAGGTTGGGTGGAGAATTATGTCTTAATCATCTGCCATTTACTCACCAATTATACAGCATATATTCAAATAAGACACAAGCTTTACTTTAATCTGAAGGTAGCTTTTTTGTTTAGAATTAACTGCTATTAGAAGTATGTCCCTTCTGGTGTCAACATGGTAAGATTTCTCTATTGCTCAAGTAGCATTCCAGAGGGGAAAGCTGTTTCCAGAGGACAGACGCTGTGTTATACAAACTGTCACTTTCTTGCTTTTCTGGATCCAGGAGTAACCCAGCTGCTAATTAAACTGGGATGAATTAAGGTAAATTGAATCTGCCTGCACATCTGTTCTAGGTCTGCAAACAAGGCCACAGGCAGAGCAGATACAGCTCCCTTGACAAGAACCTTCTTGCACTTCCAAAACAGTCACAAAGAATCTCAGCACCTTAGCTAATGGAATCTTGAGGTAAGAAAGAGAGTGAGTGAGAGAAAACTAACAACCACCTTGTGCATGTCTTGACACTAAAGGGAGGCATGCAAAACGAGAACTCTGTATTTACAGAATGCCAGAGTGGCTTTCAAAGTTAGCTCATATTCTAGAAAATAGATTATGTGCATCTATAAAATGTAATCATTAGATTAAAATTAAATCGGTTATTTCCTGGTGACTCTTTTATACATAGCTTACAGGATTATTCTACAATATTATTTTTTATGGCTACATAACATATCCATAGAATGCAATCCTATCATTTCTGTAATGAATTCCCTATTGTCAGACAAGGCCATGGTTCCTATTCTTATTTCTTTTTCCCCTTGTTACAGGTAAAGATGTAATTACTTCCCATATATATATATGTGTATATATATATGTATATATATATATACACATACACACAAATATATATATACATATACAAATATATATAAGATATATGAATATATACATATTTGTGTATAAGATATATGCACACACTCTCACACTTGCAGTTATTTACTTGAGCTACATTTCTAGAACTAAATATTTGGGGATCATATTTTATTTCCAATTTTTCATTTTTGTATATATCACTAAGCTGCCAGGAGTATCTTTCACTTACTTTATTGACTAGTGCCCAGAAGTTTCTTCCCTCTCTCCCTCCTTCCCTTCTGCCTTTCCTTCCTTCCTTTCTTCCTTTTCTCCTTCCTCCTTTCTTCCCTCCCTCCCTCTCTCTCACCCCCCTTTCTCTCTCTATGTTTCTTTCTTCTCTCTCTCTTTCTCTCTTTATTGCATATTAGACTTTCCTTCCATGAGATCATAGCAGTGAAATTCAAAATATGGAAAGGTAATACATTTATACTGAGAAAAAATCTCATAGAGAAGTTTACATTGTTCATTTTCAGACAAAAGAATACTAATTCTTATATTTACTTGGAAAATGATTCTATCTGTAGGATTTTCATCAAAATGAGATGATCTGGATTATCATGTCAAGAAAATTAGGTACCTAAGTAATAAGCAACAACAAATATGAGGAATAAGAATAATCATTAGGTTGACTGTACCTACAGTTGTAACAATCAGTTCAATTATTTATTTATTCCAGTAAAAGTGCTAATGGCTGTTCTAGGCTCTGGGATTAATATGAGAAAGACAAAAAGATAATCTCTGCCTCAAAAAGATTTGTTTGCTTGGCAGTGTCCTCTCTGCCCTGGAGGAATAGGGCATTAAAAGCACCTTGTCCTCAAGAAACAAGGGATAGTTCTGTGTGCTGGAAGCAAAGCAAGTGCTAGGAGAAGTAAGATAAAATATGAAATAGTGGATTGTACTAGATAGTAAAAAATCAACCTAAATGCAACCTAAATACCCCCAAGGTAAGTTTCACAGGACATTAGTAGCCATTTTGTTCCTTGAAAATGAGACCCGTGATATATACAATTAGAAGATTCTGACTCTGTATCTTCCCCTGGTGAAGTTAAAATGTACATTCGTTTCTAAGAATATCTGAGAAGTCTTTCATTAAGAAACCTTATTAGGGCCGGGCGCAGTGGC
>VBSM01000949.1:2940522-2952836 GCA_008086735.1 Cheirogaleus medius
AAACCTTATTACTTTGGTTTAACCCAGCATTTCCTATGACTATTAGATCAAGGAAACTTTTTATATGTAACGACTGACGATACCCCACAGAAGGGCTTGGGGGCGATAAGGAGCTCCAATAAGATTCTGGATATCATCCCAATCTCAACTATAAAGGCATTGAGCAGAGAAGCAAGAGATTTATCTAAGTTCAAAGAAAAGTACAAAAGGAAATGCATCAGAAGTAAAATAAACTCCTGGAAATATGAGAATTCCCAAAATATTTTGAGAGACTGATCTATTGGTAAGAATTTCTGGCTACAGTGGGAATGATAGAGCTAATGTTAGTATACTTGACCCTTGCCAGATACTTGGGTGCCTCTAGTCATTATTTTGGTTTGGGAGAATACTTAGGACAGATAATTCCCTTCTCCCTTTCAAGCGTATTTCACCTATCACCAACCTTTGAATGCAGGCAAGAAAGAGATGGCCTAGGATCTTCCATTGCCAATGGGGAGACAAAAAACTCAAGGTGAAAGTTGATGTACATTTCTAAAAATTAGGAAAATTTCCAAATGTCAAATAAATTTCTAGAGCAATACTACCTTGAATAGAAAAAAATAGTAAACTCCAAAGATTTGGACTTCAACTTGAGGTCAAATGTTAGAAAAATGATATATAATTCAAAATGAGTTAAATGGGTACTTCTTTTAAATATTCAAGATAAATATTTGTTGCGCCTTTGACTCTAACAAAACATTAGACAGAAAACATTAAACAGAACCGATAGAGATGAGAATGATTTTATTTACTACCGAAGGTGGTACTTGCTATGTGGCACATTGAATCGTGGAGAAGCCTTGGGTATGATGGTCAGGCTTGTTCTAGGAAGGAAATGAGGGTAAGAAAGTGTCCTCCTGCTAATTCTAGCCATGCTTCATCACATTTCCATGCTCCTTCACCAGCTCATGTGAACCCTAGACAGAAGCATATGAGGGGTCCTTTTAAATTGTTTTTTTATTTTCTAGTTTGAAATCTGCTACCCCTCTAGTTTGAAATCTAATACCCCTCCCCACCACCACATTCCCCAAGTTAGTATATTTGAGGATCTCATTACGTACTATCTTCTAAAATAACAGTAATCATATTAATTGAATTTTCCCCCTGTTTTTCAGGCATGCTGCTAAGCATTTTTTTTAGCATTGCATTACATTATCTCACTTGACCCCCACAGGAGACTTATGAGTGAAATCCGATTTCATCTCTGTTTAAGAGAAGAGAAAACTAAGGCTCAGAGGTTGAGTAATTCGTTAAGATCCCAGAGCTAGGCAGTGTCAGAGACAAGACCCAAGTCATAGTTCATGCTGCTTTTAATTCATACCAAGCCTCTTTGATTTGCAAGACCATTTATGATCTGACAGCCACCCACTGCCCATCCTTTCTGTCACTTAATCTCCTTTGTTTTGTTGCTAGATCACTCTTCTCTGGCCACCAAGGCCTCATTGCTATTCCTCAAATATGTCAAGTCTGCTTATGCCTTAGGGTCTCTGCATTTGTTGTTTTTCCTGACATGCTTTCTCCCAGAAATCTGTGTGATTTTCTCCTTTAACCTCCTTCTGCTTATTTAAGTATCTGATCAAATGTCACGCCATCTCCACCTTTCTGTCTCCAAAAGTCCCTCTCCTCTTTCATCTGTTTACTATTTGCCAATGTACATATAACCATCTAATATGCTTGAATTTTACTTGCTTATTTTCTCACTCAACCCTCCCTTCATGAGTCTGTAAGTTCCTCAAAGGCAGGTGCTTTGTCTATTTTATTAACTGTTGCGCTGTCAGCACTTAGAACAGTATTTGGCAAATAGTACTCAATAAGCATTTGTTGAGTTAATCAATACTTATTTTATCTTATTTTTATTCCTATATATTAATTCATTTTATTTTCCCTTTTTCATAGTTTTTAAAATTTATTTTTCATATCTATAGCCTTATTACTGTAGTAAGCAAATTAATCTCTAAGTATTTTACTAAACAATAATCAGATGCAGCAAATTGTATGGGATGTAAAAGAAATATACAAGGATTATAAGATATGGCAGATGTGTTTCAATGGTTAGGCAATCACATACTGTCTGTACAAAGCAAGCAAGGAGAGTCTACTTCAGTTTTTTTTGCTCTTTAAGGCTTATAATTGCAAAGTAATTGGAATAGGGATAGGAAAATGCAAAAAGTTTATATTAACCAAGTTGTTTTAAAGATGTTTTTAAGTGAAATTAAATTGTATTGGAAAAATGTGGGTGGATAGAAAATAAAAAACAAATTAATCTACTTCCAAGGGTTATGTCTAGAACAAATACAAAGGAACACCTAAGCCCTCTGCATATGTACCCAGCTAGGCTAAAGGCAAGTCAAATATTTAATGAAAGGACTCTCTAATGTACTTTATGCCTCCTATCAGCAGTAACTGGATTTCTTTTCACAAAAATATAGAAAAAGCACTTTTTTGGTATTACCATATGCTGAATATATCTAAAAATATTATTTCTTGTCATTGTGCATTTCCTCTACTGTGACTTGTCAGGTGCTTCATGCTTTTCTTCTTTTTATCTTTGGTTGAATAACTTCTCTTTTTCCTAAAAAAATAATAGTTGTATGTTCCCATTTTTCTCTGTTTCTATGATCACTGACTTTATTTGGGTTTTTATCATCCATAATCTAGAAAATTGAAAGAATCTATTAATAACTTTTTAAACCATCTTTTCCTTTACTTCCAGTCTGTCCTCAGATACCATCAGAAAAATGCTTCCAAAGTTTAATACCTTCAAGGATCCCCCATTATCTATGGAATCAACCTAAAACTTCCAAGAAGAAAACTCAAAATTCTTAATGACCTGGCCCTATCTGACTTTTCACTCTGACTATTCTGTACCAAGTGTCTGTCCTTTCCAAAAGAAGATATGCAACTTGTTCATGATTCCTCTTTTTGGAACATTATTGCCTACTTTTAATTCTCTCAAAATATTACTTAATACTTTTGATTTTTAAGATCTAACTTGAAAGAAACCACTTTCTTTTTTTGACTCCTTTTGGAATAATAAATAATAGCACATATGGGGTTTTTTTCTTTGTAGATTTGTATTCAAGGATTACATAAATTTTGTCTTTGTTTTCTTTATAATATTTAAAACTGTGCCTTACATACTATTAGATCTCAATAACATTTTTTTTATTTATCTCTATTATTTTTGCTGCTCAACAAACAGCTCCTATATATAAGGAGCTTAAAACAACTCATTTATTAATTTAGTAGCTTAAAACAACTCATTTAGTAGCTTAAAACAACTCATTTATTATGCACACAGGTTCTGAGGTCAGGAATTCAGGCAGGGCATAGGGTGAGTCCATCTGTGTTTCACAATGTCTGGGTTCTCAGCTGGGAAGACTAAAGGGCTATGGTGTTTCATTCCATCATATGTCTGGATGTTGCCTGTGGTGAATTAAAGACCAGGACTGCTGGCAAAAGCATCTCTGTGTGACTTGGCTTTCTCACAATACGGTAGCTTCAGGGAAGTCAGACTTCTTATTGCAGTTGAGGGTTCTAAGTGCAAGTGTTCCAGTTAGTCAACATGGAGAAAGTCCCAAGGCCTTTTATGGACCTTGCTCAGAAATCATTAAGCATAATTTCTGCTCCACTCTATGGGTAGAAGTCACAGCTCTGTCAGATTCAAGGAGGGGGCACATAGACCCTGTCTTTTATGGGGAGATGGGAGCCATATTGAAGAATTTTTGGAGCCATGTTTTGAAACTCCACACTAGTGTCCTATGTGCGGTTACTTTTTATGTATAAAAAGACATTCTGTGAAATGGCCACTGACAACCCCTATATTTCTGATTCCATAAATCAGATTGTTTTTCTTCTATAAACTTCTGTGTCTGCAGTACACTGCAAGTAGAACAGCATATACTTTGGAGTAAGATAGGCTTGGGTTCAAATCCTGGCTGTGCAGTTCATCAGTATGTGTCAACGGGCCGATTATTCAACATATCTAAGCCTCTGATCATTCATTTATACACTGGATATAAGAATATATCAAGAATTGAGGTGAGGATTAAATAATATAATGTATACGAAGTATAATGTCTGAGACATAGATGGCCCTAAATGAATATTAATTTCCTTTGGCCTTTCTCCATCCAACTCTGCAGTTATCTTGATGTAAACATATCTAGGATAAAAATCTTCCAATGAGGAGATAATATTTGAATTTACTAGAATAGACAAGGAATTCATAGGGGGTAGTAGGTAAAGAGAATAAAGATGTGATAAAACCTGGTTATATGACAGTAGTTTTATATGGCTGGAGAATGGGCTCTGGGGAGAGAGGTTAAGTAAAAGAAAAGAGAAGTAGTCAATTAAATTAAATATTTAAATTAAGATTTCTATTTTCCTTTTATTTTTCACTTTTCCTATCTTTATCCCAGTAGACAATAATTTCAATTCTGTGTAATGTAATCCCCTAGTCCTTTCTGGAAGTAACATGGCAGGGGGGCTCCTCAGTGGCCACGTTGCCAAATAGTTGAGTTTTCACTTTGTTCCTCTATTAGATCCTTCACCTCACAGCTCTGTGGGAAGAGCAACTGCAGGGTGCACTGAATATTAATCTCAGATCAGCAGGCTGATCAGGGAAGGAATGCACTATCTAGAGACACCCAGGAGGAAAATGACTCCAATTAATGTGACAACTTATGATTATTTATGTTATTATTTTTGTTATTTATTTCTTTTAAAGGATTTGATAACTTCATTTGAAACAGGAATTTAACCAGTATGGGGAGAATTAAATAGTGGCTTTGGAAGATGTATTTCAAGTGGTGCTAAGAAGGTATTTAATTATTCAGGGTTGGATATTTAATGGGGCACCCAGAGAGACCCCTTTTAACTCCACACAGGAGGGAGATTGCCTTTTAATGGGATTAGTCAGCGTCATCACCAAAGTCACATTGTCTATTCATTATGCTACATGCATATAATAATTATGCTATACCTGTATAGTATTCACAAATGTATGGACAAATTTTACCTATATATGTGTATTGGTGGTATGTATATAATATAGCTTGATAGAATATGTGCTGAAATAATACAAATGCTAATATAGTGTTTACTATATGCCAGGTTTTATATATATATATTTAATTTTAATCCTCATAATAACCCTAAGAGGTATGCACTATTGCCATCCCTACTTCACAAATAAGGAAACTAATACATAGAGATTAAGTAACTTGCTCATGGTCACACAGATCATGTGGCAGATCTGGGATTCGAACACGAGCAGTCTGCTTCGAAAATACATGCATCTTTCTGTAATTATAACTATCTATGCACACACGTGTAGTTTGGTTGTTGTACAGATAATAAATATATAAAATGTAGATAGAGACACAGATAAAGTTAGATTTACAAATACAGGTGTGGCTATTAAGATGGATACATTCCCTTTGCTTCTATGACCTTAGTGTTCTATAGTAACTTAAAATAGACATTTGAAATAGATCACTAGACCAGAAGATTTTTAATGATATTTTATTGGTCATAAGACATTTAATATGTCCCATGAGTCAGGCAATGAACTAGTTCAAGCCCGAAGCGAAAAAAAAAAAAAAATAAACAAAACAAAGATGTTATAGTCTCTAGAATTGAAATAAATTTCCATCTTTTGACTCTAGCTGCCCTCCTTTTATCCAATCGACCATTTAAAAATATATAGGAGAAGATCCTGAGGCCATTTTCTTTATTTTTCAAGGTTTACACCACCACCAATAAGTTCAGCATTATTACTTATAGAAACAAATTCCTAATATGTATATATCCTTGGCATTAAGTCCTCTCATAGGGTCATAAAATGCTATGGTTAGTTATGTAGCATGTCCACGTAGTCTGCATGAAGGCAATGATGCCAGACATTCACAAAGGGAGGGCAAGGGATGAAAGGGTAAGCATGAAAACATTCCATTTTATTTAGTCTGATGCTTTGGAACTTATGTATTTAAGATTATTAACACTGTAGTACAACAAATATTGTAGTTACAAAGGAATTCCTTAGAATTGTTCCACCTGAAGGGAGAAGCTGGGTATTTGTCCTTCATCTCTTACCTATTATGGGCTGAGGGCCATTCCCTGGGAATATCAAATCTTGCAATCCTGGTGTTTCCATCAGCAGCCAAGCATGCCAGAGAAAGCCCTGAGGTGCTTGCTTTTGGAAGCTACAGTAAGTGTAGGATTGGTGAGTCCTGCAGAGACACCGGTGAGGTGCTAACAGCATCTGCTACAGTTATTCTGCAGCATACTCTTCCCATTCCTGCACAACACTCAGTCATCACAAAGATTATTTGAAGTTTACATTGGCTCTACTTTTAGAAAAATGTCATCTCATTAAAATTAATATCTTACATGTGCAATATGCTTTTTCATGCATTAGCTTATTTAATGCTTAAAGAAATGCTATTCCCATTCCTATTTTAGAGTTAATGACACGGAGCCTAAATAGTTTAAATGTGTTGCCCAAGGGCAAATAACAAATGAATATTATTACTCAAACTGAGGGTGCCCGAACAACACTTCTCTGGAGACTGAGGGATCTTTTTCAAAGCATAATCCTCTCAATCAGCATGGTACCATGGCATTTTAATCTCTTTGTGGAGACCAAAAATGTCAGTGCCTCAATTCAAAGCTGTCTTAAAAAATTATACTGTTACCATGACATATCTAGACTTGTTGGTATGTTCAGCTGACCACAGATGTGTGAGTGAGCTTGTCAGCAACAAATAAATGATTCTTGTTTTAAGAAAAAAAATTATGTTATTAATAGTTGGTGGAGAACAGTCTCGAAAGCAATAAAAAACAGTTTTTCAGGGTAATTCATGGAAAGAAGAATATAATTAACACCTGGTGGAAGTCAACTAAAGATCTCTGGTGTAAAGACAAGGGGATGATATGGAAATTACACCTGGCTGAAGAGATAGAGAGCTGGTTCTAAGGAAGTGTCTGCCGTCAGCCAGCTGTGTGACATGGATTAAGTCACTTGTCCTCATGAAGCCTCAGATTCCTCATTTGTAAATGGAGCTCTTTGTGCGTAAAGTGTGTGTGTGTGTGTGTGTGTGTGTATGTGTGTGTTTTGAGACTTCAAAGAGGGAAGGAACATTGCATTTAACTAGTAAATTGCTTTACAAATGTAAATGATTATATGTATTTTGAGAGAACTGAGGACCTTGAAGTATGAGTGTAGAATGCCTTGGGTAGGTAGATTTTCCAGTGCTGGATTGAACCTCATTAAATACCACATTTTTAATCTCTCTCTCTCTCTGCCCTCTTTCCCTCTCTCCCTAGCTTAATTTTCCTGGTTCTATACCAGTGAAAGGAAACCACAATATTACTTTCTCACCCACCTTTGGTCATCATAATGCCTTTTCTTCAAGTAAAATGATTACTCATCCAATTAAAGTGAACCATTGGAGGGAATAATAGCTGAAATGCTTAGAAATTTTAGGTTATGTTGAAAAGGGAATTGAGTCTTTGCTTGAAAAGGAATAATGCTGAATGGGTTTAGTCAAAGTCAGCCTGGCAATTTGCCTGCAATCTATTGTCAGACAGTAAATTACAGCAGTATTTGAGCATCACACATGTTCATCAACTCACTAATACAGACAAGCCAATGACAATTTAGGAGGAAAATAACCAAAATATATATCACATTTATTGCCTTCAGAACCAAATTGTTTTTTAACACTTACTTTTTCCCTAGTTAAGTTTCAATTTATCTGGGAGTATGTCAGGATGACAGAAACTCATTTAGAATCCATGAAGACAGCTGACAGAAAGTGCATTAAAAAATTAGATTTTGAATTCAAAGAATGAAAGCTTTAAATCACTACAGTCAAGTCCATGAGAAAAGATTGATACCAGATGCTATTTTGTTCATGTTATTAAGGAAGTATTCCAGCCTTGAAGAGACCTTGTCACTACATAGCTTCTGTCTATGTAAATAAGAATGAAGTGAATATATCTGTTGTCAGTGATAAAAACCATCCAGTGCCTCAAAGCAACAGGCTGGATCATACAAGGGGAACACTAAAAGTTAGAAGAACCCTCAGAGGTCATTATATCCCCAATTCCCTCATTGTTACCCATGGAACTGAAACCCCATGGGAGAAGGTTGGCACGTGTATTCTACATGCATGGACTCTTCAGTTCAAATGAATTAATCTGAGTAAAGGCTCAGCCATTATCTTGATAGATGGCTTGGGCAAGTCACTGGACAACCCTGGGGACCATTGTAGAGAACATTCATTTCCTGTGTGTGTGTTTTGTGTGTTTTTAGTCTGTTCAGCATTCATTCCACCTTTCTTCAGCACTTCATGTCATACTTTGGGAACTACTCTTTCACACTCCATGTACTCTTGATGGGACTTCCAATTAGGTATTTTGCCCTCCTCAGGCACACAGTGCAAATTCTTGATTCATGTTAACTCAACCAGCCTCTCCCTACAGGGAAATGAACTCCTGGGCAAAATGACACAAATATAGAGGTTTAGAACTGATATATTCTAGTAGAGTCAACCTGAAGACACTATCCATTTGTTCTGATTGCTCAAACCTGCAAAATTCCTCTGTGTTTTCTCTATACAATATATGATTTTCTATGTTATCTTTCAGTTTTATGAGCAACCTAATAACCTTCCACTAACACCTATTTTTAAGTTAATTGCAGTGGTCTCTGTTGCTTGCAACCCAAACACCTTAACTGATATATTGTACATGTATATATTGTACATGTAAAATGGGGATAATAATACTTTACTCACAAAGGTATAATCAGTTTTTAATAAACTAATGTATTAAAACCACTGACTTGGAAACTAAAACTTAAAAATAAGTATTGTTTGCTTTCTTTTTAAGATCTTTCCTATCTAATCTAATCTCTCTTTTTTTCCTAGAAAAGCCAGCATAAAGCACTTCTATTGCGATAATAAAACTTGAAACTCATATGTGGTACGGGGTATTGGGGGGAAGGGAGGCAGCAACAATTTCTTTCACCAAATCACTGCACAGGACAGTAAAGGGGTGAGAAGAGCTGTGGAAGGAAAAGCCAGGAAACTTTGAGGTCAGCAGAGGGAGACAAGCATCAAAAAACAGGAGGTGCTGAAGCCACGATGACCAGCATCATTTCCTTATGAGAACATTCAAGGATTTGTCATGATGGCTGGGCTGTCTCTGGGTGTTAAGTCTATACACAGAACCTTCAATTTAAACTTTCTATTAAAGTTCTTAAAGTTTAGAAAATGGTGGAGCTTAGAAAAGTTATGAGATCAAAAAATTTCTGAAAGTCCATTAGAAAAACCACAAGTTGGGGAAAAAAACATTAAGCCAGGCCATGAAGAAGATGTCTGAGGTCCTAGCTCATCCAGGGACACCTATAGTGTCCCACATTGCAGTGAAAATGGTCTACTTTCAAAAGGCAACTGGTTTAAAGGGAGGGTGGCTCCTATTCTTGGCTTCTGCTGAGATGCCTGAGAGGATACAGGAGTCACGTGCTTAATTTCTTCAAGGAACTCTCTGGGTAAGAGGATGCTCTTATGTTTTGATCTTTTTGAGGCAGTAGGTAATAGTTGTCCAGCCACACCCTTGGCTTTCTCTTCAGAGCACACTTTCATAAGAATGAATCTCCTAATTTTAGTTTCTTTTGCAAACTAGATAAGCTGGGGATTTCCCAAATCATCAAGTCCTAGTTCCTTTTTGTTTAACAATCTTCATCAATTTCTTTCTTTCCTCTTACATTTTACTATAAGCAACAAAAAGAAATCTAGACAGACCTTCAACACGTTGCTTGGAATTCTCAACTAAACACCCAAGTTCTTTGCTTATAAATTCTCTTTCCACATAATTACAGGACAGAATTCAGCTAGGATTTTTGTCACTATATTACAAGGATCCTTTCTCCTTCAGTTCCCAAAACCATGTTCCTAATTTTTTTCTGAGCCCTCAGAAGCAATGCCTTTAATGTTCATATTTCCACCAACATTTCATTTATGATAATATATATTCTCTAAGATAGTATAGACTTTTTTTCTCCTGTGCTGTTAACTTCCTTCTGAGCCCTAATCAACAGTCTTTAATATCCATATTTCTACAGTCTATTTAAAGCAATCTAAGCATTTTTTATCCTTTATCTCAAAATTCTTTCAGCCTTTACCTGTTACCCAATTCCAAAGCCACTTCCATGTTTTTAGGTATTTGGTACAACAGCATTTTTTAGATATTTGTTACAGTTTTAAGTATTTTGGTTTTTAGGTACAAAAATCTGTATGTTTTATGTGTCTGTGGTAATAAATTACTGTAAATTTGGGGGCTTAAAACAACAATATTTATTCTTTCACATTTCTGGAGGCCCAAAGTCTGAAATCAATATCACTGGGCTGAAGTCAGGATGTCAGTAGGGTTGTAGCATTCTGGAATCTCAGAGAGAGAATCTGTTTATTGCCTCTACCAGCATCCAGTGGCTGCCAGTCTCCATCAGTTTGGGACCACATCTCTCTAATCTCTGTCTCTGTAGCTACATTTTCTTCTTTTCTTCTGTGTCAAATCTCCTTCTTATAGGGACATGTCTGGATTGCACATAAGGCCCACCTGGATTATCCAAGATAATCTCCCCATTTTAAAACCCTTAATTTAATCAAACCTGCAAAGTCCTTTTTTGCCATGTAAGGCAACATTCACAGGTTCTAAGCATTAGGATGTGAGTATGTTTTGAAGGGTCATTATTCAGCTTACCACATGCTTTCCCTTCCTTCCTGGCTTTGCTGACTCCAATTCCATATAAAGTTATCCCTGTAACTGGCCTCAATGTGACATTCTGGAACCTTTGAAATTTAGCTGATTGAATGAATTTCATGTAGCAGAATATATGGCATTTAAATTTTAAATTTTGTTCAGGGGGCTTTATTTACTATTGTTAATAGTAACTCTTTTAATATAGAACCAGATGGTGACTCAACATACACATTCACTCCACATCTGTCTAAGTCATCATAATGTAAATCTTCCTCTTATAATTTTAAATTTTATAAAAATCAGTTAAGGACACACATTAATTTATATTAAATCTTACAGGAGCTCTTCAATGCCAGGTTTTATGTGACAATATTTTACTTAATTTGAGAATGATCAAACCAATCTGTACCATGGAAACTACACAGAATTTTGCCATTCCATACAATTGAACATTATTATATTCAAATACTAAAAAGGAATGAATGCCAATATTTTTCCATTTTTTTCTTTCTAGATAGTTGATATAAATTCTTAAAACTATTTTAGCTATTAAATTGTTTTTCTACTTTACTTTAGGTTTCTCTTCATCTCTTTTGATTCATAATCAGTACATCTTCTGAGTCTCTTGTCTCATAATTTTCAACACAAGGTCTATATATTATTTTCCTATTGCTGCTATAAAAAAAGAAACAACAACAACAAACATAAGTATAGTGGGTTTAAATAACACAAATTTATTCTCTTGCAGTTGTGGAGGCCAGAAATAAAAAATGAGTTAACAGGGCTGTGCTCTTCCTACAGTCTCAAGCAGAGAATCCTTTCCTTGCTTTTTCCACCTTCCAGACGCTACCTGTGTTCATTGATTTATGGTTGCATCCCCCTTCCAGTAGCATCGCATCTTCCAACTTTTGTCTCTCTCTGCTTCTGTCATCACAAGTTGGATTTTTCTGACTCTGATTCACCTGTGATTATACCGGTCCCTTGTGGATAAACCAGGCTAATCTCCCCATCTCAAGATCTTTAATTTAATCACATCTGCAAAGTACCTTTGATCATGTTTTATAACATTTCCCTGGTTCTTGGGACTAGGATAGAGACATCTTTGGAGGTGGGCCACTATTCAGGCTACCACATGAAGCTTGGCAAAAATTGAAATCTGTCTTCATTGCTATTTGTAAAAATTTCCAATGTCTGCTATCACAAATGGTCAAAACTGCATTTAAATATACATGAGAGGTATATTTTATATTTGGCTTGTGTGCAGAATAACTTTCAAATGGAATCTCATACAAAAATGTGACTCTTTATTGGGTAGAAGAACAGATTCCAGGACTTTTCTGGGGTAACATAATTAAACATTCATCCTAACTGTAATCAGTTTCTGACTTCTCTTTCAGCACTGCATATTAAAAATTGTGTGGGTTATCAATAACATTTTGGCAAGAGGCAGAACAAAGAAAGGGAGGGCAAAATCTGTTGCAATATCTCTTGTCCTGGCTAAATTA
>VBSM01000949.1:2956901-2970164 GCA_008086735.1 Cheirogaleus medius
TGAGGAACACAAAATAATGGAAAATGGAAAACAAGAAGATTTTGCTTCTTTTCTTTTTCTTGTTCTGAGGTTTAGATAAATTTTCTCCATCTTCATGGGGGGTCTCATGTGCCCAACGTACATGCCAACCGAGAATACTGCAGCCAATCTCTTTTGGGCATATTCTGAAGAATAGTGTGTTAAAGCTTTCCATTGCATTGTAGCCTCACTTTTATTTTTCTCCTACCTTCATTGTCCTGGTTTGAACATCTCATGAAAGTATTAGCACCCTAATCCTTGCTTCAAGCTTTGCTTTCTGGGAAATTCAGTCTCAACCAGAGCTTTACTCTAATACATTTGTTAGAGCTATTCAGAAAGAACTTCTGCTAGTTTTCAAAACCTGTAGAATGCAAACTTAGTGCCATCTTGAAAGACAGTTTGAGAATAAAGTTAGCAGAAAAACAGACCTGAATATATCTTTGATTAATGTGCGCCTTATTCCTGGATTTTTTATTTATATAAGCCATGTTATGCCCTTATTGAATGTTTTATATGAGTTGGTTTTCTCTCTTTTGAAACAACAGAGTCCTGTATAGATACTTTAATTTTAAGAGCAAAGGAAAAACCTGTGTAGCCCATATGACACCTTCAGCTTTATGGTATTCTTATAGCCATGAGTTTAGAAACATTGAGAGAAAAGATTAGAAAGGCTGGCTGAGACTAAGAGTTGAATTGCACTGCATGTCAAATTAAAAACTTGAGCTTCTTTCTTTCAGAAAGTAAGGATACAAGGGGACTGTTTGAACAAAAGAAGGGAAGATCAAAAGACACATCTTTAAAAGAAAAGATAAATAAAAATCTGTATTAGTTTTCTATTTTTGACATAACAAATGATTACAAACTCAGTGGCTTAAAACAACAGAAATTCATCTTATAGTTGTGGAAGTCAGGAATCCAAAACCACTCTCACTGGGCTAAAATCAAGGTGTCAGCCAGGCTGTTTCCTTCCAGAGGATCTAGGAGAAAGTCATTTCCTTGTCTTTTCCAACTTGTAAAAGCTGACTACATTCCTTGATTTGTCACTTCCTTTCATCTTCAAAGGCAGCAGTGGTCAGTTCACTCTTTCTCATATATAATATCACTCTGACTTTGAGTTTTATGCCTCCCTTCCTCCTTTTAAAGGACCCTGTGAGTGCAATGGCCCTGTCCAGATAACACAGGACATTCTCCTTATTTTAAGGTCAGCTAATTACACTTGAATTCCATCTGCTACCATGATTTCCTTTTGACATGTCGTGAACATAGGGCTTGGACATCTTTGGGAAGCCATTATTCTACCTACCACAATTAGGAAAAAGTATCTCTTGAATATTGGTCTATTCAGATCCATGAAAACCAGCCTTACTTTTTGGAGGAATAAAAAACAATCTGTTATGTTCCACCAAAATGATTTTAGCAGAAAGGAAGTCTGAAAGTTGTGAAAGTGGTAAAGCCTGGCTTATCCATTTGGACAGTTAATGTCAGAATAGTATAACCTTCATTTTTATTATTTGTACAGTTTGAAAAATAGGTCCTAAATAAAAGGTCATTAACTATGAACACATCTGCAAAGTTTCTTTTGCCATATGAGGTAACATAATCATAGGTTCATGGAATTAGGACATGGATATCATTGGGGAACCATTGTTCTTCCTATCACAGAATTTCTCGTATATTATTTTCATTAGAATGATTGAATCCCTTCATTACGAATGCCAGAGATACATTAAAAATTTTGGTGACATGTGTCATAGGTCAAATTTTGAAACAGCCCATATGGAAATTTAGTGGAGCTAATGTTCACTTAACATTTGCTATATGCCCGAATGGGGCTGAACAAAATGCACAACAAAATAAAATAACAAAGTGACAGGTAGGAATTACATTAATTATGTCATCTTATAGATGGGAAAGTTAGATGAAAGTAGATGTCAGAGGAGTTGCCTGTGTTCGCTCCCATAATAAGTGGCACATCAGAAATTTGAGACTAAATTTAGTTCAAAAGCTAGTGAAGTTTATTTAAAGGGTACCACATAATTTTAACTCTTACTGTTTTAGAGTAATGGGTTACATGGTCAGCAGAGCTAAAATAATATCTAAATTAGAAAGCAGCCTTTTATATTATGTAGTTTTAATATATTCAAGTTCAATATCTGCTTAAACTAAAGTAAAAATTTGTGACATTAGTCCAATGATTACAAGTCACATTGATTTGCATTATATGAGTGTATTTTAGGAATTATTTTTGTCAATGTTTATGAGACAAATGTTGATTTACCTAGATACTAAAGTATATTTTAGTGGTCTTACTATTTAGAACCTTCAGTTTAAAGAATTTAGAAATTGAAGATTGCAATCTCCTTTTCTGCAGACACTAAATATTATAAAATATACATTATTACAAATTTATCAAAAATTATTAAGTTATTTTAGAATCCTTGGTAAGCCTTGATAAGGATTTGAAAATTGATGTGTTTTTTCAGCCTCTGCTTGATACAGACACATTTATACAAACATTCACTTTACTCTATGTGAAGGACTGAGAATTGCTTCAAAGAAAGCTTGCAAAATATCACATTGTTTTCGGAGTATAGTCTTTTAAAAAAATCTATCTTGTAGTCACTATTTACCATGATCAGTCAATATTCAGTCTTTGAAAAAAGAACATTAGCTTGTTGAACTATAATTCAAAATAAGTCACAATTTAATCTTATTTTAAAAACACTCTAGTTAATTGTAATTAATGTTTGACAGTTTGAAAGACATCTGTTATATTAACATAATAGTCTTATCACACATGAAATGCTGCATATTATAGACTCAGCAGAGTTGGATTATGGGTATTTTGCAAATAAAAGAAGAAAATCTTTGATAAAAACATGTAGTGCTTTTCACTATTTGCTAAACAAGTAGGATTTTTTTCTCTTAACACAATAATTAATGAAATATATATAATTCTTTAAAAGGGCAATAAATTTCCTGCTGTTTTATTACAAATTTGGTCATTCTGAAGACAGTTTGGTTCTACATTTTACAATTTGAAAATCATTAACATACTTTGTAATTTCATGCATTTACTCATTGCCAGCTGTGATTGTTGGAAGTCACTTAAATTCTTAGATTATTCCTTGCTACTGCAAATAGTATCCTAAACAAACAAATAAATGAATGAAACAAACTCCCTGTACCAGAGTTCAGGGATGCTGTTAAACACCCTATAGGAAAACCTCTTCCTTCCTCTTTTATCCAATCTAAAATGTCAATAGTGCCAAGGTTGAGAAACCCTTACATAAATCAATAGTAAAAATCAAAAAGCAGATTTTTAAACATCAATATATTGACACAGTAACTCTGATACATGAAATATACAAAGGCAAACTTAATAAATATAAACAAGTCTACATGAATTTTCTGTCTATTCACTCTAAATATTTGTGTTTATAAAAACTTATTTTCAAATGTAGCCTATGACTTACCATCTAAAGCAAAGGAAATTAAGAGTGACTAATTCTGCAAAGGATTTATTTCACCAGGTGTTTATTTTCTTTCCCTATTAAAAAAATTCACAAGCTGAAATAAAGACACTAATTTACTGTATTAAAATGATAGCAGCAGGTAAATAATATCAAACTTGGACAATGTTAATACACGAAGGTAGAGATTTACTAGAATTGGGCTGAATATTTTATTTAAGCTTCCTGGTTGAAAGTCTAAGGAGGAAATCTTGCTGAGATGTGAAATTTTCAGGATTCATATATTTAATTTTACCTATAGTTGACCTTACATTACTCAAGTTTTACCTCAAAAAATGCCTGAAACATAGAAGTTATTTAATTAGTACATTCTTAGTTAGTCAGTTTGCTGTGGGCAGTGAACAAAAAAAAAATTGGTGTGAATATTCCTTGTAAAATGACAAACCACTATTTAGAGGCAAAGCCCAAATATGCCACTTCTATGTTCATACTTCTGCCTTACCCAGAAATTTCCTTTTTCCACCTTCTGTGCTTGGCTGCTTCCTACACATATCCATGTGTGCATGTGCACATATATAGCACAAAAGCAATATAAATTGTAAACAAAAAATCAAACTCTTATCTAGGCATCCACGATTGATAGACAACAATCTTGGCTATGTACTAGGCACTGGGCTATGTTCTAGGTACTTCAGATGTCTTAATTTGTTTAATTCTTACAATAACCTCATGATATAAGTGCTTTAATTCTGTAGTGTAATATTATCCATCTTTTTAACAATGCCTATAAGCATTCCTCTAATAGCCCCCAGAGTTGGGAACTACGGGATGGCTCTTATACTTACTTGGAATACTTCTTCATGTGTTTCATTTTAGTTTCACCTTTAAGGATCAGACCAAAGGCCATGTCTTATAGAAAAAAAAAAAGTTGTTCTTTTCCTAGCCATAGGAGTTCTTTTTCTCTTTACTTTCAGTCAAATTTTGTGAGAAAGATATTAATGTATTGGGTAACTTTACTTGTGCAAAAATCTACCCCAAAACTTAATTGCTTAAAATAACAACTATATATATATTAGCTTTTGCTTCTGTAGTTTGGCAATTTGAGCTGGGTTCAGCAACATTTGGTCTTGGCTGAGTTTACTCGTACATTTTTGGCTCTGCTCTAGAAGGTTGACTGGTCCTCGGCTGTGGTGATGAGGGAAACTGGGCCATGTGCCTCTTACCATCTAGCAGAGTAGCTCAAAATTTATAGCAATTTGTCAAAGTTCCCAAGAGAGAGCGGGCACAAAGTCACTTATGTTGCACTCTACTCATCAAAACAAGTCACATGGGCAATGCAGATCCAAGATGGTGGGAAATAAAATCTACCTCTTGATAGGAGGGGCCACACAGTCACATTGTAAAGGGTCCTCTATACAGATAGGGGAGTAATTGTAGCCATACATGCAACCAGTCTATCTGGCGCACCAACATGTCATATAATCTCCTCGAAGTTAAGCACATAATTTTGTGCACAGGGCCTGATATGCAGTAAAGGATCCATGTAAGCTTTGTATCAGTGAATATTTATTTTCAATTGCACACTTTTCTTTTATTCTTGGTTAAAATGATTTAAAAAGGAATCTAGGTCACAACTCATTCCCTGGTCTGACTACAATTATTTTGGATCTTAAATCAATATTACTATGTTTCTAAGAATTAGTAGGATGATTTGTCAAAAAGAATATATTTCAGAGGTGAGTATCCATCAATGCACAATATACTTGAAATTAATTTTTTTAAAGTTGTTTACATTTTTTGGAGGGCTAACTAGCAACATATATCAAAGTCAGAAGCACATACCCTTTGATCTAGTCTACTTCTAGTAACTAATCCAAAGAATGTTTTGTCTTAAAATCAAGAAAGACATGTTTAAAAAGGCATTCATAGTATTATTGTTTATAATATATACTTACCTTTAGTTTTGTCTTAAAGTTTGTGAGATCATACAGTATCTGTCTTTCTACATTTGGCTTATTTCACTTAGCATAATGCCCTCTAGGTTCATCTATGTTATGATAAATGACAAGATTTCCTATTTTTTAAAAATGAAATATATATATATAATCTCACTATATATATAAATAAATATGTATCACAATTTCTTTTCTTTATCTGTTGATGGATATTTATGTTGATTCTATATCTTGGCTATTGTGAATAATAAATCAATAAACATAGGATCTTTAAGATACTGATTTTATATTTTCCTGATATATACCCAGCAGTTGGATTGCTGGACCATATGGTGGTTCTATTTTTAATTTTTTAAGGAACCTACATAATGGCTATAGCAACTTACATTCCCACCAAGAGTATACAGGGTTCCCTTTTCTCCACATTCTTGCCAACACTTATCTTTTGATTTTTGAATAGTAGCCATTCTAACAGGTGTGAGGTGCTATCTCATTGTGCTTTTCATTTGTAGTTCCCTGAAGATTAGTGATTTTGAGCACCTTTTTTAGAAATTATTATTTTTATATTTTTTTTATTTCAGCATATTATGGGAGTACAAATGTTTAGGTTACATATATTGCCTTTGCCCCACCCAAGTCAGAGCTTCCAGCATGTCCATCTCTCTGAAAGTGCACACCTTTCCATATGCATGTATTCTGTTGAGAAATATCTATCCAGGTCCTTTGCTCATTTTTTAATCAAGTTATATGTTTTTGCACTATTGAGTTGTATGAGTTCTTTATATATTTTTGATATCAAACCCTTATTGAATATCTTATTTGCAAATATTTTCTCATAATTCATAGTTTACCTTTTTATTTTGTTGAATATTTTCTTTGCTGTGCAGAAATTTTTAGTTTCCTATTCCCACTTGTTTATTTTTGCTCTTGTTGCCTGTTTTTGTTGTCATATTAAAAAAAAATATTTGCCAAGATCAATGTAAAGGAAATTTTCTCCTGTGTTTTCCTAAGTTTTCTTTTATGTAAACTTCTATGGAGTTTTATGGTCTCAGGCTTTACATTTAAGTCTTTGATCTATTTTGAGTTACTTTTTATGAATGGTGTAAGATAAAGGTCCAATATCATTCTTCTGAATGTGGATATCCAGTTTTCACAACACCATTTCTTGAAAAGACTATCATTTCCTCTTTGTGTATTCTTAGTGTCCTTGTGAAAGATAAATTTATTGTATATGCATGGATTTATTTCTGGGCTCTCTGTTTTGTTCCACTGGTCTATGTGCCTGTTTTTATTCCAGTACAGTACTGCTTTGATTACTACAACTTTGTAATATAGTCTGAAGTCAATGTGAAGCCTCCAGCTTTGTTCTTCTTGTTCAAGATTACTTGGATATTTGTAGTGTTTTGTGGTCCCATATGAAATTTAGATTGTTTTGTCTATTTCTGTGAAAAATGCCACTGGAACTTTGATAAGGGTTTGCATTAAATCTGTAGATCACTTTAGGAAGTATGGACTTTTAACAATCTTATTTCTTCTAATCCATAAACACAGGATATCTTTTAATTATTTATGTCTTCTTCAATTTCTTCCAATGTTTTATATTAATAGTTTCAATCTATAAGTCTTTCACCTCTTAGTTAAATGTATTCCTTAAGTATTTTATTACTTTTGATGCTATTGTAAACATGATTGTGCTCTTGATTTCCTTTTCAATAATTCTTGTTGGTGTAAATAAATGTTTGAATTTTGTATGTTGATTTTATATTCTGCAACTTTACTGAATTTATTTGTTAACTCCAACAGTTCTTTTATGGGGTCTTTAGAGTTTTCTACAAATATGATCATGTTACCTGCAAACAGATAATTTTTCTTTTTCTTTTATTATTTGGGTCCCTTTTTTTTCCCTTGTCTAATTGCTCTGGCTAGAATCTCTAGTACTATTTTGAATAAAGATGACAAAAGTGGGCATCCTTGCCTTGTAGTGGATCTTAGAGAAAAGCCCTTAGTTTTATCACAATGATTATGGTACCATTTGTGGGCTTTTCAAAAATTGCCATTTTGTATTGAGATAAGTTCATTCTATACCTATTTTGTTGAGAGTTTTTTTTATGAATGGATGTTGATCTTTGTCAAATGCCTTTTCCACATCCATTGAGATATCATATGGTTTTTATCTTTCATTTTGTTAATGTTGTATATGACATTGATTGATTAGTGTACATTGACCCAACCCTCCATTTCAGAAATATTAATATCACTTGCTCAAGGTACTTTCAACACTTTAGATACGTTATCCCCCTTCCTTCTGGCCTGCAAGTTTTCTGCTGAAAAATCCTCTGCTATTCTTATGTCATTCTCTTTTACATAGCAAGTCATTTTTCTGTTGTTGCTTTCAAAATCCATTTTGTATTTATTTTTTGACAATTTGATTATGAGGTGTCTCAGCATAAGTCTCTTTGGATTCATCTTATTTGTTGTCTTTGTGCTTCCTGGTTCTGTATCTTTTTTTTTCCAGCATAATATGGGGGTACAAATGTTAAGGTTATATACATTGCTATTGCCTTCCCTCACCCCTCGAGTTAAAGCTTCAAGTATGTCCATCCCCTCGACAATGCACATTGCACTTATAATGTATATATATAAACCCATCCCCTCCCCCCCACCTGCCCAACACCCAATAATTTTTTTTTAACATTTTGGATAGATTTCATAACTTTGCCTTTACCTAGCAAAGGTTAGAGGTATGACATTCCCCTCCACACTGTTCACTACATCCCTCAGATGTGGGCCTATCTCCCTACTCCCTGAATCTCTGGTGAACACCACCACCCTTTGAGCACCATATTGATAATCGGTTAGTACCAATGTGACTGTCAGTACATGTGGAGCACATTTTTCTGATCTTGTGTCACCTCACTTTGGATAATGGGCTTAAGCTCAATCCAGGATAATATAAGTGGTGCTAGTTCACTGTCGTTTCTTAGAATTGAGTAATATTCCATTCTAAACATATACCAAATTTTAATAATCTAGTCATGAATTGACAGTCACTTGGGTTGTTTCCACGTCCTTGCGATAGTGAATTGTGCTGCCATAAACATTCGGGTACAGATGTTTTTATAATAGAATGTCTTATGCTCTTTTGGGTAGATGCCTAATAATGCTATTGCAAGGAGAACTACGAAATGCTAAAAAAAGAAATTGTAGAAGATGTAAACAGACAGAAAAATATACTTTGTTCATGGATTGGTAGAATCAATATTGTTAAAATGTTAGTATTACCTAAATTAATCTACAGAATTAATGCAATCCCCATCAAAGTACCACCATCATTCTTCACAGATCTAGAAAAAATAATCCTTCGCTTTGTATGGAACCAGAAAAAACTGCGTATAGCCAAAGCAATCTTAAGTAAAATAACAAACTGGGAGGCATCAGTCTTCCTGACTTCAAGCTGTACTATAAAGCAATAATAATTAAATTAGCCTGGTAATGGCACAAGAACAGAAGCATTGGTGTTTGGAGTAGGTCTGAGATTCCAGAGATGAAACCATCTGCATGTGGTAACTTAATTTTTGATAAAGCAGATAAAAATATACATTGGGGAAAAGAATCTCTCTTCAATAAATGGTGCTGGGAAAACTGGATATCTACATGCAGAAGAATGAATCAGGATCCCTACCTCTCACCTCTCACAAAAATCCACTCAAGGTAGATAACAGACTTAAACTTAAGGCATGAAACCCTAAGAATACTAGAAGAAGATGTCAGGAAAACCCTTTCTGACATTTGCCTAGGCAAAGAATTTTTGAAGAAGACCCCCAAAGCAATCACTGCAGCAACAAAAATAAACAAATGGGATCTCACCAAACTAAAAAGCTTCTGCTCAGCCAAAGAAACTCTCATTAGAGCGAATAGACAACCTACAGAATGGGAGAAAATATTTGCTCTCTACACTTCCAATAAAGATCTGATAACAAGAATCTATCTAGAACTTAAAAGATTTAACGAGAAAAAATCAAACAACTCCACCAAGAAATGGGTAATGGAAATGAACAGAAACTTTTCCAAAGAAGACAGAAGAATGGCCACTAAACATATAAAAAAATGCTCAACATCTCTAATCATTAGAGAAATGCAAATCAAAACTACAATGAGATATCATCTAACCCCAGTGAGATTGGCCCGTATCAAGAAATCCCAAAACAACAAATGCTGGTGAAGATGTGGAGAGTCAGGAACACTCTTACACTGCTGGTGGGACTGCAAATTAGTACAACCTTTGTGGAAAATAATTTGGAGATACTTTAAACAGCTAAAAATAGAAATACCATTCAACTCTGGTTCTGTATCTTTATTTATATCCCCACATTTGGGAAGTTTTCAACCATTAGTTATTTGAATAAGCTTTCTGTCTCTTTTGTTTCCTCTTCTCCTTATCAGACTCTCATAATGTGCATGTTGGTCTACTTTATGGTGTCTCATAAGCCCTTGAAGCTTTAAGCTGTCTTCATTCTTTTTCAATCCTTTGTTTTTTCTTTTTGTTCCTCTGGGTAATTTTGAGTTCACCGATCCTTTCCTCTGTTTGACTGAGTATGCTGTTGAACTACAAAGTTAAGTTATTGTATTCTTAAGCTTTATTTTCTGTTTGGTACTTAAAATTTTTTTTCTATCTCTGTCGAAATTCTCATTTTTAAAGGTGTTCTCATGACCTCATTGAGCACCTTTATGGCAGTTATTTTGAATTTTCTGTCAGAAAAATTACATATCTCCATTTTATAACAATTTCTTTCAGGATATTTATCTTCTTCTTTTATTCAGAGTATATTTTCCCATTTCTTTATTTTCCTTGATTCTGTGTTGGTTTATACACATTAGATAAAATAACCATTTCTGCCCATCTTCACAAATTGGCTTTGTATAGAAGGTGAAACTAACCAACCAGCCTAACTAGATATTCTGGGTGCTTTTCAAACCTTTGTTTTTGTCCAAACCACTGACTTTGTTCCTAGTGGCTCCCAGGAGACCAGAGTATGCCAAATCCCATCAGTGCATCAACACAGATGAGATAGAAGCCAATTCCTCGAGTTGCAGCCAGAAGAGTTGAGATGCTAGATGTATGGTCCAATTCCTTCTCTCCTCAGGGAGAAGCTGGGAGTTGGAGTTTATCACCTGTTTACTCTGCTGTGAGCAGGGAGAAGAATTGTGGCAAATGCCTATACTCTCTTTCAGACAACACACTCTTTCAAATTGTTGATTTATTGTCTGTCTCCCATGGACCTAACAAATGCTGAGCCCCGTCAGTTCTCAGAGACAGACAGGTTAGAGGCCACTCCTCAGGTAGCAGCTGGAAAAGTTGGAGAGCTAGATGTGCAGTTCAGCTCCTTCTAGAGAGAAGCTAGATGCTTGCTTTTATCAGTGGGATGATCCCTTGGGGGAGGAGCCAAGAGAATTACTCATAGCCCATTCAATCCCCAGGCCATAGGATGTGCCCTCATGCTCATTTAATTCCCAGGAGACTGGTTATTGCTTGCCACATCAGTTCCTAGAGACAGGCAAGTTAGAAGCCAAATCCTCTAGCAGCAGCTGGAAATGTCAGGACAGTAGATACACAAATTAACCTATTCCAGGGAGAAGTGGGAGTTGGGCTTTGTTGCCTGATTTCTCTGTGATGATTCAAGGGAAGAGCCAAGGGAAGTGCTTGTGTATCTGTTTAAAATCTCTTTTTCTCTGTCATCCATGAATGCTGAACCCTGCTGGCTACTAGAGATAGGTGAATTAGGAGCCAGTTCCTTGTATAGCAGCAATGAGATTTGTGGTGCTAGATATATAGTCTAATCCTTTGTTTTTGAGGGAGAAGCTCAGAGCTGGAGGTTCACTCTCACTTGTGTGATGCTGTGCTAGGGATAGGGTTTATGGCAGGACCATGTCTCAGCTTTTCATACTGATTTCAATGTGGACATTTTGTTAGTTGCCCTGTGTGCAGGAGATTCTCAACTAGCGCCTGGATTTCTGTTAGAGGTAATTGATCCATGTGTAGCTGTTTATTCAGTGCTGGAGTCCAGAGCGTCCTATTCTGCCATCCTGCTGACGTCACCTAGGATAGTTTTTCAAACAATGACAATCATTTATTTAAACAGTAGTGGTGGTGTTGGACTCTTAAATATTTCTTCTTGCAAAGTCTCTTACATTAAAATTCTTTTGATTAATTTTTGTGTTCATTTGTTACTCTTTTTATTGTTACTTAATTTCTTAATGCCTTCTTGTGTGTTTATATGTAGTAACTGACACTTTTAATTTGATACTGAAAGTATTTTATAAACTGAGACTTCAAATAGCAAATATTATCATAATTGTGGCAAAACAGGTACACATAGGTTATGAGTGAATGTCCAAGAGATTTCCTATAGGAAAGAAAAATCAACTTCAATGTGTGCCCACTGCAATGTAAATTTTGGAAAACTTGAGTTAGTTATTTATTTAGTTTGTTTCTTTGTTTGCTTTCTCCCTGATACTAAGTTGTGGGCAAAATTTTTTTTATAGAAATAACATAAATATTGTGTTTCACAGGGCACGTAAGTGTCTTAACACTTGTGACTTTGAAGAGCAGAGGAGAAAGAACTTGAGAGAACTTAAGACATTTTTAACATTTTCTAAGCAGTTTTCCTTCATAAAGTACATTTTTTCCTATCTTAATATGGTGAAAAATGAATCTAATTAGTCATCTTCCATGACTGGCTTAGATTTTCTACAAAGTAGTATTTCCCTGCCTAATATATTTGTTTATATAAAGATTTATGGAGTGAAAGTTAAAAGACATTTTCTAACCCTCATCTATATGAAAAGAACATAAATTGTTCTCTTAACAATTTTCTCTAAATTATCTATACCATACTATTCACTTAATGTTTACTGAGTCCCTGATAAATGTCAATCATTGTGACAAATATTTTCCTTGCATTAACATTTTTTATATTTTTAAATGATCCTTTGAGGAGAATATGATGATCTTGATTTAATAAATGAAAATACTGATTTTTATGGGGGTGAAAAGTAAATGTGATGTTAGGTTTAGAGTAAGATCCTAAAAGAAAAAAACAAAACAAAACTTCATTTTTGGACCCAATCAGAAGATTTTAACACTGGAGGTGATGATCTTTTTCCAGAACAGGTAGAATGACATCAATGGAAAGAGAAAAGAAGATAAATGATGAGAAACCTATCCAACCCCATTTCCTATTAAAGCAAGTCCAGTTTTCCAGAAATAACCAGCATAGTGACTTAAAAATACCAGTGACAGCAAATCCATGATTATTCAAGCCACAGTATTTAACTTTGGCAAATATAGAAAAAGCCCCTGAGACCTCAAGGGAGAAATTGTCACCAGGGGGCTGCTGAGGAGAATTGACACTGTCAAGGAAAAGGAAAATTCATTTAATTAAGCCAAATTCATTTTAACACCTTGATATTGAACGCCTGGATAGGCTAGGAAAACAATGAGCAAAATGTGATCACTACCCTCAAGGCAACCTCAGTCTGATAAAAATGGGGTTCTAGGAATTGCAATTAAAAGCTCCAGAGTAATAAAACTTACTTATTATCATTTTCTTTTACTCATTCTCACTTGATTACACTTCCCAAGCAGCAAGAACCTTTGCATAATAGGTTTCATATTTCTTTCTTTTTTTAAATTTCAGCATATTATGGGGGTACAAATGTTTAGCTTACATGTGTTGCCTTTCCCCCCCTCTTCCCCCTCCCCAGAGTCAGAGCTTCAAGCATGTCTATCCCTCAGATGGTGCATATCGCATTCATTA
>VBSM01000949.1:2970264-2981438 GCA_008086735.1 Cheirogaleus medius
TTCCTGAGTTCTAAATAGATTCTAGTTATCAGCCCTTTATTGGATGTATAGCTTACAAAAATTTTCTCCCATTCTATAGGTTGTCTGTTTGCTCTCGTGACAATTTCTTCGGCTGTGTAGAAGCTTTTTAATTTGATCAGGTCATATTTATTTTTATTGTTGCTGTGATTGCCTTTGGGGTCTTCTTCATAAATTCTTTGCAAAGGCCAATGTCTATAACATAAGTTTCATATTTCTAAGGTGTTGCAATTTACAGAAAGGATTGCACACATTTTTCAACCATGTGGTTGAAAGATCTTGTGGGGCTGTCGAGCTTCCTGCTGAGAAGAAATGTGAGTGGTGAATGGACTCAGTGGGAAACAGCATTATGGAATAGAGATTTGGGTATAAAATGTGAGCAGAGATGCATATAGAACACACACCTCTCCTGGCTATTAGATCCTTTATATTCCACTATCCTGTCTGTGGAATATGTTCAACGTAACAGTGACTTGTGAACTGCTATGTACTGTAATGAATAATTATACTTTACTATTACTATTTCTACAATAACTCACTTTCATGTGGGCAGTGCCCCTGTGTTAAATCTTTAAGGCCAAATATTTTCTTTATCTGGTCCTGGTAGGAGTAAGCAAAAAAAAAAATTAAATGTTATTCAAACATCAATTCCTCTAAGAATCTTTCATAATAAGGCCTTATTTATACCTCTGTTTTAGTATTTATAAAGTCATAATACCTTTCAGAGGAGTTCTCAGACTATTCCAAAACAAGATGAGTTCCTTAGGGAAGAAGTTGTGTTTTATTGACCCTGAATATCACTTATACACAGTCCATTTCCAGAAGAAAAATGAACAAAGAAATTAAGAGAAAAAAGGAAGGAAGGAAAGAAGGAAGGAAGGAAGGCAGGAAGGAAGAAAGGAAGGAAGGAAGGGGCTGGTTTTTGATGAAAAAGCTGGAAAGGAGGAATGAACAAATTATACTTTCTTCGCATATGAAACCATGTCTTTTAGCATTAATCACATTTCTACCACTGATAGGAGATGAGATCTGGGGTGAGAAGTGCAGAAATAGACTAAAAACAATGTGCTGCAGGTAATGTTGCATACACTAATATTAAATGCTTCACTGCTTATCTGGTTATTTGCTTTTCACACCTGTCCTCAGGGACCAAATCAATGAGACATTTGATGTCATGTTTTTGTGTGATCACTGTTGTTTATTTGGAAGCAATGTTTGCTTTCTCTTTGGTTAAGCTGATAGGACATGCTGGAGAGAATAGCTTATTAGGCAGCACCTTGAATAGAGTGGATGTGGATGAACATAGATAGCAAATAAGCATTCGACCTGAGTTCACGTGGAGAAGACAGGAATGTGGAGTCATGACGATTAAGGGCTAAAAAGTTGGTGATGTTGTACTTTGTAGGGGTTGGCAAATTTTTTTCTGTAAAGGACCAGATAATAAATATTTTAAGCTTTAAAAGTTATACTACTCTGCTATTATAGTGAAAAAGCAGCCATAGACAATACGTAAACAAATGAACATGGTTGTGCTCCCATAAAATTTTATTTACAAAAACAGGTGGCCAGCCCAGAGGCCATAGCAGACAATAACATAACATCCATGTGCTGCTAGAATTATAGTACAGCATCACTGTTCATTATCTAGCCTTTCCTTGAATTCTTCAGCTATTTCACTAGCATCTAGGTCAATCTTTTCTAAATAGAGTTAGGGGGGTGTGTGTTGGGGGCATTGTGTGATGTTGTCATTTATGTTGTTATTCTTCTTCCCTTTGAGTCAACATCTGGACTGGCACCACATACTAGTTTAGATCTAGTTTTAGAAACTGCATTGGAAAGCAAACTGTTTTCATCTGAGATCCCTTCCAATATTTGGAAATGGCTGCCATATCCTTTTATTTTTAAGTAAGCTTTTAAATTTAGAACAGTTTTGTATTTACAAAATTATTATAAAGATAGTATAGAGATGTCCCATATATCTCACACTCAGTTTTCCCTATTATTAACATCTTATATTAGTATAGCACATTTGTCACAATTGATGAACCAATATTGAAACATTATCATTAAGTTCATACATTACTGAGATTTACTCATTTTTTCCCCCAAATGTCCTTCTTTTCTTCCAGAATCCTATCCAGGATACCAAATTACATTTATAAGTAATGTTTTCTTAGAATTTTCTTGCCTGTGACAATTTCTCAGACATCCCTTGTTTGTGATGACCTTGACGGTTTTGAGAATTACTGGTCAGGTATTTTGTGGAATATAATTTGGATTTGTCTGAGGTTTTCTCATAATTAGACTGGGGTTTTGGGTTTTAGAAGGAAGACTATAGAGGTAAAATACCATTCTTATCATATCACATCAAGGGCACACACTTTCGACAAGACTTATCATAGTTGATGTTAATATTTATCACCTGCTGATACAGTGCTTGTCAGATATCTCTACTGGAAAGTTATTCTTTCTTTCTCCACTTACACACTGTATTTTTTGGAAGACAGTTATCATATGTAGTAAACATTTGAGTGAGGTGTTATCTTCCACTTCTTTAAAGATGAAGAATCTATACAAATTGCAATTCTTCTGCATGTGAGATTTGTCTATCTCCCACTTACTATTTATTTATTCAATCATTTGTATCAGTATAGACTTACAGATATTTTATTCTTTGGGCTATAGTTCATTACTACTTTATCATTTTGCTCAAATTCTTCCAGCTTTGGTCATTGAGAGCTCTTTCAGTTGGCTCCTGTTTCCCTTTGACATACCTCCGTTAGTCTGTGTGTGTGTGTGTGTGTGTGTGTGTGTATCATTTTCTTACCTTCTGGTACTCTAAAATGTTCCAGGATCATCCAATATAGTTTTTGCCCCAGTCCTAGAATCAGTCATTTCTCAGAGGAACTCTCCTCTCTTTTATTGGAGAATGGTATTGGAAACAAAGTTTGGGGTGTTAAATATATTTGCTGCTTCTGGGATATTTTTGCTTTTAGGATCTCTTAGCTGGCAAAGCAAGGAGTTATATGTATGTATATTAACCCATGTACACACACATATATATAAATATTTTTGTATCTATAATAATCTAATTATGAGTTTGTACTGATATCTCTAAATCTGATCTATTACTACATGGGTCATTTTTTCATCTTCCATTGCTTATCTAATATTTGTTTCCAACAATGAAAACACTGGCTCCTACTATGCCATCCATTTACTTAATAGCTTAATTCCAATATACATGTATGGGGGTTTTAGAATCATAACACATGCATCTATGGGAAGCAACTTTATCAACTATAATATTATACTTACGTATAGCTCCTTTTATCTTTAGTCTTACAGATTTCATTCATTTTCAGAGTTACATCAGTACCTTATTCCACCTAGTCCATCAACTTCAGTGGGTTGTTTAATGTGCCTGTAATGAATTGTTTTTTTATTACATTCTACGTTCCCTCCCGGGATTTTCCAGCACTCTAAATGATTTTTTGAAAATTTGCATATATTAAGGTTTATTCTTTGTGCTGTGAAGTTCTATGGATTTTGACAAATGCTAACTATTTTATATTCATCATTACAGTGGCATAAAGAATAGTTTCACCACTCTAAATATGCTAGGTGGATCATCTATTCAGCCCTCTCCTTTTCCCCACCCACTGTATTCCTGCTAGCCACTGATCTCTTTATCATCTCTACAGTTTTGCCTTTTCTAGAATGTCATACAATTGGAATCATACAGTATATAGCTTGTTTAGACTGGCTTCTTTTGCTTAGCAATATGCATTTAAGATTCATCCACATCTTTTCATGGTTTGTTAGTTCATTTGTTTTTATCTCTGAATAATATTCTATTGTATGAATGCACCACAATGTATTTACTGGTTCTTCCTTGGCAGGACATCTTAGTTGCTTCCATTTTCATGATTATAAATAAAATCGTTATAAACATTTGTGTGCCAGTTTTTGTGTGGATGTAAATTTTGAAATTAGTTGGGTAAATACCTAGGAGTATGATTGCTGAATCACATAGTAAGACTCTGTTTAGTTTTCCAAAAATCTGCCAAACTGTCTTCCAAAGTGGCTGTACCATTTTTCCTTCTCATTAGCAATGGATGAGGGTTCCCATTGTTTCATATCCTAACCAGTAATTGCTATTGTCAAGTTTTTGGATTTTAGCCATTCTAACAGGTGTGTAGTGGTATCTCATTTTTTTATTTTAAATTCCCTAAGGACAAATGATGTTGAGCATCTTTACATATGCTTTTATTTATTATGCTTTCATTTTCCACTTGTATTTCTTCTTTGATGAAGTGTTTTAAAATGTTTTGCTCATTTTAAAATTATTCATTTTCCTATTATGAGCTTTAAGAATTCTTTATCTAGTTTGGATACAAGTCCTTTATCAGATATGTACTTTCTCCTCTTCTGTGGCTTGTATTTGATTTCCTTAACAGAACCTTTTGCAGATACTTTTTAAAACATAATTTTAATGATGTCCAATTTATGACTTTTTTCTCTTATAGATTGTGTTGTTGATATTGTATTTAAGTCCCCCCACCAAACCCAGGGTGTTGTAAATTTTCTCCTATACTTCTTTTTATAGTTTTAGAGTTTTGCATTTTAAATTTAGATCTTATGATCTCTTCAAATTCATTTTTGTGTAAGGTCTAATGTCTGGCTCTAGGTTTGTTATTATTATCATTACTATTATTTTGCATATTATTATTATTTTGTAGGATGTTCAGTGTTCCTCCATTATTTGTTGTAAAGACTAACCTTTCTCCTTTGAATTGCCGTTATTTTTTTTCTCTTTTCTTTTTAAGTATTATAGGCACATAATAGTTATATATTTTTATAGGCTACATGTGATGTTTTGATACTGGAATGCAATGTGAATTAATCAAATCAGGGTAATTGGGATATCTATTTCCTCAGGTATTTTTATTCTTTTGTCAAAGATAAATCAACTGTATTTTGTGAGTCTATCTTCTGGGTCTCTTTTCTGTTTCATTGTTCTATAGGTCTATTCTTTAGTTAATACCACCCTATCTTATTTATAGTAAGTCTTGAAATTGGGGAGAATTAAGTCTTCCAGCTTTGTTTTTCTTCAGATTTGTGTTGGCCATTCTAGGTCTTTCCCCTTTCCATATAAACTTTAGGACCAGTTTGTCAATATCTGCAAAAAAGAATGTGCTGGGATTTCATTGGGATTGCTTTGAACTTTTAGGGCATGTTGAGAAAAATTGACATTTTAACAATATTGAGTCTTCTAATTCATGAGTATGGAATATCTTTCACTTGAGTCAATGTATTTCTTTAGATTTTCTTTGATATTTTTATCAATGTTTTTATAGTTTTCTCTTATATATATCCTATACATATTTTTTTAGATTTATACCTAGATATGCCATATATTTTGTGCTATTGGAAATGATATTTTTAAAATTTAAATTCCAGTTGTTTATTACTGATATGTAGGAAGCCATTGACTTTTGTATGTTAACCATATATCCTATGTCCTTCTGTACTTGCTGACAGGTTACAGGAGTTTTTGTTGTTTTTGTTCTCAATTCTTTGATAGTCGTATTGTCTGCAAAGAAACTTCTATTTCTTCCCTTTCAATCTGCATATTTTTATTTTCTTTTTTATTGTGCTTATTGGTACTTCAGTGCACTGTTGAATAAGAGTAGTTGCCAAAAACATCTTGCCTTGTTCTCTGTCTTAGAAGGAAAGCATCCAGTCTCTCATTGATAAATATGATGTTTGCTGTAGAGTGTTTGTACATGTTCTTTATCAAGTTGAGGAAGTTGACCTGTGTTTTTAATTTGCTGAGAGTTTTCCTCATAAATCAGTAGTGGATTTTGTCCGATTAATTTTCTGCTTCAATTGATATGATCATATGATTTTTTTCATTAGTCTGTTGTAATGGATTATGTTCATTGATTTTTGAATATTGTTGCAAACTTGGATACCTGGAATAAATCCCAATTGGTTGTAGTATATTTATTGTTTTTATCCATTGTTGGATCAATGTGTAAATATTTTATCAAGAATTTTTGTATCCATATTCATGAGAGATATTGGTCTATAATCTGCTCTATTGTTATGTCTTTATCTGGTTTGGATATTAGAGCAATTCTGCTTTTTTAAAACAATACTTGTTCTTTTTTAAAATTACAAATAAAAATGGTGTATTTATGCTGTAAAACATGATGTTTTTAAATAGGTATACATTGTGGAATGGCTAAGTAAAGTGAATTAACACAACCATGATCTCACATACTTAACATTCTTTTTGAGGTGAGAACACAAATTCTACTCTCTTAGCAATTTTCAGGTATAGAATCCATTGTTATTAACTATAGTAACCATAGTGTACAATAGATGCCTTGAACTTATTTATCCTGTCTAAATGAAAGTTTGTATCCTTTAACCAGTATCTCCCCAATCCGCTTCCACCTCCAGCACTTGGTAATCACCTATCTACTCTTTGCTTCTATGACTTTTTTGGATTCCATGTATAAGTGAGATCATGTGGTATTTGTCTTTCTGTGCCTGGTTTATTTCACTTAACATAATGCCCTCCAGATTCATCCATATTGTCATAAATGATAGGATTTGTAAATTTTTTACGGCTGAGTAGTATTCCACTATAAGTACCACATTTTCTTTATCCATTCTTCTGTTGATGAACACTTAGGTTGATTCCATATCTTGGCTATTGTCAATAATGGTGCCATAAATATGGGGATGCAGCTATCTCTTTGACATACTGATTTCATTTCCTTTGTATATATACCAAGAAGTGGGATTGCTGGATCATATGGTAGTCCTATTTTTAATTTTTTTATGAACCTCTATATTGTTTTCCGTAGCTATTCTAATTTACATTCCCACCAACACTGTGCAAGGCTTCCGTTTTCTTCACTTCCTCATGAATATTTGCTGATCTTTTTGGATGAGTCAGAAAGTATTCCCTTTGCTTCTCTTTTCTGGAAGCAATAGTGGAGAGTATTACATCCACCATTACTTTTTACTTGTTTCCTACAATTCACCATTGAAATCAGCTGACTCTGGTAATTTATTTTTATAAGATTATTGATTACTGATCCAGATTGTCTCTTTCTCCTTGTGCAAGTTTTTGTAAGTTTTTGTAGTTTGTGTCATTTAAGGATTTGGTCCATTTCATCTAAATTATCATGTTTGTGGGCCTAGAATTGCTTCCAGTATTTATTATCATTTTAATGTCCATTTGGGTCACTAGTGATAATGATTTTTTTATTTTCTGATACTTTATTTCTGATAATTTGTGTCATCTCTCTTTTATTCTAGGTTATCCTTGCTAGAGGTTTATACATTTCATTGATCTTTTTTAAAAGCTAGCTTTTAGCTCAATAGATATTTTTCTGTTGTTTTTAATTTCATTGATTTCTGCTCTAATTTTTTTCCTATTGTATGATTTATGCTAGCTCTAATTTCACTAGTTTCTTAATGTTGGAACTTAGGTAATTGATTTAAATCTTTTTCATTTTTTAATATATACTTTTCATACTATAAATTTCCCTCTAAGCATGGCTTTTTATTCATCTTACTAATTTTGATACATTATATTTTCATTTGTATTTACTTCAAAAGATTTCTTTATTTCTATTTTTTGATCTTGTGTTATTTAGGAGTGTGTTGGTTAATTTCCAAATACCTTGGGGGATGTTTTGGCTGTCTTTCTGTTATTGAATTCTGTTTCAATTCCATTGTGGACTGAGAAATGACTGTGTATGATTTCTACTCTTTTATATTTGTTAAGATTTGTTTTGTGGCCTAAAATGTGGTCTATGTGAGCTGAGAAGAATGCATATTCTGCTGTTGTTGGAAGGAGTGTTTTGTGAGTATTAATTAGATCAAGTTGATGCATAGTACTGTTCAGGTGAAGTATATTCCTATTAATTTTTCTTACTGATTCATCTACCAATTGCCGACAAGGAGTGTTGAAATGTCTAACTATAATAGTTAGATTTTTCCATTTTCCCTTTCAGTTTTTCAATGTTATCTCTTTTTTCTTCACATATTTTGATGTTTCTGTTGTTAGGTGCAGACACATTTATGATTGTTTTGTATTTTTGGAGAATTGATTGATTCATCATTATATAGCATTTTCTTTTATTACTGATAATTTTCCTTCTTTTGAAGTCTGCTGTGGCAGTGTCTGAAATTAATATGGTTGTTTAGTTTTCTTTTCTTTTCTCCTTTCTTTCTTTCTTTCTTTTTTTTTTTTTTTTTTTTTTTTTTTTTTGAGACAGAGTCTCACTCTTTTGTGCAAGCTACAGACTCAAACTCTTCGGCTCAAGTGATCACTCTGCCTCAGCCTCCCAAATAGGTAGGACTACAGACATGGGCCACCGTGTTGAGCTATTTTTTTTATTTTTGTGGAGACCAGATCTTGCTATGTTGCCCAGGCTGGTCTCAAACTTCTGGCCTCAGGAGATCCTCCCTCCCTGGCCTCCCAAAGTGCTGGGATTGCAGATGTCTGTGAGCCACAGTGGTCAGCCACAGCTTTCTTTTGATTAGTAGTAGAATGGTTTATTTTTCTCAGTTTTTTTAACTTTGAACTAATCAAATTCTTTCTATTGAAATGAGTTTCTTGTAGATAGCCTAGAATTAAATCTCCTTTTAAAAAAATCTAATCTTTATCAATCTCTGTCTTTTAATTGGGGTATTTAGAACATTCACATGTAAAGTTATTATTGACATATTTGGGTTAATATCACTTGTGTTTGTAACTATTTTCTATTCATTACATATTTTAAATTTTTACTTCTTTTCCTGTCTTCTGTAGTTTTAACTGAGCATTTCATGTGATTCTATTTTATCTCCACTATTGGTGTATGTCATTATTTTTCTTTAAAAAATTAGTGGTTGCCTTAGAATTTATAATTTTTAACAAGTTTCTGACCTATATCATTTTCCTTTTGCCTAGAGAAAATCTTTTAACTTTCTTGCAAGGCTAGTTTCTGGAAATAAATTCTCTACTTTTTTGTTTATCTGAGAAAGTTTTCATTCCTACTTTGCCTTTGAAGCATAATTTGGCTGTATATAGAATTCTAGGTTGTTTTTCTTTTTCTTTCAACACTTTAAACATTTCACTGTACTTTCTTCTTGCTTGCATGATTTCAGACAAGAAGTCTGCTGTAATCCTTATCTATGTTCTCCTTATAGGTAAATTGTCCCTCACCCCACTGGCACCACCAACTTATTTTGAGATTATTTCTTTGTATTTGGTTTTGAGCATTTAAATGTGATGTATCTAAATGTATGCCTTCTTCTGTGGGAGGAAGAACATTATTCTAGTTGAAATTCTCTGAGATTCTTAGGTCTGTGGTTTGGTGCCACTAATTTTGAGGAGTTCATAGCCATTATTACTTCAGATATTTCTTCCACTTTATTTACTCTGTCTTCATTTTCAAGTATTATGCCCTTATTACACATTTTGAAATTGTCCTATAGATCTTGGAGTTTTTAAAAGTTCATTTTCTATTTGTATTTCTGTTTAGGACATTTCTATTGACCATTCTTCAAACTTGTTAATTTTTTCTTTCGCCATATTGAACTACTAATCAGTATCAAAGCTGTTCTTAATTTTTGTTATGGTGGTCTTGATTTCCAGCATTTCCTTTTGATTCTTTATTAGAATTTCCCCTCTCTTGTTTTATTTTTCCCATTGGTTCCTGTAACTTATCTGTTTTTTTTCTATTAGTGTCTTTAACATATATATCCTAATTATTTAAATTCCTTGTCTGATAATTCTAACATCTGTGTCATATCTGAGTCTTATTCTTATGTTCGCTTTGTTTCTTCAGACTATGTTTTTCAGTCTTTTGGTGTGCTTTGTAATTTTTTTACTGAAAGCTGAACATGTTATATTGGGTAATAGGAAATGAGGGACATAGGCCTCTAGGGTTAGGATTATGTTAATCTGGCTAGGAGTTGGGCTTTGCTTCATGTGTGCTATTGTGCCACCTGAGTCAGAGCTACAAGCATGTCCATCCCCCAGACAGTGGGTACCACACCCATTAGGTGTGAATATATTCATCCCCTCCTCCCACCTCATACCTGCCCAACACACGATGAATGTAATTCACTATTTAAATGGGTGAAGAAGGATGAGAAGGTGTGGAGGAGGCAAGTTTTATACAATCTTTTTAAATTTCAGAATATTATAGCAGTACCAATGTTTTGGTTACATATATTGCCTTTTAATTAAATCTCTGTTATCAATGGGTCTCTGTTTCTTGCCTATGACCTTGCCAAATATTTTGCCTTGCAGAGCTCCCTCAAGCCCATTTAGGTCATACAGAGAGACTCTGTGTGACTGAATGGGAAGGAATCCCAGTTCCCCATAGCTGTAGGACAAGGCTTTGATAAATTCCTTACCCCTAGAGAGTTATAGATAAAATGCTAGGCAGATTCACAATGGTTACTCTTCCCCTTTCCCTGTCAGAGTCCTGTGGGGATTTTTCTTAGATCTTCATGATGGGAACTTGGTGGAATCCCTGGAGGTAAAACCCATGACATTGTGGGACCTTCCCAAGACTAGTCCAACATGAGCTTCTAGCAGCTTATCCAAGTTGCCAGTGTTCCTACCTCCTTATGGCTTCAGTAGGTTCTGCTCCAGGTAAGCAGATTGAGGCTTCATTCCCTGGATTTGTCCCTCTCCAGGGATTTCAGAGTGGTGGTTTGTATTGTTAACTCAATGCACAATTAACCCCAAATAAGGTTATTGTTTTTCAATTTGACTATCATTTTCATATTGTAAAGGTGGTGCTGGTAACTTCCAAGCTCTTCACATACAGGAGGTGAAGTTGGAAGTCTGTCATGTCCTTTTGAGGATTTGTTTTTCCTTTGTCAGGTTAAATGCCAGTTGTTTCAAATACTTTTTATTATTTATGGTTTTCAGGCACTTTGAAAATATTTGAAGGACAGCCAAGAACACAATTACTCTCTTAATTTGGGATGAAACCAACTGGCCTACAATACTCCAGGTATAGTCTAAGCAATATAGAGAATTAACATCTACTTTATTAATGGCCTGAGATAGCTTTTTTAGATGGCCTAGTGTTTTGTCTCCATTTTCCTCAGCGTTGATGACAGTAGCG
>VBSM01000949.1:2989551-3005794 GCA_008086735.1 Cheirogaleus medius
CTAATGGGGACATCAATAGGAAAAAAAAACAAACAGGTCACACATGTATTTTTGGTGGGCCAATTTGTGCTTGTGGCGAAAATGAGATCATGGTGCTCTTTGGGTAGAAACCCTTCAAGGGATTCTCAAAAAATGAGAATGGAATCTGGGTCCTCATCCAGACATACATGCACTTACCTTTCCCTCCAATTTTGTGTCTTCTCACACTTGCTCTCACCTGATCCACACTAGGCTGCTACCTCTGGAACACACCAACATTTTCCAGCTTTAATATCACTGCCTCGAAAGTTCTTCTTCCAGAGATCTCCAAGTCTCACACCCTCAAGTCCCTTGAGTTTACCCTTAAATAACACCTACTCAGGGAGCAGTTTCCTAGTGCCCTGCCTTGTCACTTTCTACTCCGTTACCCTGATTTATTTTTTATTACAAGCAATCCATTTGTATTATTTTATCCTATCTGCTTCTCTCAGTAAACTGCAAGCTTGATGAAGGCAAAGGCTTTGAGTGATTTGTTCTCTGTTGTATCCTTGGCACATGGGAGTATACCTGGCACAGGAAAGCTCTCAATAAGTGGTTGCTAAATTAAGAAAAGAGCTATTCTTGCCAATTCAAAGTTCCAAGTGTGCCAGAGTTGACATCCTCCAAGTAACATCACTGAGAGTTAAACTTGGGCAACTTAGTTGTAGGCCCTTGTAGACTCCCAAAGACTGCTGGTTATTGCCATTTCCATGGCAATAAAGCATAGACAAAGAAATAGGAGGAAAAAAACATCTTTACTGAGCCTTGATTAGACTAATACTGCCCTAGAATCTAAATTATGTAATTCAGGGTTTGTGGACTCCTTGTGATAAAGGTGTTGTTGCTAGCTCTACTTATGAAGGCCCTGAGGCTCAGAGAAGTTACATAAATTACTTAAGGTCACTCCTTGGTAAATAATGTGATTTGAATTCAGAACTATTTTAAGTGACCTTATGTCTTCCTCCTTGTATAGTACTGATAGTCTGAAGAGCAGTGATAACAAGAATAAGTAATATTGCACTTCATTATTACAAAACTACTTTGAATTGATGTCATTGGTCACCTTCCCCAATTCATGTGCTATGGAAACTGAGATATTAAAAAAAAAAAAAAACCTACACACTAACATCAAACAACAGTATACATCATATACATAATAAAAACATAATCAACACAGCTTCCCTGATGATATTTTGATCAAAAACAGTTTTTGCATGAAGCTCTTTGGGGCTATGCCCAACAAGCCACTTCCATTTCCAAGCTAATCAGAAGGGAAGATTGGAAGACCAGGCCTTTGAAAAAAGGCTTAGCAATATCCATTATTTTTCCATATAAAATACTAAATCCTCCCTTTCAGTTTCTTGACAACTTCTTGTTTGGAAATCCTTCTCACCCTCAAATACTTCATAATTTATTTGCTTAGCCATTAATTCAGAAATATTGATTGTGATTCTTATTCCATGCCATGCACTGTAGTAGCTGGAAAAAGATGTTCAGATTCTTTATACCTCAGGAGCCTGTATTATGGTTTGGTAAAGAAATCTAAGCAAGCAAATAAACAATTATCTAATTTTAACTTGCACTAAACACTGTGAAGCCCTCAACAGATGTTATAATAGAGGATGATGGGAAAGGGATACTCCTTAAACAGGGTGAACAGGTAAAGATGCTTTGGATGGGCAAAGCTTACACTGAGGACAGAAGTGCAAGAAAGAGCCAGACATACGGATGCCATAGAGAAGAGACGTTCACACTGAAGAAGCAGTAAGTAGGTAGGGACAGTAGCCAGCTCAGCAGGTGTGAAGACCTGAATAGAAATTGAATGGCTGAAGTAACATGGGTGAATGAAAGAGTAGAATGTGGAGAGATTTGAGATTTTGCAGGGATCAGACTATACAGTCATGTAAGAACTTTTGAGTTTTATTTGAAATGTAATTAAGTCCTGAATGCTGACCCCAGATGAGATTTTAAGCAGTGAAGTAATAGAGTATGAATTATACGTTTTAAATGTTCACTATGTCTCCTGAGCAGAGAGCAGGTTTGTGTGGAGTAACAAAGGAAGCCATGAATCAACAAAGTGGCCGTTCTGGCAGAGGAGAAATGGCGATAACTGGACTCCAAGCCCACCAGCTTAACATCTCGGACTGATGGGCTCCAACATGCCTGACGGACCTCAAAAATTATTTTTTTCTTCCAGACTGGGTCATACTGGCTACTTTTGCTTCTTGGACATGGGTTGAATTTGTGAACAATGAGATGTCATATTGCCAAGAGGAGAAACATATTGAGTTTTCTTATGGTGCTAGTCACAGAGTATAAAGGAAAAATGAGTGAATATCAAATTTTCTAAAAACGACAATAATAATAGCAAAAATAATCTGAACAGTTGGAGAAAATGAAGAGCTCCTTCCCACCATACCCACCCCTTCTTCTTTCTGCCATTCCATTTTGCAATAGATTCATGCAGCATTGTCTACAGAGCTAATGATTTTCCCAGAAAAGCAAAAGGATGTGGATGTGGAATAACAAAATATTTCCTAAATAATTCTAACAAAGGTAACAGAGAGAAGATTTGCATTTATAGACTAATTTCTGTCTACCTGACATGATGAAAAGCATTTTATATGTGTTTTCTTTATGTGTTTGTGGCCCTATATTTCAGACGAAGAATAGATAATTCTCCCAATGTCCCCAAGTCATAAAATGGGAGATCAAAGGTACAATCTTACCTTCAAGACAAGAAATATTAAGCTTTTATTGCCTCACTACCTAGTTTCTCACTTGAAAAAAAAAATAAAAGTGTGCACAAAATGTTTTGGCTTTCTAAGATTTCATAATAAATGACATTGTTCACAATTTTAGAAAACCATGAAAGGTAATAGCTTTATAAGACAATTTCAAGACATTGTCTTAATTCATACATTAATATCTCCTTCAGACCTCCCACTTAGATCAAAGACAAGTCGTTGCTGTTTTATTACTTTTAGTGTTACCTCAGTGTTTTAAATTGTGAGCACTTAAATTTCCTTCTTTCTCTCCATACATTTGAGTTGGGACAATAGTGTTTAGTGGAGATTGGCCTGGGAAAGATCAGCAGGAGAGTGGAGACCTGAGACCAGGAAGAAAGAAAACTAATAAAGTTTGCATTATTAACCAAGATACCATTGTGGACATCTGGAGCTCAGGCAAAACTTGCTTTCTCCTTGAGTTAACTTGTTTCCATCCAATAAGCTCCCATTTGTTTGGCTCCCATTTATTACAAATTTATTTACCCTGTGGACAGCGAGAATTACAGAATGATTACCCAGTATCCCAGTGGAGTCCAGAATTTTATGTACCCTCATTTTAGAGGGGAAGGAGAGATAAGGAATGTAAGTAATTCAGTTTAGGGGTAATGAATGGCTACTAGGGAGGATGAATAGATAGGGATGAGAGGATGAATGGATTGGGGGTGAAAACAAATTGACTTGTAAATGATTCTCTTTGGAAATTAAATTAATCTGAGAATCAGATGTTATCTTTAAAATGGGTTGGGCCAGGTCTGGTTGCATTCTTGATTTTCTTTCCTGTAATATATTCAGATAACAGGGAGGGGAAAGAACGGCAGTTGCTTTTTGATGGATTTGTCTGGTTTTATGCAGATAGAGGGAAAGCCCCTTCCAATCAATGCCTGTTGATCTCTAAGGGCCTTTAATTCAAAATATTCTTTATTCCAAGGAGTCATATTTTGGGGTGAAATTCCCTAAGTTTCTTCAAATAAATGGAAGACAATTTTTCCATGTACCCAGGAGTGGAGGTGGGGTATTGTGGGTGGGGGGAATGGTGGTGTGGAGCTTAGGGGGGATGAGCGACCCATTTCCTAACAGGCTGTGGCCCAGGGCTTGGGGACCGCAGTTAATATTTTTAGTAATCTTACATAGGGGAAAAGTGTACATTGATTGTTTGATACAGCTTTGTCTGCAAAGGAGTCTCCTGAAATTCTTCACACTAACATGCAATTTTGAGAGTGCCAATACTCAGGGTAGAAATAAAAGGTCTCCGGGGTTCTGGGGAGCATAGCCTTTGGAGAGACCTTACAACAAGGAGACAGCATTGTTCCAAAGGTGTGAGTATTACAATTGCTATGTCAAGCCCATGAGTAATCACTCAGTTGATGTCTCTTCAAAATTTCTGTCAGGGAACTTAGTGTCTGCAACAGACCTTGTTTGTTTTCAAGTTTGTAGTACTAATAAGCCTTCTTAACAATTAATTACACCCCTGTTTTACAAGTGTAAATGTTTTGATTTGTGAACTTCCTGAAGAACTTCGGGGAAATTTAAATTGCCCTCCAACAACCACCCAGTTCACTGCCCTGCGCTATGCAGATTTGATATGAAACGATCAAATGTGAACCCCCAGCCCCTTGAGGTCGTGAAATCCCTTGATTTGGGACCAGGTGTATAGAGATGTTCAATTATTAAGTAATTAGTTTGGAAACAATAACTAGTGTAGTTTAATTCTCTTGCTGATTTCCTAATGTTTATTAATTTAAGCACCTGCGTCTTCCTGTAACACTTTCCTGCAGAATGCTTACCAGGATATGCATAGCATGTAAATTTACAATGAATATAATTACCTTTTTTGCAGCTCACTCCAGGTGCCTAAGTGAGTAGAGATGAATTATGACTTTAATTGTCAGGAAGGTTTCGATATTCTGAATCTAATTTTTTAAAAATCATTTAAATTTTTAGCTAAGCAATAATGTGTTAATGTTAATTAGAACACCAAAATACAATATTTTTTAGGATAACCAAATGTTCCATTAAAGAAGACTCAGAGAAATAATTATATAGAGAAGAGAAGCAGTTGTCTTAGCATACATAATTTATTCTCAGAATATTTCAAGGATGATTGAAGTTGTAGATGCATTTTCTGGCCTTCGCCAAAGTCCCTAGTTCTTTCCTTTAACCTTCCTCATTTTTTTCTTGGGAGGGAAACAACATTCATCTTTGTAGAGAAATATCCCACTGACACTTCAAGTTCATGTTGAAAACTGAACTCATTATCTTCCTCTAAAACCATTTCAATAATATCATCATCATTCCCCCATATAACTACATAAGAATGCAAAAATCATTCCAGATTTCTCTAGTCCCTTAGCCCCACCTCCATTAGTTACCAAGTTCTGATCATTTTTACTCGGACACATCACCAAATTCCCAGCCAAACCCTCATCTTATTTGGCTTAGTCCATCTCAGTAGTGTTATTTAATTGAGTAATATTCTTCTATTTCCGGGACCCTTGTCCCTAGCCTTAGGCTGTGACCTTCAGACCATCCTCTGAACGTTAGAGTTATTCTTCTGAAGTGCAATTTAGAATAATGGAAGTTCTTGTCCCAAATATGAGTTACTCATGAGTGGGAATGAAAGGAGTCGATTTTGAAAGCTGAAGGAAACACATATTTTCATTTGAACCTATTCTGGAGATCAACTCTTTATCAAATCTGACTTATCAAAAATTATTCAACCAGTCATTTCATATGTCCACATGTGTAAAATGGATATATTTAATGGATACAAATACTAACAACAAACAAGGTAAAAATTTATAAAGTATAACATCTTCCTACAATTGAAATACCCATATGATTCCCCTAATTCTGCAATTATATGCTCATATAGAGATAGTAAAAGGCATACAATATCAGGGCATAATTATGAGCAGATCATCCCTAATCATTTTTTCACAATTTTACCCTAGGTCTTAAGGTCAGACAGTAAATTTATTTTGAAGATGTTAAATTTGTTAAAGTGCTCTGTTAGCACAAATTGATTTGCTAAAGACTGAATTTTTATTAAACTGGAAAGAAAATGCGTAAAATGATCTTTTAAAAAGCCTGTTACTTTAATGGAAGTTCAGCAGGGGTGTCCCATTGTGTAGTGTTACACATATTACATCACTTGTAAGAATGCATGTTAAAATGACAGGAAATAAAGAGCAAGACTGAAATAAGAATGAAGTTGCCTGCATACAGCATTTCTTAGAAACATAATTACAGCATCACTGAAGCATGAAGGTAGCCACACATATTTGCAGCCACTATAATCAATGTAATTGGCCTTCCATTTTCTCTGTACACCCTCCCTCAGTTAAGATATCAGAAGTGTTTCTACTGGAATGATACAGTTAATGCCCATTTGTTCTCTTCATGCTGTTAAATCATGTTGTTCCTGTTCTCTGTTTATATTGCTACTATATCATATGACATTGTTTGTAGAGAAGATTCAACTTCTAAATTTTTTTTATCAGAATAGAATCCATGAAAAAAGAAACATAAGACTTGTTTTCATTGACATTATCATTTCTTTCATCATCATTTCTGGGTCCATGGTATATATCCACCTCATTAGTTCTTATCTGCTTGGGCAACTTGGTTGTCACTAGTAGCATTAGCATTCTAGAGCTGCGGTCCCCAACGCCCAGGCGGCGGACAGATACAGCCGCTCGCATCACAGTGAGAAAGGATTCTGCATTATAGTGAGTTGTATAATTATTTCATTATATATTCAAATGTGATAATAATAAAAATAAAGTGCACAATAAATGTAATGTGCTTGAGTCACCCTGAAACCATCACCCCCAATCCCAGCCCCAGTCCATGGAAAAATCGTCTTCCATGAAACTGGTCACTCGTGCCAAAAAGTTTGGGGACCACTGTTCTAAAGGACTAGCTGGAGACATTATATAATTATAAAAGACTGTTGGGGATAAGAAGAAGGAAGAGTATTTACAAATTGCTAGAATTAGCGAGGGCAAATTCTATGCCAGGGTATCTCAAACTTACTCCTAATAGTCATTTTACCAAAGAAAGCAAATGCAGTTATAAAGTAATAAAAAAATTTGTTTTGCTGAAAAGACCATTGATAGTAGATTTATGAAAATTATGTGCATATAGTTATTTTACCTTTTACAATTAAAAAAATACCCTTTCCTTGAAACTCGAATCTTTAGTTCTTTTATTTATTAAACAAGGGTCATGATGCTAAATAGTGAAATGCTACAATAGACTTCATTTTAAGAAAAAAAGATGCATATATTTCATATTATATCTTATGATAATGAAACATTTGTTTTTATGTCTACTCTTTTTCCTAAATATCGAGTAGCAATGTTAATAGATGTGAAAATTCATTTAAGAGTTTAAGTAAAAAACTATTATAGTAGTTACATAATACATTATTATTTTATATTAATTGTGGTTGAAATGGTTGGTGATTAAGAGGCTCAGAACTGGGAGAAGGGGGGCCATTAAAAGTTATTACAGATTACATCTGCATCTGGCCATGATGAACTAACAGGAACTGGACTTACCCTCCCACAGAAAACACTAGACAAAAGATAAAATAACTCTTTTTCAGACACTGAAAAAAAATGCCATAGGATTAGTGAGTCCCATAATCACATCAGTTTTTCTCTTGCAGGTACCTTCCAAGCCACAATGTTGGAGAAAAAATTCTGAGTGTAACAAAATGATTTGCTGAGATAAGTGGGCAGAGATTTCATTTCAGAGAGATTGAGACAATTATTAAAGAATTTTTTTTTAAATCGCATTTCAGTGTTCTAGTTCCTGTGGTGTCTTTTGAAGCAGTAAGAGTAGTACAATGAGAATGAATCATAATCCTTAAGAATGGAGAAAGATAAATAGGAAGGGAGGGAAAAAGAGAGAGATGGAGACAGAGGTGGAGAGCAAGAGGGAAGAGAAGGGAAGGAAAGAGAAGGTGACAGAGAGGAAGTAGGGCATGGGAGGGGGAGGAAGAGAAAGAGGAGGAGAAGAAAGAATGAAGAAAAAAGGAAAGGAGGAAAGAGGGAGGAAAGGAGAGAGAAAAGATGAGAGAGAAAGAAAAAAGAAATTTGTATTTGTAGTATGCATGCTATTTAAGATTTCCATGCTGACAATGAATTTCACACCAGTGAGTATATAAACATGTCATGCGTTGAGGTTTCCTCTTCACTGACTATGTCATAACTTTCATCATCCTTAACACACAGCAACAAGGATAGCTGGAAACATGAAATATTTATATTCTTACTGTTTTGAAACCTTTTGTTAGTATGGGAAATCTTAAATAGCCAATATATAACCAGTACTATGATGTTACCAAATAATTACATATATCATTTCTAGAGAAAAACTGTTCAGATTTTATAAATGAATTTGCATATTTACATAGAGTTCAGTAATATTTCAGGGGAAGAAAGATACTGAAGGCAGAATCGAGCTTCTGCAGTTGGGCTGTTCTCCTTATAGCAAGCTCGGACCTGAATTCAGAGAGGCTATACCAATAAATAAACCTTCAGGTCAAGAATAGCCAGAGGTGAATAATTTGAATGTTTCTAGCATAAATAAAAGACAAATATTTATTATGATAGATATCCCAATTACACTGATTTGATCTTTACAAATTATATGAATATATTAACTTATCACATGTGCCCCCAAAATATGTATCTATATGTAACAATAAAAAAATTTTAAAAATTCAAATCCAAAGTAGAAATAATATTATTAAATAAAGTGCCTTAGCACATCGTGGCAGCTATAACCATTTGGCCCTCTTATCTCTCAGTGGTACAGATGTTATTCTTTAAGATATAGAATACTATAACTTTTATTCATTACATTGGTCTAGTTTGATGGATTAAGGCCAGTCTTATAAATACAAGCTCATTGGGGTAGAAGTGGCAAATAAACTTAAGTTTTCCTTAATGTTTGTCTCCTCAGACCAATATGGTCTTAGTTCTCCAAAGAATTAGTAATAGCAGTTTAGAATAAACTCACTTGATAACATAATTATTAATCATTATGAGTCATTTATATTTTATAAAACATGCTCTTGTATATATTATTCCAAAGTAGCTATCATTGTTTAAATTTATATTTTGTGCCTGGTGTTCTACAAGGGAAGTAATATAATTATGTTAAACTCCTTCAATCTTTGAAATTAATTATAAGTGAAATTAAAAATCCCCATTTTGGAGATAAGACACAAGAGTTTTAGGGAGAACTTAGCCAAGGTTACGCAACTAGAACTTGAAAGGCAAGGTAACGAAAACTTCACTCAAAAACTCAGACACTCACATAGAGTGATGTGTTCTTTATTACCATGTTTTAAATGGTATAAATGAAGAAATGGAGAGTGTCAGGGAATTGGTTTACCCAAAGACATGCAATTATGCAAGGAGGACAACTGAGACCTGTATTCAGATTTTTCATACATTATCTTTAAGTATTTTCTCCAATAATTGGTCACATACAAGTATAGGAAATGTTTCTCAGCTCCCTTTCCTTTATGAAATTTATAAATGTTCCTATCTCAGAAAGGTGTTCAGGTTGTACTTTCTGCATAAATTGTGATGTGGGCATGAACATATTTCTAACTGCAAAATGTAATTACTAAAAAATGAATGTACTAATTTTTTGCAGGGTCTAGGTTCAAATAAACATTAAGAGCACACTGATATCAGATGTAATTTTAATCTAAGGGCAGCTATTTCACACGTAATAATTTAAGTGACAAACCCCTGGATAATTCAGGGTGAAAAAAAGCAAAAGTTAATATTTTCTCAGCTTTATCAAATCAGCTTTTTTTCTTTTTCTTTTACCTGTTTGTGTGTGTGTGTGTGTGTGTGTGTGTGTGTTGGCAGATTTCTTTGTCCTTAAATGGAGGGGGAGGGTGGATCCCAGGGATTGTAACTGTGGAACCATCAAGAATGCCCTGGACCTGAGATAAGAATGCCTGGAGGTTGAGAGTTTCAAATTTCTCACTGACATTGGGCATGTTGCTTACTCTCCCTAATTTTCATTTTTCTCATCTGAAAATGAGAATCCTAAAACCTACTCTAATTGATTATTTTGAAATGTAATGTCCTAGTGTACATGAAAACAAGGTGACTTTCCTTACTAGATGAAATTACAATTATGTGGTGAATTGGAGAAAATGTGAACCAATATTTTCAGTAGCTTGGGAATGAGTGCACTGGCCCCAACAAAGGAGAACGGGAGGAAAGAGGAAACCACAGCATTTGCTAAATGACCCTCGTGCCTATAACGTCATCATTCTCACTGAACTGTAGATAACATGTAAATATTCTCTTGGGCTCTGATTCTTAACAGAACAATGTTATACATCAGATACCTAAAAAAATTTAATAGAATTTTGCTCAACATATACCTAGACTTTCTCCAGCATTAAATATTGTATGTGAATGCATACAGAGGTATGCATTGAGGGAGGAAACAATAACATTAATTAAGAGTAATTACTTCTCCTCCTCCCCAACCACCTCCTTCTGCTCTGAAAGCAGTAAATGTAGCTAAAAGTGTTAACTATCATTCTTTTATATTTACTTAGTGAATCCTCACACTTACCCTATGAATAAAGGACTATAATTATCCCCATTTTTCTGATAAGAAAACTGAAACTAGAAAGATTAAAACACTAATTTATCAATAGATCTGGATTTTAAAATTAATCTTAAAATCTTCCAGCAGACCTATGCACCTGAGTCTTACTATATTCTTTACGTGTATTTTCCAAAGTCACACAACTAGTATTTGAAGTAGTTAGATTTTAAACCCAGGAATTATTACTCTGGAGTTAGTATGAGTGATTTTTACCAAAGCCCTTACTATGAGGCAGACACCATGGCACATGTTTTCATATATTTTGTCTCATGGAATTCTTACAATAATCTTGTGGGAGATTGATATTAACACCCATGCTTACAAATGAAGAAATAGGCACCGGAAATTTGAGTTCATTTCCTCAGCTATGCTGACAAAGCCAGTATTTTTTCAATGATGTTATGCTGTCTTTGAGTCATCTGGCTGTTTGACTTTTCTAGGATGAATGGCCAAATACGTGGAAAAACAACAAAAGGAAATCTAAGCGCTTATTGGAAAACATTAAAGAAACCCATTAATAGAACATTAATGGAAACGTTGGTATCTGGTCAGGAGACAACAAGAGTGCCATCAATAGATGCAGAAACTAGAAAAAGATGCCAATTTATAAAAACTAGAGTTCATGCCCTATAATGGAGAGGGAAAAGCTGCCAGTCCATGAAACACAGATTGAAGTCAAAGTTTCCTTCAACTGAACCGTTTGATAGGGGTTGAAAGCCAGCTTAGGAAACACACTGTCAGAACCACTGTGGTTGGCACATGAGGCAGGCACCACAAGTTGAGGTAAGGCCAGGAATGAAGGTGGCTCAACAGTAGCCCATTGAAAGAGAGACTGGGACTGATCCCAAATGTCTGATGAGCAGTCAGGATGGGCTTAGGTTTGGAGTCAGCTGGAATCTGAAATTTGGAGGCGTCAATATTATCACCTCCGGGGCTCTAGATATCGGTCCATTACTCTTTGCTTCTTACTTTTGATTATATAGGTGTGTGCACATATGTGTGCTTTTGCTTACCTACAAATTATGTCTATGGAAAATTTCAGATCGATACAACAACAAAACCAAACAAAACAAACAGAGTCTGTAAAATAAGTTTCGATCTGTTTGGGATGTCAGCAGTCTGGTTCAGGAATCTGGCAGGCTGTGGCCTCCAGATAGTATATGCCTAGTTGTCTTTCACTCAATTCTATTTTGTATTCCCAATAAAATTCTATACATACCTCCTATGTGGATATATTTATTATTTGAGTATATTAAACTCAGTAAATGACTATACCAGTACCTTAAATCATATTTTATTGATTGCTAAAGTGTTGGAATGTCTCCCAAAGTAGTTGCCAAACTCAAAGAACATAGTTGAATAAAACAACTCTGCAGATATAGAGCAGTTCAAAACATTTTTATGTTGCTTATTGTATCCTCTAAAGGGTTATAAATATGTTCAAAAAAGATTATGTGATCATACACCATAGCAAAAGTTTTGTTCTTAGTATCTACCACAAAAAACACATTGTTACAAGATATAGAACGTGGTCTCCAAAAAAGTAGAAAGTGAAATCATAAAATAGGCAGTTCATCTTCTTTCATCTTCCTTTTTTAACCAGAATATTAAACATGATCCACAACCTCTGTTTGGATGTATTGATTTTATAGTCATTGAGTTTTAGAAAAACAAGGTAAAGGCTTCTCTTCCCTGCCATATGATTTTAGAGTGATACACAACAATTTTGCTTCAGCTAAATTGTTTTGTGGATTATGAAAACATTTTAAGCAAAAAGCAAGAGTTCTACCTGACATTTTGTAGGGGAAAATCAATATAACCTTTTAAATGTATGACAAGAAAAAAGGAGTATTATACAGGGTACAAAAAGCTTCATACTACAGTTAATCTAATGGTCAGAACTGTACATGATATTGGAAAATGCATGTATTAAATTAAATTAAGTCTCGCAAGTTCTGAATTTGCTACGGGCAATTTAAAGAGGATTTCCTCCCTTGTTCCCTAGGGGAGAGGGTGGGGGATCTCTCATGCAGGCCTGCCTTCTCACCATCCATCATTTCAAAGAGACATATATCAGCCTCCAAAGTGCTTTAAGGCAGCTGCCAGCAAGTGTCACTTTGAGTTAAATGCATTATTAAACTGTTGGAAAATTTCACATCATGGGTCATTTATCTATACTAAATTGGGTCAAAAGCCTCTACACATGCCTAGACAAATGAGAAAGAAGAGCAAAATTCTCCTGTGGGAAGTAGTACTTTGTCAAGCTTTATGAGTATGGTTTATTTATTTATTTATTGAGTAGCCATGAGGAAGGGAGGTTTTCTTGTTTTTGTTGTGTGTGTGCATGTGCTCTTATTTTAAGAGGTAATCAAACATTGTACAGAGGTAGGCTTCTCTAATAAATATAGTTAGATACTTACCACTTCTCCATTGCCTCTTGAATTATCTGTTGTAGAAAGCATAAATCATTAAATATTCATTCATTTAACAAACATTTGAGTGTGTTCTGCGTGCTATACATTGTCTATATAAACAGTAGAGAGAAGGAAAATGATTTTTCATAGGCATAACTCTAAATCCTAAATCTTGGAGGCCTTTCCAGAATAATGGGAAAGATCTAATTTCCTGAGATTTATATTTAAAAAATAGAGGGCAAATGCAGACGCAGGAGGACTTAGATCTTTTAGAGTTTCAAGGAGGCAGCAAAGGGGTGGTGACCTGAACAAGGTCTTCAATAACTAGTAGTGGTTTTCCAGGGAGAAAAAGTCCAGAAGTCCAGCTCCAAGATGAAGAAATAGCAAGAGAGAAGAAAGTGAGAGAGAAGTAGGAATGGGTTTACGGTGACTAAATAATTTATCTTCCAAAGTAGGATACTCTATAAAGGGAAAGAGGGCATTGTTAATAATTAAGCTGGGAAAACAGATATGTACTAAATCTATCCCAGGCAAATTGAGATGCACGGTTAACTGAAGTGTGTTCCTATCTTTGCAGGGCCTCAAGTGCGGATGTTAAAGTCCTTGTAAAACAGCATCCAGACACAAGAATGTACATGTCTTTAATACCACTAAACTGTACACTCAGAAAAAGGCAAAATGATAAATTTTATATTATGGATATTTTATTAATATCACCATGAAAGAAAGGGCAATCCAGAACCCTAGAAATGTGGGCACATTCTTTAGGTAAACATTTGCCAAGGTGGCATGAAGATGCAGAGAGGTGACTTGGTTAAGTGTAAATGATTCTGATCTAACAGGCTTGTTTGTTTTCTTTTTATTTTATTGAATTTTTGATTTTGTGATTTTACTTTTATTATTTATTTCATCAAACCTTAGTGTTCATCATTTGTTTCTGATATATAGGGAGGGAAAAGAAAGAAGCTAGAACATATACATGTAGACAGAATTTTCCTGAATGATCAAACTTTTTACATTTATACAATAAGCATTTATTGAGAATCTAATGAATTTTTTTTCATATTGTCAAGATTTTATGTCACAGAAAACTGAAGTGTCATTTGAGTCTTTGCTCAATCTCTTAAACAAATTAAAATTGCTGTTTCTTGTGGCTTTGTTGAGATATAATTCATATGGCATACAATTCACCCATCTAAAGTGTAAAATCCAGTGGTTTTTAGCATATTCACAATGTTGTACAAATATTATCCAACTCTAATTTTAGAATGTTTTCATTACCCAAAAGTAACCCCATATCCATCAGCGGTCGCTTCCTGCTCACCCCCACAGACATTCAACCCAGCCCAAAGCAACGACTAATCGACTTTCTGGTTCTATAGATTTGCCCATTCTGAACATTTCATATAAATATAATATAGTCATAAAACATATGGTCTTTGTTACTGGGTTCTTTCACTTAGCATGCATTCAAGTTTCCCCATGTTGTAGTATCAATACTTCATTCTTCCTAAGGGCACAATTTTACATCGTATGAATGTACCACATTTTATTTATTCATTTATCTGTTCATAGATATTTGGGTTGTTTCCACTTCTTGGTTATTATGAATAGTGCTGCTATGAACATTCATTTTTAAGTTTTTGTATGGATATTTCTTTTTGTTCCTCTTGGGTATATATCTAGGAATGGAATGGCTGGGTGATAAGGTAATTCTATGGGTAACTTTTTGAAAAACTGCCAGGCTGTTTTCCAAAGTGACTGTACCATTTTACATTCCCCACCAGCATTGTATGAGAGTTCCAATTTCTTCACATCCTTGTCACTTTCTGTTATCTTTTTTTTTTTTATCATGACTATCTTAGTGTGTATGAAGATGTATCTCATTGTGGCTTTGATTTGAATTTTCTTGGTGACTAATGATGTTGAGCATCTTTTCATGTGCTTGTTTGGTCATTTGCGAACCTTCTTTGAAGGAATCTCTATTCAATTCCTTTCTTTACCCATTTTTAACTAGGTTATTAGTTTTTTTTTTATTTTTGAGTCTTAAATATTCTTTATGTTTTCTAGACACAAGTTCCTTATCATATATGTGATTTACAAATATTTTGTACCATTATTTGGATTGTCATTTCATTTTCACTTTGTTATTGATTTCTAATTTAATTCTATTGTAGTGGGAGAAAATACTTTGTATGATTTCAATTATTTTACATTTTTTGAGGCCTGTTTAAGGCATTATATTTATATATGTTACAAGCCCAACATTATATTGCTATAATTATTACTTCATGTGATTTTATGTCTATTAGAGGAGCTGAGAGAAGAAAGGTGAGAAAGTATATATTTCTAGTTTTGTCATATTAACCTTATTTGTCATTTCTAGTTCTCTTGACCTATTCCTGTAGATTTGAGTTACTACCTGATATAATTCTGATATAATTTCCTGATTCAATACACCTTTTCTCCCATTCTCCTTCTCTCTGCTGTTATTATCATATATAAGCCAATTACAGATATATAATTATTATTGAATGCAATTGCTTTTAAAATTCATTAAGGAAGAAAGGAGAAGAAATATGAATTTACACTTTCTTTCATAATTACATAATTCTCTTTACTGGTACTTTGTTATTTTAATGTGGATTAAAAATACCATTTGTCATTACATACTTTCAGCCTGAAGAATTTCTTTTAGTATTTCTTTTAAAGTAGATCTGCTAGCAACAAATCTCTCCATTTTCATTTATTTGTGAATGTCTTTAATTTTCCTTCATTTCTGAAAATAGTTTAGCTGGATATAAGATTCTTGGATAAAAGACTTTAAATATGCCATTCTACTTCCTTCTGTATGCCATTGTTTTTAATGAGAAACCAGCGTTAATGTTATCAGAGTTTCCTTGTAAGTGAGGATTTGTTTTCCTCTTGCTGCTATCAAGATTCTCTTTGTCTTTTGACATTTTTACTATGATGTATCTGGTGTGGATTTTTATGTGTTCATTGTACTAGGGATGTTCTGAGATTCTTGGAAGTGCAGATTAAAGTTTTTCATCAAATTCAAGAAGTTTTCAGCTATCATTTGTTTGAATATCATTTCTACTCCTTTATTCACCGGCTGATATTCCCTTTATTCATGGGTTGGTGAATTTTTGGTTGGTAAGAGTTTCTCTGAGTACAAGTTCATTTTTCTTCATTTATTTTTTCTTCATGCTTTTCAGATTGCAAAATCCTATCTCAAGGGCTGGAAAACTTATTTCACAGAATACTGGAGGAAAATATGCCAAGCCTGGCCAGAAACCTTGATATCCAAACACAAGAAGCACACAGAACTCCTGGGAGACTCAACATGAAAAGGCAATCACCTTG
>VBSM01000949.1:3007258-3021484 GCA_008086735.1 Cheirogaleus medius
CCCCTCTTAGATGATAAACCATAGAAGGAACTTGTTCACAGGTATTGAATTTTTGTTCTCAGCAATGCTTTCAGATGCTTTCCCCCTTCCCCCTTCATTCTTTTTTCCTCATAGAGTTGAAGAAGAGCAAAGTGCCAGAAAAGACAAACTAAGGCTGTCTCTGCAATTAGGAGTAGGCAGTTAGGAAAGTTGTTCTCACTCTCTCTCTTTCTCTCTTTCACTCTCACTCTTGTTCTCACTCTATTTATCTCTCTCTCTTTCACTCTCTGGAGGACCCAAAGCTGCTGGCAGCTCAGAAAAGCTACACAGAAGGATTTTTGATGCCAAGCTGGCTTCAATCCCAGAGTCATGCATATTCCTTTGAAAAGGGGTTTTGACTCCAGGGTAAGAAACCAGACTATGTTAGAAGGGAATATTCTCATCAAAGTCTCAGCATTTGCATTTAATTCAGCACTTTGCTCTATCCCAAGATAGATTTTTTAGTTATTGCAAAATGCAAGACACTATTCCCCTGAGAAAGAAAAAAAGAATCACCAATTTGCCTTTTGAGAGTTAAAATGATATGATGTCGCAATTACCACAGGCTTGGTTGGAACTCTCTCCCTAGACGAAAAGCCATCCTGTTTACTTATAGTGCAAAGCATCATAGGTGTACTGGTCTACTGTAAAATGGAAATAAGCAATCTAAAAAGAAAATGTCTAGAAGTACATGGATTTAATTATTGTAAGATTTAGCATTTGGCTAAGTTAAGAGTCAGCATTAATTGTACCAAGGAGTAACATCTTCATCTGTAATGGAAATTAGAAAAAAAGAAGTGATAGAGTGATTGGGGAATTTATGTTAATCTGTACCAAGATTATTACCAGACCAGATAATGTTAGTGATCCTATAATGCATGGGATATACTTATACTAAAAAATTGCTTGTTGTTTACCTGAAAATCAAGTTTAATTGGGTATCCCATATTTTTATTTACTAAATATGGCAAAGCTAGGTCAATCAGTTCTAATTGGAAGTACCAGAACTCAAGCCAGGACTGCCTATGCAAATTTATACTCTGAAGCATTGTGCACTATTGATTGAAAAATAGCATATGATCTATTAATATATTCAGTATTTTCTTCTCTATGGGAAACGCTGGTATACTGATGTGCTTTTATTTATATCATAGTTAAACACCTGGTGTTTAGAGTTCTTAAGACCTAGATTTAAATTTATACTTCTTCCTTGTCAATTATGCAACTTTACTCATGTTACTCTCCAAACCTCAGATTTCTAACTTGTAAAATGGGAATATTTTTGCCTTCACCCATATGTTAGTTACACATGTCGACTTACACTTGATGCTGCATGAAACGTTAAACTTGAATTATTTTGTCAAATAGTCATCAAAAAGCTTTGAGGGAAGACACTTGCAATAAAGAGTCTGACTCCATTTTTGATGTTTGGTGACAACTTTGAAGACTCACCTCTTGTCCTTCCCTGCTGTCTCACATATAGGCAAGCTGATAAAAAGGCTGGGTGCTCCCTTCTTTGATATTAGGAGGAATTTCAAACCATGGTAAGCCTCACTGCGGCTCCACCCAGCACCACCATGAAAACTCCAAGCTATCTCTTTCCTTGGATCTCTTAAGCCATTTTAGGACCATCTTGAGAAGCCTACTCTGTTCTCCCCAGACTCATTTTACACTCTCTTGGGGTATGTGTGTACAGGAAGTTGCCAGTCTCAACATCCAAACCCAAGATGAAAGATAAAATGAAGAAATTCATGGGATATGTTTAGTACAGTACTTGACACATGTTTAATGTCCCATAAATATAAGCCTCATGTGGGTAGAACAGGAAGGTTGGGTCTATAGACATCAAAATAGTTATTGGCTCACAGTGTTTTGCCATCTCCACTGAATTCAGAGCTTTCCTAGAAATAAAGATTTATGTGCATAGCAAACAGCCATGTGATGCTTGTATAACACTCTGCACCTCTTTTCCCAAGCACTGAAAATGCACAACTTCCATCAGCCCAAGACAACATGTTTATTTTCTAGTCTCATGTCTTTCATCCCCTGTTTGTTTGCGGGAGCCTGCTGGCTGGCTGTCCACATGATAGGCCCCATGTGTCATTAGGGCATGGTGCACCTTCTATACACTGCCTTTCATGGAGACTTGTAGGGTAGGCCTTCTAGTTGCCCGAGAGGCAGAAGTTCTGCTAAGATTCTTATGAATCCTGGAGTTCTCTGCTTCACAGTGTAAGGTTTAGTTAATTCCACCCTAATCAGAGAGTGACATCTCCTGACATCTCCCTGATATACCAGGAAATCATTGTGGGGGATAAGCATAGATCAACAGAATGGAATGGCTGGGACAGTGCTGGATTCTGTCTTAGAATAATCAGAATCATGATTTCAAATACTTTTGAGCTAAAAATGTTCCTCTAACTCTCTGGTGGTTGGAGGACATTTGTTCTTTACAAAGAACCCCTAAGGTTTTATTTTTCACAGCAGAAAAAGATAGATCAAAACTACCATTACAGCTAAAACTATTTTGTAGTAAATAGAATCTCATCAAAGGGTAAGATCTGTATGCTCACAGAATTCTCCCAAACAGCCAATAATATTTCTTATTCTCCTCTTTCTACTCAATTGCTTGTGCTATTGCTACTAAGTCATCGTAAATAAGCATTCCCAAGTGTTAATAGTAACTAGTTTATGTTTCACACACTATTCTGAGTGCTAAAGCATGATTCCATCCTCATTACCACGTTTTTGAGAAGGCTTTATGAGCACCCATCCTTTTGGCGGGGGACGAAGAAACTGACTATAAATAAAGTTGTGCCCATGCCATTGAGGTACTTGCTAACTAGGATTTGAACTCAGATCTTCATGACTCTAGAAGCTGTTCTCATCACTGCTTCTTTGGAATCTAGTTACCTTTAAATATAACCTTGTCTGGTGCTATAGTTTGGATATTTGACCCCCCCAAACCTCATGTTGAAATTTTATCCTCAGTGTTGGAGGTGGGGTGTAGTAGGAGGTGTTTGGGTCATGGGGGTGGGTCCTTCATGAATGGATTAATTCCCTCCCTGGGAATTGGAGAGTTGAGTGAGTTCTCCCTCTATTAGTTCCCACAAGAGCAAGTTGTTAAAAAGAGGCTGGCACCTCCCTCCCCTCTTCTTGCTTCCCTTCTCACCATGTGATCTCTGCACATGCTGGCTCCTCTTCCCCTTCCACCATGAGTGGAAGTCTGAGGGCAGATGCCTCAGACTTCCCATCCCTCACCAGATGCCCAATCTTGAAAATTCCAGCCAGCAGAACCACGAGCTAAATAAATCTCTTTTCTTTATAAATTACCCAGCCCCAGGTATTCCTTTATAGCAACACTTAAATGAACTGAGACATCTGGGATCTTCTAGCAGAGAAATCTGAGTTCCAGAGAACTGTGGTAACTTGTCCAAGGATACAGAAAAGGATTCTAGAATTCAGGTTTGCCTGGCTACAGGAAAATACTGAATCTTATTGTATTTCCAGTTAAGTAAAATGTTAAGTCTATATCCTCTGTGGTGCCTTTTCTAGCTCTGGTGCTAAGTAAAGGTCCTAACATTGGACCTTTGCATACTACACTTGTGGAACACTAATAGTCTAAGAGAGGAGGTAGGAGGTGCTCCATGTGTGAGTTAGATATGCTTAGATCTGTGGAAATACTGTAACTCTTCTATATTCTCCCCTCTTCCCTCTAGTTTTTCCTAATATTATCTTCCCCTGCTTTTCAAGCAGGAACAGTTATTTATTCCTTCCAAGATGAGCCCCAAACACATGGCACATATCTCTTTTCACATTTTTCACATAGCTCTATAGTGATTTGTTCACCTGTCTGTGTCTTCTACCAGGCTGCAATCAACCTGAGGATGAAAAGTGTATTATGTTTTTTATTGACACCTCAGGTTTCTCAGATAACAGGCACTTTAGGTATCCACAATGATTTTACAGATGATTGAGGGACTAACTGACATTGATTTACCATTAAATCAGTCGGTGAAAGTGAATTTGCCTCTCTCATTGGGGAGGAAGAAAAAGGAGGTGACAAGTGAAACAGGGGCTTGAGGGTCAGAGTAGCACGCAGGAAGTCATGGTAGACACATAGGTTTTATCTTGCACACTCAGCTCCATAAAGGTTATGTGAAGGACAGACTAACATTAAGCAGAATATGCAATGTTATTTCTAAATAGGCTATTCAATTACATACTTTTCTTCTGAATATTAGCACATCATACTGATTCAGATGGCCAAGAGTACAGGATACTAGGTAGCGTCAATTCTTTGATGTTTTCTGGGAAACAAAGAAAGTGTTCAGTGACTGCTCTTTCATGCATAGAATACAATCAGTGCTATTCACTTGGTGACCCTTAAAGTGTCACAGAAAGACGTGAAGCTACTGAGGGTGAAAAATTGCATCGAAAATATGCCTTTGATTTACTTAAGGCATGTTACAAGGAAGCATTCAGAATAGGAATGAAGTGGAAAAAGGACACTCACAAAAAATAAGAAGTATACCTTCACTGGTGAACATCATGAGGTATTTTGCTAAGTGGCTTACATGGAAAATATTTTTCAAAAATGAAAAGGATGACAGGCATTATTGAGCTGAACTGCAGAAAGTGTTTTAGGTAAATCCTCAGCGATATTATAGGAAAAATTATTATCAACTCTTGGAATCATAACATGGTGTCCATACGTATTCAGGGCAAATTTTTCAAATGTTATCATATTACATTGCAAGTTAATATCTGATTTTCTTTTGTTCTTATATCCAGGTCTCTTTAGGAATTGCTGATTTCAAACCGTGTTTTCCCCTCTCCCCCACGCACTGGGTAACACTGAATATTTAGAATAGTAAGAAATCAAAACCCAGAAGTTGTCAGTACTGAGGCACCTGTTGTGTACATGGCCTGAATGAGTGAGTGGGAGAAAGAAGCTTATGTGACAGGAGAAAAGAGAAATATGATATATTAGCCTCTACTCTCCATAGGAGATGAAATGATGATAAACAAGAAGTACTACCAGGGGTGTTTGTGGATATGCAAATGAGACTCTCCAGGCCATTTTCATTCTTGGGGAGGAAAAAAATAAAGCAAAACAATAAAATGATAGATATGTGAAAAGATAGATTAACATAAAGGGGATGACATAATAGGAAAAAACATTGCCTTTTCACATAGGATCTTCAAAACCACATGATTATCGCATATGATCTTTACAATCACACACTGAAAAAAAGTATCACCACTACTTTTATAAATGATTCAATTAAGATTGATTTTGAGGGATAAAGAAAGAATATGGACCCACAGACTGCAAAAATCACAAAGTCTGGCAATACCAAGTTTAGCTGAAGATACGTAGTTACAGGAACTCTGGTGGGAATATACGTTTGTAAATGGTTACCTTACTCACTAGCTATGTGACCTTATACAGGGGAGCTTACGTCTCTGAGCCTTTTCCTTATTATTATTATTATTATTATTATTAAAAGAACAATAATACTTTTGTAGAGTTATCTTAAGGATTGACTATGGTAAGCCAAGCATTTAACATGAACATAAGATGAATAAATGCTGGTGGTGATAGTGGTGGTGGTGATGATGGTGGTGTTGATAATGAAGCTTAACTTGTCTATGCAAAAAGGAAGGGGGAAAAAAGTCTGATTTTTCCCTTTTCTTTACAAATGCTGCCATCAACAAAACTCACACTAACCAAGAGAGCCTTGTGTGTGGTTCAGGAACCCTGGAAGAGCATAAGGGATTGCAATCAACTGAAAACCATCCTGGGTTGTTATGAGAGGTACACAAAGGGACAAAAGATGAACCAGGAAGATGCCCCTTAGCCATTGTGATTTAGGTGATTTATATTCAAATTTTTGCTAATCTGACATTAGGGGAAAGAGCATATCACTTTTATAAATTCAATACTGAGAATGTGAATTCTGAACAGTTTTGTGTCAATTAAACTTCCTAAGGTAACTGTGAGCTAAGAGTCCTTAACCAGGTATGAAGCTTTGGGGACACAGAAGTGTATAGTGTGTTTGATTGTCCTGTTGGTGCCTTTTGTTCCCATCAGATGTGGTAAAAGTAGCATGCTGGGAGAAACAAGAAAGGTTTGGAAGAGACTGAAGATGTTTGATTGGATCTGAGTGGGATTAGCATCTGTAGAAAGGAATTTTCACAGGCTCAAGGGGCAACAGGTGAGTGAAAATTATAGGGAGATGGATTTCAGGTTAGCACAGGGGATAGGAATAAATATAATAATAATAAAAGTATTTAAAGGTAGCATAGGCCACAGTGGCCTATCCTTTTCTTAGAAGTGTCTTAGAAAAAAGAGGCCAGGTAACTACTAAAAAAATATTTTTAGAAGGAAAGGCCTGCCATGAGGGCAATATTGAGTTATATTACTTTAAGATTACATTCAACCTAATGATTTAAGAATTTTGACAGAGTGAGCTATTCATTTTACATGGCCTTTGTATTTTCATTGTATTAACCCCATTGTATTAATGGACTGTGCAAATGCTGGCAAAACACAGTGAAGAAAACCAAAATATTTTACCCCATAATATATTTCTTTGAAATATTTTGAGATGGCTTCTTAGAGGGCCTGCAGACAAAAGTAGCCCTGCAACGCTGTCTTTTGTTGGGGGGATTCACATCTACTTAGAGAAGCTGCATGATGCAGCCAGGCCTTCTCTGAGGCCCTCCCTTGTCCAGATCTAGAAAAGATCAACTGAGAGTCCAACACCTTTAAAGGTCTGAAGGAAACACTTGCCATCTATTCTCCCAGAGCACTGCTACCAGTGAATTTCATCTACATGACAAGACCACCTTTGCTAGCCAGGTTTCCTCTTCTCCCCTTCCCATAACATGTTTTGCCACCATAATCTGCCTCGCCATGCTCCGATATCCTATTTTGTTACCTCAAGATGGTATAAAACTGTCAACCATCTGGCCATTTCTTTGAGTTCTTATATTTTGTATGACTCCTGTCCATATTAATAAATCTGTATGCCTTTTCCCTATTAATTGGCCTTTTGCCAGTTGATCTTTCAGAGAATTTTCAAAGTTTTCCCTTGGCCCCTACAACAGGAATGGGCAAAATTACAACTCTTACAATTATAAATTTTTAACTGTTATGGAAACTTAATCAGTTTTTCTTAAAGAAAAGTATAAAATCTCATCCCAACCTGTATCTTGTGTTTTTCAGATATCTGTATTATTTTTTCCCTGCCTTAGTCTAATCAATTGCTGCTGGGTATTATAAGAAGGTCAGGTATAACTTCAAGTATTTTATACATATAGATAGAGGCTTAGTTGATGTTTTTAATACTAGGTAACAAAGATGATTGTTACTTAATACATGACATTAATTTTGTATATTTATGCAAATCTAGGAGCTGGAAAATCATGTTTAGGAATAGAGAATTTTGAATTACCTGAATTTTTCTGGTTATTATTCAATAACAATATTTTTCATTCAACAATTATTTTTTGAGTTCCTGTTGGTGCTAAGAATGTAGTTTTAAAAAAATCCTTCATGGTTGCCAAAAGCAGAATGAATTACAATTACAATCTCATTGTCACTCAAGAATGGGGAATTAGAATACTCTAATGCTGTCTATGGGATGTGTGAAGTGGGCACTTCCATAGTGATGAGGAGTATTTTGTATAAATGAATAACTGGGGCCCATCTCTGATGTGTGACCAGAGCATCCTGGGTGTCACATGTACCCTAAACTGGAGAGCACACAAATCTACATTTGCACACATCTGTGCCTTTTTGACTATGTCTGTTATTAGTCTTCTAGTGACTCACCATCCATGGGAAAATGAGGCAGCTCAGAAACGAACTCATTAGCTCTCTTATGCAGCTAATAAGAGCTGTGATAACTATAGACTTCAATCTGTAGTTCCCTGTAGAGTAATTCTCATTTTTCTAACCTGTCATCAGATAACATTAATGTCTCAGTGAAAAACAATTTTCTTTCCAAATCATTTTTCAGGTAGCTGAAAGTAAGAAGTAGGCCACTTATTTGTCTGATTTTCCTAACCAAAGATAATAAGCTCATAAGAAAAATAAAATTTGGGTAATTATACATATCAAATGTCTAACATGTTCTCTGGAAAGGTAAATTATATGTTGTTAAGCAAACATACAATAGGCAGAATTTCTCAATTACTGTGTAAGGAATGTGCTGAGAGCAAGGCAAAAGAATCTGAAATTGTAATTACAATATCCTAATAGATGAAATTCTGGTATCTTCAACTGAACTCCTCAAAATAAGCTTAAAATCCTTTACTACCTCCACCCCCACAAATATTATGTGACAAATATTTAACAATCACTTCTATTTCAGAGGAATTCTAGTAATCCCTGTACTGGAATGTTATAGCAACATCTTCAATGAATTACTCAATTCTTTCAGAAATCACAAGATTTGATTTATGATCACCAGCAAACTATGTATAATTAATATTAGTAACATATAAAATGTAGTTTTTAGTGTGGAGAGAAATTTATTAAATGCTGGCATGAGATGATCACCATCCTTACCTAATTTTAAGAAGTTCTATCGAAGGTCAGGTGTATTTTCACAAACAGAAATATTTTACATAATGAAAACTAAATTTTAAGCCTATGAATGATTGTGCCTACCTATACAATCTGAATTTCTTAAGCCTTTCAGCAAGTATAAATCAAAACACATTAAATGTTTAGGCTTGGAAATTCAGCTCAGCTTTAAGTTGGGCTTTGTGGTTGATTATCCTTTTCCAAAGTGTTCAAAGACATCATCAATCAGATTTGAGAGCCCTGGAGTAAGTATTAAACTCAACACATGAGTAAATTAGAGTCTGGCTATGAGAAAAAAATGTATATTTTAATTTATTTCACTAGGGTTGCATTCTGAAGACAATTACAGATTACAATACTGTTCCCTTGCATTAGCATGATGACATCATTGTGTAGAAGTGGTACTAATGTCTGTATTTAATGGAGAATGTTTGCAATGATAGATAGAGACCAAAATATGAAATCTTGAAATCAATATGTTTCTGGTTATTTCTAACTGTTGCCCACATTTGCTGGAGACTGAATCTACTCTCAGCCAAGGAAAATATATTAGAAAGAACATCCTGAGAATTAAATTATAAATGTCTATTATAGATTTTCAATGTTTCACAATCATGATCTTGTGAATAGTTATTTCCTGTGGCTTTGGCTCATTGCAGTTTACAATTTTTTTTTCAATAAGGCAGCTAACTATGAAATGGAAGCTATAACAATGATCATATTTTTCTTTTTCTTTTTCTTTTTTTCCTTTCTGTGCTTTCTACATTGCATTCGATGTTTGAATACAAATATATCATATTATGGTACTATTACTGGCTGTCATTTTATGAACTACTGATACGAGGGTCAGGTGTAAAATCTAGAAAGTGAGGAACAAGAACTTTGGATGACTGAACTTTCTTACCCTGTTAAGTCCTACAAAGACTATTGGCCCTTTGGACAGTTTTAATCTAGTCCCTAAAGTTAATGTATCCATGGCCTCTTTTAAATTCTATTAAATGATGCAGGAAACTATTGATATTAGAGTAAATAAATAATTGTCTAAAATTTAGACCAATGGTAATGCTAATAATCATCATAATAATAAACAACTGATAGTATTTGAACTCTTACCATATGATATGCTAGATTAGAATATTTATTTTACATGGGTTATATCATTTAATTCTTATGACCTGACAACTTTATGAGGTAGGTGCTGTTTTAGAAATTGGAAAACTGAGGCTAAGAGAAGCAACCTTCTCTCCCAAAGTAGCACGACTGCTAAGAGTCAGTATTAAGATTCAGTTGTAAGCATCTACCTCCAGGAATTGCACTTGTAACCTCCCTTGTTGAAAAGCCAGCTGTCTGTGGGTCTGTGTAGAGGCATCACAGTCTGCAGAAATGCTACACGATGTGTCATCGAGTATGTTCTTGTCTCACCCAAAGTACCTGGGACCTATCAGGTAACATGGTGCCCTGATTTGATGGGTAAGTGTGTAATGGAAGAAAAAAGAGATAAAAACACTCTTTCTTATCTGTATTAATTAGACAACCAAGTACTCTGATTTGTAGTAAAAATGTATGATATTCAAACTAGAAATGTTTAAAATTCTCCAGAAATCATATAAAAATTGTGAAGAATATTTTTTCACTTCCCTCTAAGGGCCATTTGTTCTCACATTCTAGTATGTTAATTCAGTAGAGTTGTTGGCATCAACAAAGGCAATTGATATTATAGGCTAGTTTTAACACTATTTCATTCATAAGAATATTAAATTATTTTAGGCAAAGTGGCTGTGTCAAATTGAATAGAAATAAAGGGAAAGTGGTAATTAGACTATGTTAAAATATAACCTCCAAGGATATTAAGTATGCAAGAGCTCATCCATGAAAAATTAGACTGCAAGAGGTTACACCATGTATTGGCCTATTTTGTAAGATATCAAATTACCTCTCATGAATAAATATGACTAATAATGTTAACTCTATAATTTAATGCTATGATATTAAAAATACTTTTTGAGTAAAAAAAAATCTAGTTCTTTATTTGATCATTTTTCATTACCAAACACTATGTAGTAATTAAACAATTTCTGTTGGCTTTACCAGACAAATCTTGAGAGATTTTATATTTTAACCTCCATTTGCAAAATAGTTTAGTAAATACTGGTTAAATAAATACTGAGATTTAAATTTTAAATAGAAACAATAACACAAACTATTTTATCCCATGGTATTTATGTCAAATAGCTTGAAAGAGTAAAGCAAGGATCTTTTCTTTCTTATGTGTCAGGTATTTTGCTAGATGCTGAGGTTATAAGGTAAAATAAGCAAAGATAAAAATAATTCCAAATAATTAGCAATATTAAAAATCTTACAACTTAATATTTTTAACTGTGGGGAAAAAAAGCATTTAATATAATGACACCCCTGTCTCACTGATGATGAAAACAAAAAAGAACCCACAGGGAAATGGGCTAAAGTAAAGCAAGATTCTATTAAGTTGGCAGAGTGTATCTAACAGAAAGGTGCTGTCTATTTGATTCTTATAGCCTGGGCGCTGGTTTGCTTTGGATGTCTCTCTTTCCAGGTTTTGCTTAACCTCTTTCCCATCTTGCTTTTATCCCACACTCATCTGCTTTGGTATTTCACTTACTTGTGATACTATTTGCAGATAATTCTTACTAGCTAAAGAAATCTTTGAATAAGTTTCCAAGTAAAGACTATATGGCAAGCACTGCTTGGCCCCAGGGATGAACAGATAAAAATACTGGTACTTTGCCTTTCCTTAACTATATTTAAGCCTATTGGGAAAATACACATAACCGCAAATAACTCGAATGCAGCAAAGCATCAATCCCGGTGTTTACAGAGTGAGGTAAGAACTCAGGAGAATGAACTGAAATCAGTCAGGGTTAGCTCAGGAATTTTTCAGAGAAAGACAAGCATTTAAACTGATGATTGAAAGTTTCCATAGGTACTTGCTAGAAGTTTCCTAGCAACATGACTCAGCCATTCTAGGTGAAAGGAAACTGGGAAAAGTGAAAGAGGAACTAGACAGCATAAACTGTTTGGGAACCTCAAAGTTTAGTACTTCCGGAGTATTAAGCTGCATGTGTGTTGGACTCAACAGTGGAGGGGGTTGAGTCTATCGGGCTCACAGAAATCAGATGTCTTTATTTCTATGGAGAATTCTATAAATATCCAGCTTTAGGTCCCTCATTGTTGTTCAAGCTTCAGCCCTGTGTTTACAATGGCCAAGCGAGCACATCTACCTAGCATTTCAAACATAACACATAACACAGCTATAGAATGATGTAATACTTTCTCCCAAATCTGCTTCTTCTCTTTTTCTGGGGAAAATTCTATAGAACTGCACCACATACAACTCTGAGTTAATGCTATGTAAATAGCTGTTATGTTTAAAGTCTCAGAGTCATATGGTTGACTCTACCTCCCCAAGCTTGCATATTCCAGTATAGCCTGTGATATTGTGAAATACAGTTGCCACCTCAAAGACCACCAGGATGACTAAATAGTAGAAAGGAGAACTTTATTAACAATATCAGTTTGCTAACAGGAAAGAGTCTCAGGTGTAAACTGTAGGTGCTCTCTCTTCGAAGAGGGGAAGAATAGGTTGGGTTTTACGCCTCATGGGGCCAGTATCACACATATTCAGCAGGTTTTGGGGAAAAGCTGTACATATTTATGAGGGGAGCCAAGGGCATTTGCAACGGGTAAGCATGTATGAAACATATATCCCATGTTCATTTGGGGGCAGGGTTTTAGCATTAAAATAAAGTAGAATTCCATTCTTTACAAAAAAGGTGAACTATAGGACACAAAGACAGTTTGTTCACAGCTTCTATAAGCTGACTAAAATTGACTCAAGGTCTGCAATAGCTTATCAGAAAAGAATATTTATAAGGCTCGTCCTATCAGAGGTGTGATCTGAATTGTAAACCAGCCTGATAGCTCCTGTTGCTAAGGAGTTTAGCAAGGGTTTGTTTTATCCTATAGGTGTAGAAATTTAGAAATTTTCCATGTAAGTGGGACCTGAACTCTTGACCTATAGGTAACTCTTGTTTTCATAAGCTTAGAACCCCCGCCTTTAGTTGAAAGGTGGTATCTATTTTAGTCTCTTAGATGACACAGTCATCCCTTGGTACCCATGGGGTACTGGTTCAAGAAACCCCTGAGGACACCATAGTTTGTGGATGCTCAAGTCCCTTATATAAAATGGCATAGTATTTGCACATAACCTGTGTATATCTTTCTGTATACTTCAAGTCATCTCTAGATTATGTTGGGGCTCAGAAACCAATACCCCAAAATATGGCATTTTAACATGCTGGACTGAAGAAGCCTTAAGGTCTCTCTGACCTCCCCTCACCCTATCATGGGCTCTCCACAAAAAGTTGAAGTTTCTTTATCTATCTGAGATCCAGACTCACTAAGGAGAACAATTGTTCTTCTCTTCCCCACCCTGTAAGTCCAGGAATGTGACTACAACTGAACAGACACTTTAACAAGATAATGTCTCCTCTCTCAGACTCATTCAAATTCCAAAAAGAACTATTTACGAGTTAATCTTTGTCCCCAGCCATTCATCCTCCTTAGTAATCCTTTATTGCCCCTCAACAGAATTCTCCTTTTTCCTCCTCCCATAATCTATTTTACCAGAAAGGCATGTAAGTTCTAAATCCCACTGAGGAATAGAGTTTTCATTCTGAAGGCTCCCACATATACACATTAAAATAAATATGCACGTCTTTTTCTCCAATTAATCAATCTGCCTCATGTCAGTCATTTTTCAGCAAAACTTTGTGAGGCCTTAGTACCTACAATTTCTTATAATACCTAACACAATGTAAATTCTATGTAAATAGTTGTCATACTGTATTTTTTAGAGAATAACAACAAGAAAAAAAGTTTACATATGTTCAGTACAGACACAGCCATCCACTTCTAAAAAATATTTTTTATTCAATTTCGGTTGAATCACTGATATGGAACCCATGGATATTGAGGATTGACTACATATATTTTTGGTTCTATCTAGACCTCCTAAAACTCTTGTAACTCCTCAGGAACTAGAACAGGAGTATACTTTGTTAAAATATTTGGAGTTTTGTCCTAAGTTCCCAGATAGCTCTGGAGAAATAAAAGTGAAAGACATGTCTTTTGTTATTCCTAACAAGCCTCTTTTAACTATACCTGAGTTTATGTTAATGAGGTGATTTTTCCGGAAAGTCCCTAGATACCCAAAGGATGGGGTCTGATTGCCAAGGGAACCAACCTTGTAATTAGAGGATTATAACTTTCAACACCCCCTGATGGGGAAAACTGTCCGGCGCTGGGACGTGGCCGCTCGCCGCCTCCCCGCCGCTCTGCATCCCCGTGGGCCAGTGCTGTGCGGAGCCGGCTGGAGGCAGCGGCGGGCGGGTATGCGGGTGCGCGCTGCTGGAGCCGGGCCTCGTGTGCAGGTCCAGGCCCGAGCTCCATGCTCGGCCGCCTGCTCCCGTCCTCTGGCCGCGCTATTGGGTAGTTTTTGAATCCCACTGTTTCTGATAGTTTGTTATAGCTTGTTCCTGATTGGATGTTATAGCTTGTTGCTGATTGGATGTTAA
>VBSM01000949.1:3021584-3050949 GCA_008086735.1 Cheirogaleus medius
ACCAGGAGGGATAAGGAAAGTAAGTTCCCCTCTTGCATTCCATTCCTTTATCTCTCCCATGGGGTCTGGCTAAGGCTACATGCCTAATACACCCATAAGAAGGGGAGAGTGGTGGGTTTCATAGGAGGTTTGGATGGAAGTTTGGGGAGGGTGAATTCTTTAAGGTTAACATTCTATAAGACAAAGGAGCTGAGATTCTAAAGGCTCCTGGGCAGCTTCCTGACACCAAGATTCACTGTCCCCCACAACCTGTACTCAATGCACATGGCCCCTCGTTAGTTATATCATGACCTGCTCCAAGGCATGTGGCACCTCCTTTAGAAGCCCATGATCTCCATTAGTTGGGAAGATGGATTTGAGGCAGTTTCTCCTGTTCCCTGGACATCTGTCATATTAAAAATTCATTATTGTTGTCTCCATAATTGGATCTTTGTGCCATGAGTAACTAGACCTAGGTTGAAACCTCCTTGCAATTTCCGCAAAAATTATGGGAGTTTATCCGGGATGGTGTTGTTCATAGTTCAGTTGCTGTGGAATGGGGAGAGACCAAAAGCTTCCCTTAGCAGCTGCCTGGACATATTTTTCAAAGGATGGCTTTAGATTCTCCTACCAGCTCTACTGTTACTGGCCTACAACATATTGTTATAGAAAGGACCTCTGGATTTTGAAATTTGGGTCTATATAAGTGAATGTTATTTGAAGGCACCACACGGTGAGGGATGCCCCTCTCAATTTGGGGAATTCCCATTTGTTTTGGACTGGCTAAGCCCACAACCATTTGTGAGAGTGGGAACTAACCTGTTTTGATTTGGCACTCCTAGGACTTATGAGGTGAAACTGCAGTTTGTTTGTTTGGAACCACTTGAATTTCTCTTTATGTTGAGTGCATACCTGTATTGGTCTGTGGCATGTAAATGTGGAGTCTGTTAAGCTCTTCATCTCTATTTTCTTTTTGCCTACTTTAAATTTGCTGTTGATGATACTATAAGTGCAATCCAAGGCCTGGGAAGTTGAAAGACACCTCTGATGGTAGTTTTTCTTATGGCAGGTTCTAAAGTATGAAAGGTTTAAAAGATGCCTCTTTCCTAAAGTCTGGGAGATTAGAGTCTTTTCTAATCTCTGTCCAAAAGTCTAGGAGATTAAAAGACAACTCTGTCCATAGAGGCAACCTTGCTGAGACAAGGGGATGCCTATTGTTGGAAAGGGAGAGAAACAAGAAACATAATATAATATATACAGGTTTGGGTGGACTTCAGAGGATCTCATGGGTAGAGTTCGGAGATAAAAGCTGTTAAAACTTTGTGTGCATGTGTATATGTTAAGAAGTGTTTGGGGTATGGACATATACATTTTATGTTATGTCTATATGGCACCAAATTGGCTTATATATTAAAGGAGTTCTCATAAATTAAATAAATAAACCCAAATGCTATTCAAATTCATATGAATTTAGTAATCTTTGGTAAATAAGCTGGTTTTTAAAAAAATATTAATAAAATAGCTTGATCTTGATTCTTATGCAAAAATGTTATGACTTTGTGTCATTATTTGGGATGCTAAGGATTGATGTTAGAGGTTTATTTGGTCTGCAGTCAGGTGATGTCAATAAATTTTATTTTGGGGAAATAGATATTTTAGAAAGATAAATTAGTTAACATCTTTAAGCAAGATGTGATCTAAAACTTCTGTATTTGTAGAACTTAATGATATTGCATTATTCAGAATAGCAAGTCTTATTAGTATACTTATGCTTTTTATTTTAGTAGGGGTATTTTTTTAAGTTTAAAAGTAATAGTGAAAACTATATTTATGGTTGTTTCTTGGTCTCTGTTTTAAAATTCTTTTCTTTCTCTTTTCTTCCAATTTTGTATGGAAACATGTTTAGATATTAAATTTGCTTAGATATTAAATGACTTTGCTGAGGGTACAATCAATCACATTGGTTGTATATGTAATATTCCCAGGTTATCAAAATAGTTAAGTGAACTATTAAAATAAATCAGGTAAATATAAACGAAATAGATGTAATAAGATTGCAAGAGGTTTTCTATAGTGTTTCTTTTGAAACTTCTCAGATTTATATCTCTGAAGTTCAACTTTTGGTGTGTTTTACTGCTTTTAGCTTTCCTTCCATTGAGAAGGACTGAAATGATAACCTTCTCCTTCAACATTTTCATTGGCTCCTGTAACTTTTTTCCCCTTCTGGCTCTAAGTCTGCTATCAAGGTCTGATGCAGACATGTTTACCTTAAAGGTCTGAAAAGCAATGTTTTTTCTAGCTTCTTGTTGTGTCTGAATTGTTCAAAATGGTAAAAAATCTTCCTGTGCTGTTACTGAGAGTTGTGTATTTCCCCTTCTCAAGGTATTCATTTTCTAATTTCTTGTTTCTTGTATAATATAATGTTCACTTGTGACCCTGGACACAGTCTTCTTATGTCTGATAAATTCAGATATAGTTTTCTTTAGGCTTGATTGTCAAGCTGTCTAAATGGGTTTCTCATTTAAAAAAAAAACAACAGTTGTACTAAAGGAGGTTTTTCTTTTTCTTTTGATAACTGCGTAAGAAACAAAGAGTTTATGTTTTATGAAAGTAATTCCTGTGTCGTCTTTGTTAGGTTTTTGATTATTGGGAAAACTGAGCTTTAAAAGTTAATGTTTTTTCTGTATTGCCTTTAGAGTCTTTTGCTTGTCACTCTTGGTTAAGTAAACTGATTTTATTTTACAATAACCTGTGATTCTGTTTTGATCAAAAGTTTTGAGCCTTTTAACAACTTTGACAAACATCTGCAAAATCTAGATAATTTTAATGTTTAGCTACCTGTAAGCTTCCATTTTTCTGTCATTGCTGTAACTAGGCAGGACTTACAACCTTTTGTTTAGATTGTTGCTTGTTCATTCTGATTTGAGTCTCTAAATCCTTAGCTCAAATGGTTTTAACAAATGCTTATGTTTTGTATAGTGAATTCCTAGAAGTTTGACAGTAGTGCAATGCTTATAGATAAGTTAATTTTATAATCTTGCTTTTGGTGTTTGATTTTTATTCTCTTATGTTGCTTAAAAGGTTTTAAAAGTTGATAAATACCTGTTTACCTCCAATCTCATCTAGTCTATAACATTTAATTGGCTTTAAGTCTTTTGACTTTAAGTCCCTTGGCCACAGGATCCCACTGAGGCACAAGGTGGAACTGGGGCAAGTAGCCACACTACACGAGCAATGATGGGACAAAATAAAAGTCTGGCTATTCGTGCTGCCTCTGAGAAATCTTGGCTAAAAGTGGGAAAATGTAAACTAAAAATCCTAGGCACCCCCCCCACCAACTAAAAGGACCCTTTCTTGCCCAAGGGGAACCCCCCACAAAAAAAACTTAAAACTGAATTCCTGGCCATGAAGGGAAATGAGGTTGGGCATGCCTCATTATCTCTCCATTATGTCTTTCAAAAGAACCTGGAACCCAGGAATACCAGTTTGTTTGCTATTTAAGGTCAATAAGCCAAATAATGGAGGCTATTATTCCTATGGTATCTAATACTTATGCCCTCCTTACTACTTTATATGGGAATTTTGTCTGATTTTCATTAGTAGATTTAAAAGATGCTTTCTTTTGCATTCTTCTTGCTCCTGAATCCTAAGTACTATATGCTTTTGAATAGGAAGACTTAAAGACTAAAGCCAAATGTCAGTACTGCTGGACTGTCCTTCTTCAGGAGTTTAAAAAACCTCCCTAGCAATCTTCATAAAAATTCTGGCTAGAGATTTGAGGGAAATAGTTTTAAGCAAGGAAATGATTTTACAGTATGTAGACGATACCCTGATAGCCAGTGAGTCTGAAGCCGAATCAAGGCAACACTCCCTAATTGTATTAAATTTACTGGCTGACAAACCATCTCAAAAAAAAAAACTCAGACCTCACATCCCACTGTCAAATACTTAAGGTTTAAATCATCTCTTAAAACTCAGAACCTTCTTCCTGATTGGAGAGAAGCTATAAATTGCATAGCTGTCCATACCACCCTCAAGCAGTTACAAGGATTCCTGAATATGGCTGAGTTTTGCCAGATTTAGATTCCTGACTTGAGGCTAATAGCAAAACCCCTTCATGAACTCGTAAAAGGGGAAGAAAGAGAACTACTTACTTGAACCAGGGAATGTCACAAGGCTTTTTTGACTATTAAAGAAAAATCAATGACTACTCCCACTCTGGGCCCCCCAGACTTATGTAAGCCTTTTGATTTGTTCATTAAAGAAAGGCGAGGAATTGGGCTCAAGGTATTGAAACAGACTTTGGGGGATCATAAGCAACCTGCACTTTATTTCTCTAAGCAATTGCATGTGCTAACAAAAGGATGGCCCGCTTGTCTGAGAGTGGTAGCTGCTACTTACGATATTTTACAGGAAGCTGAAAAGTTTGCTCTTGGGCAACTGGTGACTGTCCACTTCATGCATTACATATGACCCCTAGTAGAACAAAAGGGAGGCTTTTGGTTACTGGCAAGTGACTAGATGGGTAAATATCAGGCTACTTTGTTAGAAAATCCTAATGTAACTCTGAAGGTAGTGTCCAACTTAAATCTAGCCACCTTGCTGTCTATGGACTCTTATTTCCCATTCTATGATTACATTCAGATTATTGACCCAGTATATTCTAGTCTCCAGGACTTGACTGATCAGCCCTTCTCAGACCTAGATGAGCAGCTCTTTACAGATGGAAGCAGTGTTACAGAACAGGGACAATGCAAAGCTGGGTATGCTCTGGTCACTGGCCAAAAGATAATTGAGGCACAAGCCCAACTTCCTGGGATGTCTGAAAGCATATACCCTGTATGTCTAGCTTGCCTTTTAGGGATTTTCATTTGCTTGGTAAGACAATTCTTTAGTTAAGATCTCTTTCTTCTGCTAACATATCTCACTCCTAGATTAGCTACCTAAAACCATTTTCATGAATGACTAGGGAAATTTTAGGATGGAGATTCCATCTGGGGAACACTGGGGCAATATTTCTTGAGAGATATCCCAGTCATGGATAGGTACTTCTTCTGTTATACTTTACTACCTTGGTGGGGGGAGGGTGGCAACTCAGCAGCATACATTACAAAGTTTTGGTTACAAGCCCAAGATTTTTGTTCTTCCTTATACCCCAACTATATCCCATTTCAGGAGGAACCAGCCAAATAGATCAATGTCCTGATTTCCCAAGATTGAGGAATAAACTAAAAAGGAGGGAATTGTAACTTCCTCCCTCCTCCCCCACTGAACAAGTTTCAATGACCCCTATATAATCCTCTCCCTTAACTACTACTTGAACTTATGAGTTATTTCCCAGAAATGGTGGATTTTCTTCAAGACAAAGGAGCTAAAATTTTTAATCCCCCTGGGCAGATCTCCTGGCACAAAGATTCACCATCTCCCACAACCTGCACAATCCATGTAGCCCCTTGTTAGTTACATTGTGCCCTGCCCCAAGGCACAAGGCCCTTCCTTTAAAAGCTTATGATCTCCATTAGTTGGAGAAGTAACTTTGAGGCAGCTTCTCCCATTTTCCTGACAAGATATCTGTCATATTAAAAAATTCCTTTCTTCTTTGATAATCCTCATTGTCTCAATAATTGGATCTTTGTGGGATGAGCAACTGGACCTAGGCCAAAAACCTTGTGGTTTGACAACACCAGGACAGAAGCGCCTGTGCCTTGACCCTTCTAGACCTGGCCCTGTGTGTCTCTTCATCTGGATATTCATTTGTATCTTTTAAAATAGACTTTGTAACACATAGGTAAATGTAAGTAAAGGGTTTCTGTGACCTCTGTGAGCCACTCAAGCAAATTAATTGAACTCAAGGAAGGGTTGTGGGAACTCCAATTTATAGCTAGTTTGATCAGAAGCACAGGTCATAACCTGGGGCTTGTGATTGGTATCTAAAGTGGGGGGCATTCTTGTGGGACTGAGCCCTCAATGTGTGTAATCTGATGCTATCTTCAGGCAGATACTGTCAGAATTGAGTTAAATTACAGGATACCCAGTTGGTGTCTACTGCTGAAGAATTGCTTTGTGTATGAGGAAAACATACACACACGTGCACACACACACACACAGTTGGTTACAAAAGCATTCTGTGCTGTGTGGTATGTGTTAGTGGAGAGAAAACAGTTTGTTTTTTCCTGTATCTTGGATAGCCATACATAAAGATCTATGTTGATTTATATTGTAATACTTCCTGACCAAAAATCCTACAAAGATAAACAGGATTGGATCAATCCAACTACTCTTCCATCATGCTCAGCACTTTCTTTCCTCTAGTTTCTTATTTATGCACTTCTTTGTCTCTGAAACAGTCTCCCTGCCCCCCCCACTCCCCAACCTAATGCTTAATTCACAGAGCTCATGAAACTTTTTACAGTTTTTCTGAGTTAATATTTCCCTCTGAACAACCACTGTGCTTTATATCTGCCTCTTTTAGGGATTTCTTGTGTTCTGATGGTGTTATACTTCAGGGAAAAAAAACATGTGTGTCTATAATTATAAGGTTTTGAAGAGAGTTATTTATACTCATCCATTCATTTTGATACTTCCAACAGTTTTCATCTTTTGTTAAATTAAAAACAAAACCACGTGATTCCAAACTATAAAATGTTAACTTTTAAAATCCATATATCCATTTGTAAAAGCAAGGCTAGTTCTCTGCAAGAAATGCTGGGATGCTCAAAAGTTATATTGATCTGTTATAATGATCTTAGCTACCTGGATTAACAAAGGGATTAAAATTTCTTTCTGACTCAAGAGATCTAGAACAATGGGGAAAAATATCTCATCCTGTGTTACTTTCTTTTCCTTAGAACTGCAGTCTCCAACCAGTCCCACAGTACCAGTCTGTGGCCTGTTAGGAACCAGGCTGCACAACAGGAGGTGAGCGGCAGGGGAGTGAGTGAAGCTTCATCTTTATTTACAGCTGCTCCCCATCATTTGCACACCACCTGAGCTCTGCCTCCTGTCAGATCAGCAGCAGCATTAGATTCTCATAGGAACGCGAACTCTACTGCAAACTGTGCATATGAGGGATTTAGGTTACATACTCCTTATGAGAATCTAATGCCTGATGATCTGAGGTGGAGCTGAGGTGGTGATGCTAGTGCTGGGGAGCAGCTGCAAATACAGATTATCATTAACAGAGAGGTTTGACTGCACAATAAATGTAATGTGCTTGAATCATCCCGAAACCACCCCACACACGCACACACCTTTCTGTGGAAAAATTATCTTCCATGAAACTGGTCCCTGGTGCCAAAAAGATTGGGAACTACTTGGTGCCTTAGAAAATCTACTACACATCTTATATCCACTATGCATGTTGCCCTTGAAAACTTTATTTTGCTCTTTCATGTTCTTTAACTCAATACAAATTTCCATGACTCCGTCTAATGTAATTCATAACCTGTTCCCTTTGGTTTAACAAAGAAACTTTGGGAAAGTTGTCTTTGCAAGAAATGAAGAATGTTAGAAAGATATTAACCACAGAATCATATATAACCTGAATTACATATGATAGCTTCCTATTTCTTAGTATCTAGATAATATTGCTTCCAAATTTCTCAAATGCTTCCAATGCTATCATGAATGGTCAGCTAAATTAATTGTCAAGATATTTTTCACTATATTATGATCTGGATCTCCTAGTGCCTAGTCTGAAATTAGGTTCTATAATTTAAAATGAAAAGAAGTATTTTGTGTTTATGCATGATATATAATACCCAATTGTCTATCTATTCCAATTTCTTAGATACTAGTAAGAGGTATCTCTTCCCCTCCTGTGTTTTCTGGATCTTCTTTCAGAGAACATAATGTAAACTCCAAGAGCATAGTCTGATAGGGGGAATACAACAGGGCTCTATTTTTTCTTTCTAGACTAATAAGTGATTAGTAAATAAATTATCTGTTTTAGTCTCAAAGGTCAAACTATGTCTTAACTTCACATATTTGGGTATTTTCAGTATTTGGGATGGATTGTGGGGAACAAAGCACTTCAATATGCCAAATTGATAACTATAATAGTAGAATTTCCTCTTTCCACATGTATGAAACTTTGTAAGCTTCTCATATATACGATGTTACTTTGTCTCAAACATGCATGAGTTCTTGGTCAGTTAGGTATTGAGTTGCTGCATGAAAAATGAAGTTCCAGTATATAAAAATAATTTTCCCACAGTTATCCAGAAAGTTAACTGCAGACCAAAGATTCCAACTCAAAGCTCTGGCCACCTTACCACACCTACCTCCACACCAGTCTGCTACAACCAGCTGTATACTATCCTATCTTTCCAGATTTATTCCTAATGATTCCCTTGCTCATATACACGTAGGGTGATATCTCTCAGTCAGTACTCTGCTACTGTGCTAGGGGCTTCTTGTACTCTATCCCATTAATATATAGATTTTTAGATTCCTTCCTAAAGAGTTCTCTGATCCATCCACTTATCTTTGCCTCAACCTCAGCTGCCATCTTATTCCAAACCACCATTATTTGTTACCTAGACTAATGTAATACCTTCCTTATTGGATTTATTGCAGCCCTCTGGATGATCTTCAATCTTTTCATGTCACCCTGCCAACCCTCATCCACAACTGCATAAAACCTTCCCATTGCTCTGAAAAGAAAAAAATCTCCTTAACAAAACCCACAAGACCACAACAAGTTTGTTCCTGTCTACCCCTCAAACCTAATCTCATGTCAATTTGTCCTTTATCCCTTAATATTTTTGCTACAATTGACTTTATTATTTTATTTAATTTTATTCATCTATTTTTATTGATACATATTAGATGTACATATTTTCAGGGTACATACAATTGACTTTATTTTATTTTATTTCAAGACAGAGTTTCACTCTATTGCCCAGGCTAGAGTGCTGTGGCGTCAGCCTAGCTCACAGCAACCTCAAACTCCTAGGCTCAAGAGATCCTCCTACCTCAGCCTCCTGAGTAGCTGGGACTACAGGCATGAGCCACCATGCCCTGCTAAGTTTTTCTATATATTTTTAGTTGTCCAGTTAATTTCTTTCTATTTATTTTAGTAGAGATGGGGTCTCGCTCTTGCTCAGGCTGGTCTCCCAGCCTACAATTGACTTTATATTCACCGTGATTCACATGCTCAGGCTTTGAAAGTAGTCTGAGTGTGAATCCTAGTTTCACTTATGTGGTGTGGTTTAGGGATTTGTCATCTTGGGTAATTCCTTAACTTCTTTTTGCTTTAATTTTATAATTATAAAGTGGGGCTAATGATAGTAACTATCCATAAGGTTGTTCTGAGAACGAAATGAGATAATATAGAAAAATGCTTAATGCAAAAAATATAACACTTGAGCACTGTCTTTTTTTTACTTTAAGATTAAAAGCAGATGTTATGCCTGGTGCTAATTACTATGTATCTATCACAAGTGCCTAGAATAATATTGACATTGTGTCTTGTATGTACTTATCAAATAAGTGAATAAATTTCTGGATTTAAGTTTTACAACAAAATAGGTAAAGTTTTCTGAGTCCCTTTATCTGCCAAGTAAATGCCTCCTATATTTTTGGAGACCCGGCATATAGGTTATTGCCTCTTTGAAACCCTTCTGTACTCTTGGGGGTATTGGAGAACTCCTACTGAGATAATGCCACCTCCCTTATGTGAAATTCCGTAATTACCTCTGTAACACTTCACATGTTAAATATTGTTAAAGATATATCTCTTGACAGCAGAGTATTAAGGCTAAAAGATGGATTTGAGATCTCTTCTTTCTAAGAATTTGAAAGATAGTTAAAGGAAACATCTGTTTATTAATTTATTAATCCCATGAAGTAGTGGGGGTACAATGGTGTTCACTTTACCAGAGAGGAAAAAACTAAAAAATTAGTAAGTGTGGTGATGGAGACAAACTAGGAATAAGCGACTGGTCTAAAGAGTAACAGGAAAGGATTTTCTTTAGGTGAACCATGACTTCACTGAAGCAGTGTTGTTTAGCTGAGACCTACTGGCAGGAAAAAGGAGTCAGAGAGGGAAGCATAGCACAGAGACTGGCCCACTGAAGACACTTGATGTTTATCATCAGAATGAAAGAAGTGAGATACAGCAGGGGCGGGGTTAAGGAATAAAGAGAGAAAAACAGAGAAGCATCTTTAGCATTATTTTAACTTTTCCCAATTTATCCAAAAATCTAAAATGTAACTCTTATTTAGTACCTAAATTAAATTTGTCTCCTTCTGTCATCTCTTATTTTGAAACTTATCATTCTCTCTTTGGACATATGCAGTACTTACTGGCAACCCCAGTAATTTAGCTACTCTGTAACAAAGACATTCAGTACAAATCAGAAATGTGCTCGTTATACGTAACCCCTTCTGTGATCTGCAAAGGTATTTCGACTGTTGAGAGTGTTGGTCTCACTTAAGGTTTCTCTTTTTAGTAAGTATAGAAGATAAAATGAGTTAAATAGACCAAGGCCCTGTCATCTTCTTACTGCATAGCTCTCAGATGCCTTATGTCACCACATTTTCTCTTTATTATGCTTGATCAATTTGAGGATTGACACAAAAATGTTTTCTAGTGATCCTCCTTAGCATCCTTGTTTTATTTTTGGTGTCAATCAACCCCCCAATAGCTGAATCTTGAAAATTACTGTTTTGTTTATTGAAATTATTTTTTTAAATTTCTTATCCACAGTTGCAGAGTCCTCAAGACTTCTGGATTTGCTTTTCTCCTCTCTTCCAAAGGCTAGTGCTACTATTTTAAATCCTGGCTTTCCTCTTTGTGCAACAAAACCAGGAGAGAAACTATAAGAACTATAAACTATTTTGTTTAATAATGAAAGATTAAATTTGAATGTACTGCCTGAATACTGTAATGATGTCAATTGTTTGAAAATTTATCTACAGATTCAAAGTAATATCAATCAGAATTTCCTTTGTAGGTATCAACAAGCTTATTGCAAAATTCATGCAGGAAGGCAAAGGAACTCAAATAGCTGAAACAAACTTGAAAAGAATATTGAAGCAGGTAAGGTCAACTAACTGATTTCAAGACTAACTATAAAGTTATTGAAATCAAGACAATATAGTATTGGCCAAACAATAAGCATATAGATCTATAGAACAGAGTAGAGAATCCAGAAATTGGTCTGTACTAACATAGTCAATTGAATTTCAACTAGAAAGAAAGATAGTTTTTCCATGCAAAAGAGCACATATTGCATGAATTTAATTCTAGAACAGGCAAATTTAATCTATGGTGGGAAAAAGAATCAAGATAACGGTTCCTTCTGTGGCATGTGATTGATGAATGACTTGCAAGAAACATGAAAAACATTCTTGGGTGAGGTTAAAGTTCTGTTTTATGATGATAAGAGTTTTGGATACACAGGTGGGTGCATATAAAAATTCACTGAATGTTTAATAAGAACTGTAAATTACTTTGTATTTAAATCATATAGCAAATAAAAATAAGTATAAACAAAAAAGAAATATATTTTAAACAACTGCCAAAATTGTCTAAGATGGGAATTTGCAATAACAAAATATTGCTGAGCACACAGACAAAATTCACAGATTTCTTGGAATAGAGACCTTACTTAGGAGACATTGTTTATTTCTCTACAGATTTTTTTTTGCAGTTAGAAATTTTATACAGATAATAGGATGTGGAGAAATTGAAGCCACTTTATAGGATATCAACAAAAAGATTAAAGGCACAGGAAATAATGCTAGTGAAGAAAGATAAAAGGAGCTTGGGTTATTTTGTGTAATTTTCAGAAGAGAAGTCGAGGGATTGCTTAACAGTCATTTTCCACCTTTATAAAGGAAACGTATTGTGTTCACAGAGGTCCATTGAACTATTGGGAATTTTGAGTTCATCTAATCCAGCCCCTTTTATTAAGGGGGCCAACAGTGATGCCCAAGAAGCAGATGTGATTTGATGAAGATCTTGCAGCTCATTCATTAGTCGTTGAGCTTGGGTATAGGCTTCAGCATGATTGGAACTCCAGATATCAAGCTAAAAGTGGGTACTGTGCCAACAAATGTGGGAACTCAGGGAGGAAGCCTTAAAAACTCTTACAGGAAATAGGCAGTCTATTTGAATAATATTGTTTTCATGTTTTCATTGTTTTCATATTTTCATTCGTATACCTGTATTTCCAAAGTCCTCCATCTCCTCCCAACTGTCCTTGAACAGAGAATTCAAAGTTCCATGAACTTACCTCCAGTTCTAGGGCAAGGGCCTTGATTGGAATAAATGGGTTAATTGTCTCCTACTTGCTACAGTTTTTGGTTCAGGTCATCTAGACTTAAGCCAATTGCTACCAGGGCTTCCTCTAGACACATTGGATGATTTTAATGGTCATTCAATTACAGGGGAAGCCAACATTTTGCCTCGGAGTCTTAAACGGTGATCCCCTTTTGGACATTGAAGAACACAAACAGAAGTTTAGGGCTTCTACAGCTATTTTTCAGTCATGAGGTAAGCCTCTCTGAGCAATCAGCAGAAAAAACAGAAGCAAGTTGAACCAAGAAAATGACACTAAAAATAAATAAATAAATAAAGGTAAATCAATCACAACTTTGACCAAATTATAACTAATCTCACTCTGGATACATAAATTAAATAATCCACTCTGAAATTTTAAACGATCCTTCATTTTTTTTAATATTTACACACCAAAGATATTCAAAGTAATATCATCCAGAAGAAGCATTTATTTTATAGAATAGATTACCAAGAGTTATTTATTTTTAACAACTTAATTACTAAAGTAGATAAGTAATATTTATTGTAAAGTGCTAAGCACTTTGCATGCATTATTGTGTTTAATCCAGACAACAGCTCCCTGAGGTAAGCAATACTGTTACCTTTATTTTACAAATAAGAACTGTGGTAGGAAAAAAAATGCTTACTATGGATTGTGCTTGTGTTCACACAGCCAAAATATGGCAGCATTGGAATTTGGCCCAGATCATTTTGATTCTAGGGCTGTGATCAAGCACCTCTTCTTAATATATTCATTGACTAGAGGTGTGTAGGATACAAAGCAGTTATTTATTGACTTATGGATATCTGTAAGAGGCAGAAGATAGGGTAAAATCCTAGTCTTAAAGTTCCACCTAAGTCTTGGATTCTACAAGTTTCTGGGGGCTCTTCATTTCATGTAGGAAGAGGAGGAAAGGCGGGAGAAGAAGGCAAATAAAACAAAACTCTTTGTTTCCTTTCATGTGAAAGAGATTTCTATCTCCTTTCATGGAAAAAAAAATGAGTCTGCCAGCCTTTAAAAGTACGGAGGATGTGGTGGAGACATATGTGTCTGCTTATGCACATGCTGTTCCTCATGTCAGTCTGCCCTGTGTTCACATCCAACCTCATTTACTGGCATCTCTTTACCAAGGGATGCACCCTTTTATTGAAGAGCATGGAGAACATGGAGTGGAAACTCCAAACACTGCCATTTGGAGAACAACATTCTTGCTCTTTCCCTAATGCCTTGCCAACAGATGTGACTATGGAATCCAAAAACGTGACACCCAAGGTGGTATCAGCCCACTAGCCGATTCACAGCAACAGAATGCTAGCAAATCAGCTCACCTTGCTTTCTGAAATTTCAACCATCTGAGACTTTTTGTATTTTTGAGGTAAAGAGAAGACTTCAGTGTAAAGCACAGGTGTTTCAGGAGTTTAATAACCATAACAAAAAAAAAACTTCACTAAAAACAACTTCTAACCATTATTTTAATTGAAAAATATTTATAGGTTAATTAAAATAAGGTAGAATTAATGTCACTATAACATTGCATTTTAATCTCCAATATCCCTTAAATATACTCATTCCTTTTTTCTTTCTTTTCTTTTTCTTCTTCCAGCAAATCCCTGAAAGTTTCTATTCATTCTGTATACTTATTTTGTAGCTGGCCACTTTAATGAACTTGCCTATTTAAATAGACTTTTAGTTCAGGCTCCAGGATTTTCCCATGAGATATGGCATATCCTCTGTAAGGAATAATGATTTTGTCTCCTTCTTTCCAAATTGTATCCTTTTTATTTTGGTATATTTTTGTTTTTGTTAAGTATTGGATGTAACCTCAAGAACAATGTTGAATAATAGTATCATTAAATTTTAGTATTGTTCCTGATTTTAATAAGGCTAGCTTTACTATCATACTATAAAGGTAATATTGATTATTGTTTTGAGAGAGTTTTTTTTTCATTGAGAAGCTATTTCTCTATGACTATTTTACTAAGGTTATTATTATTTTAATGAAGATACAAGTTGATTTTTGTAAATTTTAGTTTTTTTAAAAATGGTAGGAAGGGAATTGTCCAGTTATCTGTTTGGTACAGGCCCTAGACTTAGTGAAGGCATGGGGAATTGAGATATAAAATACTGCATCTTGCTACTTTTTAATATTTGAAGACTCTTGTTTTTATTGCATAAAACATAATGTACCTTCTCCATATGCCATCAATAGAAATATTTTTGAATTCATTCTGGAATGTAGTTTCCTATTCGGTAATCTTAGATTATTGTTGTGATATGATTTTTATTCTTTTCACATGTCTTCATAGATCTTTTTAAAGGGACACTGTCTGAACTGCATCAAAACCTCATGGACGCATGACATTTCAGACCACTGGCCTGGTATTTTGTCAGCCCTTCATTGCTTTTACAATACTCAACTACTTTTAGCAGAAAAACAGCTGTATGACTTTAGAGCTTATATTTCTGGCCTGGCATGGCTGTTTATATGCTACTAATTTTGCTAAGTGTCCAGAATACTTGTTAACTCATGCATTTAAGTGAAGAAACTGCACAAATGCCTTTGGGCTGGTGTTCTAGTCCATCTCTGTCTCTCTCTGTCTCTCTCAGTCTCTCTCTCTCTTTTTCTCTCTTATTTTCTGAAAGACAAACAATAAGTTGCAGAGATATCTTATAAGCCACTCACCCCTTTCCTTGAGGCATTCATTCAGTAAGTGAATATTTTGGGGTAGTATCTGAGCACCAGGCATTCTGTTAGGCACCGAGGATACAAGACGGAGCAAAAAGGGCATAGTCACTGTCCTAACACAGACTCAGTAGTAAACAAATCAACCATTAATAGTACATATATATGATTCTCTGCTCTAGTTTGCAATTACTAACAATGGTAAGTACTTTAAAAGAAAAGAACTGTGCTCAGAATTGTAGAAAGACGGGGATGTGCATCCATTATTGAAGTCCTAGCAGGAAACAGATGACACCCTCAACTGGAATCAATTAAAGGTAATGATAAGAGGACCATTTTCAAAGATGTGGGCAGGTGGAAGAAACCACAGAGGATAGTGCAGAACCCTGAAACTAGTGACAATTGCAGGCCAGGAAGGGCAAGGAAAATCATGGTTTTCAAGAACTAGAGACAGAGAAGGCTGGGAGAAAAGTGCCACCTGGAAGAAAACCACCAGCCTATATCACATGGAGGAGCCAGGAGAATAAAAGTGTTGCCCTCTCTCTCCTCTTGTTCTCTGCTCTTCTTCTGGTGCTTATCTTATCATGGGCTGGGTTTGGCAGGAAGAACTGGGTAAGAGGGTTTTTGGCTGTCACACACTGGGTCAGCTTTCTTGGAACAGAATAGGTGTGGATAGGTGGGGAATGAGTGGGAAATGGAAGATCCAAAACACAAGGAAGTGACTTAATCTGAGGGCTAAGGGAAGTTTGAAAAGTCAGAAAGTCCTGGATCAGAATCCAGACTCTTACATTCACTGAAAGAGTAACTTTGAGCAAATTGCTCATTCTTCCCCAAACCCAATGCCATCATCAGAACTATTAGTTTATTATAGTTGGTATCACTTGCTCTGCTGTGTTCATAGTGGTGATGAGCACCTCTGAGTGTTCCTGGACATGATAGTAGGAGGTCAAAGGGTAGAACAGGCACACTTGGACTTAACTGGGTGAAAGAAACTGATGCCACTACTAACAGAGGAGTTAACCAAATGCATTTTTGTAAATTATTAGTTTTACCAATGCCTGGCCCACAGTTCTAAAGAATTTTTCAATTATTTTAAATAGTACAAATATACTTACAAGCTGAAAGCATTTGCAGGTTGGCCTGGATTGCATGAAGGGAGCTAAATTTTTGAGTATTTGGTATGATCAGAATCTTACAAGGCATGCTTTATTTTATTTAAGTGTTGCAACATACAAGATGTATGTTTATATATATGTCTCCACATATACATATATTTATATTTGCATGTAACTGCATGCACACACAAAAATGCACATAAATTCGGTGGCTCACGCCTGTAATCCTAGCACTCTGGGAGGCCGAAGTGGGCGGATCATTTGAGCTCAGGAGTTCAAAACCAGCCTGAGCAAGAGCGAGACCCCATCTCTACTAAAAATAGAAAGAAATTAATTGGCCAACTAAAATATATAGAAAAAATTAGCCGGGCATGGTGGCGCATGCCTGTTGTCCCAGCTACGTGGGAGGCTGAGGCAGAAGGATCGCTTGAGCCCAGGAATTTGAGGTTGCTGTGAGCTAGGCTGACACCACGGCACTCTAGCCCAGACACTCAAAAAAAAAAATGCACATAAATTAATACACAAAGAATAATCGTTTCCTGCCATCGGTCTACCCCCTCAATCCTCCAGAGACCTCAGATGGTGAAAGGAAGGATCTGTAGGCAAAGAATAAAGTTAACACTTAACTATGTATATGAAATGGCTTGATGCTTTTTAAAGTCTAAAGGGTAAATGATTGAGGTTTCCTCAAAAAATCAATTTTGGCTTCAAAGATGATTACTTGTATAAATTATTTTTTAATGCAAGAGGGTGGGAAGAGTGGATGGGGATAACTAATTCAGGCTTCTTTTCATACCAATTTTCCATCTCAAAGTAAAATTTAATTTAAGTTCTTGAGGCCTTCAGTGTTAATGAGTATTTATTCCTCTTTTTCTTATAAAAAAAGATGAGCATTTTTAGCATGATTAAAGTTGATGACAATCTCATTTACATAATTACAATGTATAGCTTTATAAAAATTTATCCAAAATAATGTTCTGTGTGTGTGTGTGGAGTGTGTGCATTTTCTTTTTCATGAGGGAAGTGGAGAAAAGAAATGGAGATTTGTTTGAAAAAAGAGAAGTTTTCATTTTCCAATATCTTTTCGTTGGAAATCAGGTGCCAATATGTGTATCACGTGAGTGACATTCAGTCCTATGACCCTTGGCATCCTCATTCGCTGTATGGGGATGAACATACCTGCTTGACAGGGTTGTTTTGATGACCCAATAAGATAAAGACAGGAAAGAAGAATTTTAACAAGAACAGATTCTGAATAGTAGTTAGCATGATGTTTATAATTCTCAAAAAATGATGCAGTGGTTGAGTTCAGGCCCTGAGACAAAACAGGCTTAGGTTTGAATCTCAGCTCTGGTTCCATCAGCTTATTAGTTTAAGCACAAGTCCCACAAACTCTGTAACCTTTGTTCCTGAATCTGTATAATCAAGTAACAGTAGATCTTACCTTATGCTATTGAAGTGCTGATCAGGCACAGTGCCTTGCACTTCATAAGGTCTCAATAAATGCTGTCTATTGTTATTGATAATATTGTTGTTGCTATTGCTGTCGAAGAAAGCAATTGAAGAGAGAAATATTTCAATCTCTGTTTTTTCTTTGTTCTTTTGGTCTCAATTTTTGGGGACACTAAGTCTCCAACCAGAACAGCACCTAAGTGAGATCAAAAGAATTAGCAAGCTGGTTAAATCTTGCTCTGTTATTACTTCTAGTACTTTCTATGATTGAATCCAAAATTGTGACATAAGTGTAACAAAAATATAAGTTATTGAGCCTAACATTCAAGATAACATATAAATTATTAAAATAAGCATATGGATAAAATATTTCATGTGGGCAATCTGGTTTTACCATGGGCTTTGCCAATATGTGCCAGATATTTTTTCACTAAAATAAGTGTGAATAAAACATTTGAGGCTTTCTGGTAAAGTTGTAGGTTTTGTATCTTAAACATCAGTTAATAAGATTCAAAATTATCTCTATTATCCTAGTTCAGTCCCACAAACATGGTGAGAAACACAAAATTCAGCATCAAGTGGCACAGACTGCATCTAAGTCCATACTTCTCTGATTCAAGCACCTGCATATTTTTACCACCCTTGAAAATACAGGTCTATTGACTTCCAAGCCTGCATGGAATAATGGATACGACTATAAACTTTGAAGTCATGTAGATGTGAGCTTGAGTCTCTTTCTTTCTGTCTACTGGCTGTGTGATCTTGAATTAGTTATTTAACTTGATTGCCTTCATCTGTAAGACAAGGATAATGGCTCTAACATCACAGGCTGTTGCAAGGATTAAATACAATCATGAGTGTCAACTCATCTCCACATAATAATCATCAATAAATGATGGCTTTTATCTTTTCTAAGATAAAATAATTTGAATTTGGTTATGCTAAGTTCAAATATGGTGTGGTGAGTGATTAAACTTTATTCTGAATATTCCATCACTGACATTCTGAAAGTCAATTAACAAAAAGAAAAAATATATACATGTGTGTACATATATATGCTAAAAGTATGTATGATGCCATCTTTATTATTATTATTTGCTCCAGAGTCAAATTTTGAATGATAACATGAATAATTTGAGTGGAGTTAAAGGAATCCTGATATTGGTTACTCATTACATTTTTATCATTTCTGGCAAATGTGATTCTTCAGATAAGCTTGGTAAGTTATCTTTAAAAATTTGATAAACATTCCCTTGAGACAATTCATTCCATTTATACCAGCCCATTGAAAGATGTAAACATTTGCTGTCATTTTTATAATGAAAAACCAAAATATAATCCATTGAAGTTACCAAGAAAACATGATTGTATAAATGAAGGTTTTTAAATCCCTAATGTCCTGAAGGTTATTTTATGACTACATTGTTCTGGCAATCTTTGTTTGCTTGCTTGTTGTATTTAATTTTTCCTATCAAAATTATCACCTCTGATCATATTATTAATAGTATGTATGAAGAGCCTATAACTGTTGATATGACATTTTATATCAACAGCTTTAGTTCATTTAGTTATGTAAAATCATTATGTCATTAAACACATATTTCACACAAGAGTCATTTTGTTGGCACAAACCGAATTTGTTGGTTAAAACAAATTTTAACTCTATGTTAAAATTTTAGTATAATCTCTTGGAATATTGCATTTTAAAAAACATACTCTGTAGTAATTTTAGTAATTCTTAAAGTTTTTTCACATACATTTACTATCTTCTTTTTAGACTACAGTAACAAAATATTATAAACTGGAGAGGTTATGCACAATAGAAATTTATTTCTTACAATTCTGAAGGCTAGAAAACCTAAGATCAAGGCACCAGCAGATACAATATCTGATGATGGTCTATTTTCTGGTTCATACTCGGTGTCTTCTTGCTGCATCCTCACCTGGTGCAAAGGGAAATGCAGTTCTCCAGAGGCTCCTTTATAAAGGCAATGATATCATTCATGATATCTCCTCCCTAAAGCTTTACCTTCTAATACCATCACATAGCTGATTAGGTTTTGAACATACAAATTTTGAGGGGAACACAATTTAATTATTCAGGCCATGGCATTTACCATATTTTTCCCTCCCAAAATTTCTACAGGAATGATGGGGCAGTTATTATTCCCATCTAATCAATGGGAAAGATTGTAATTGATGCGAAGCTACACTGTTAATAATGAGTACAGTATAGTCTACAGCCCACGTTTTTTGGTGTATTATGTTCAATGTCATTTCTGCCCAAATAAGCATCACAAATAGTCCCTTCTAAGTACATTCCTTTACCTTTGTATATTTGTTCAGATGTAACAGTGGACCCAATGCAAAATAATTAAAAATAAAGGAAATATGATCATATTTCATAATAAGAAGTACTGACATAAGTACTTGCTAAGCCTAGCTAATTAGATGATTGCTGTTGTCAGTAGGGATCTGTCTGTCCATCTTTCTGCCCTGCCATGCTCTAGATATGACTGTGCTCTTCAGACTAGTCCCCTTAGTGGTCGAACGATGGCTAGCAGAGATGTAAGCAAAAGCTTGCTCCATCTAAAGGAACAGCTGAATTTGAAAGCAAATTACTCAGAGATTATTGTAAACAACATCAGTGCAATCCAGTCAACACTGAAAGCTTAAATTCAGTCATTATTGGGATGATTTAATTAAGTGAAATTCCTTCTGCAGGCAGATTTTAAAATGACATAACCTGATTTCTGAAACCAGTAAAAATCTAAGAAGCCAAAGACAGTTATTTTTTCATTTATTCACATCATAAAAACAGATGCAATAAATGGTTGGGACCATTTGAAGATATTTTACAAGCTGTTCCATCTGCTTTGCTGGCATTCTACCCAAGCAGTGTGGGTGGTTCTGAGTTCTGAGTCATCTCTATCTAACAGTTGTATAACTTGGCATGAAATGGAACCATTTTCCTTTCTTTCTTTTCTTTTTTTTTTTTTATGTCCTGGAGTGGATAGGAGGAGGTCATTTATTTTGTTTTGTTCCACCTAAGTCAAGGGAAAAAGAAGAATTCTTTTTTATGTATTTGTTCAGTGTTCAGAGTGCCTTGGCTGGTAATTTCCTAGAAGGGTGGTTTTAGGTATCCCGTGGGGGTAAGATAGAAGCTATCATTTGTTGCTCACTTGTCAACATAAATCTTTTGACTGATTATTTCCATCTATATATTGCATCTTCTACTTGCTTTGTCCCTGATGATTATAAGTAAAATATGAGCTGATATTCACCAACATAAGAAAACATGACTTCTCGTCTGATATTCACATCCTTTCTTTTCAAGGAAAACTTTGTACATCCAATTTCACCCAGAGAGCAGCTTTTGACACAATGTAGTGTGAGAACACATGAAACAGGCATGGATTTAGGCTTAGGCGAAAGTAGGAGCTTATATGAATCATCTTTAGGTAGTCTTATACAGTAATTTTTAAATCTTTGCTCCATTCATGATTTTATTTTCCTCTCAAGACCCTGTGAAATAAGTTAGAGAGGTTTTATAATAATATTTATATTTCTATATTGCATAAAGAAATGCTGATACCTGGAATTTTAGGTGAATTACTCAAGAGTATAAATATTGGAATTGCATATGGATTCTGATTTTTAGTGTTATCTATACACAGTAAATATCAGTTAGAGAAAGCATGAATAAAGAATCTTACAAGAGAGTCTAACAATTGCTCTGACACATGTATAGCTTCCACTTCAGGATTGAGGCACATACTCTCCCAACTACCTGGAATGTTGTCAGTTAACCATTTAATTTTTCTCTGGGAATTTGTCCTCAAAGAGAACTCCCTCTTCTATAGTCAAGCCCCTTCCTTTGGGGCATTCTCCATCCACTGATAGGTAAATATGGGGTAAAAATGCCTACTTTCTTGACCTTAAGGCATGAAACTTCCTAACTTCAGAGTTTCCCCTGGAATCAGCTGACAATTTTATTGTGAATACATCGAAATTAAATTTCTCCAGCACCCTGTCTACTTATACTTCCATTACTTTCTAATAAACTTTCTACATGCAAATCTTGTCTACGGCCATACCACCCTGAACACGCCCAATCTTGTCTGATCTCGGAAGCTAAGCAGGGTTGGGCCTGGTTAGTACTTGGATGGCAGAGTCTCACATCTTTAAAGAAAAAGCTATAAATGGTTAAGCTTAGTGAGAAAGACATGTCAAAATCCTGGATAAGCTGAAAGCTAGGCCTATTGCACCACTTAGCCAAGTTGTGAATGCACAGGAAAAGTTCTTGAAGGAAATTAAAACTGCTACTCCAGTGGACTCTTGAATGTTAAGAAAGCAAAACAGCCTTATTGCTGATATGGAGAAAGTTTTAGTGGTCTGGACAGAAGATCAAACAAGTCACACCACTCCTTTATGTCAAATCCTAATCTAAAGTAAGGCCCTAACTGTCTTCAATCCTATGAAGGCTGAGCGAGGTGAGAAAGCTGCATAAAAATAGTTGGGGCCGGGCGCGGTGGCTCAAGCCTGTAATCCTAGCACTCTGGGAGGCAGAGGCAGGCAGATCGCTCAAGGTCAGGAGCTCGAAATCAGCCTGAGCAAGAGTGAGACCCCGTCTCTACTAAAAATAGAAAGAAATTAATTTGCCAACTAAAAATATATAGAAAAAATTAGCCAGGCATGGTGGTGCATGCCTGTAGTCCCAGCTACTCAGGAGGCTGAGGCAAAAAGAAGAAAGAAAGAAAGAAAAGAAAGAAAGAAAAACGAAAGAAAGAAAAGAAAAGAAAAGTTGGAAGCTAGAAAAGGTTGATTCATGAAGTTTAAGGAAAGATGACATCTCCGTAACACAAAAATGCAAGGTGAAACAGCAAGTATTCATGTAAAAGCTACAACAATTATCCAGAAGATCTAGCTAAGATCATTGATAAAGGTGGATACACTAAACAATAGATTTTCAATGTAGATAAAACATCCTTATATTCAAATAAGGTGCCATTTAGGACTTTCATAGCTAGAGGGAAGTCAATGCCCGGCTTCAGAGCTTCCAAGGAGAAACTGACTCTCTTCTTAGGAACTAATGCAGCTGGTGACTTTAAGTTGAAGCCAATGCTTATTTACTATTCTGAAAATCCTCATCCCTTAAGAATTATGCTAAATCTACTCTGCCAGTGCTCTATATATGGAACAAATCCTAGATGACAGCACATCTGTTTGCAGCATAGTTTACTGAACATTTTAAGCCCACTCTTGAGACCTACTGCTCAGAAAAAATATTTATTTCAAAACATTACTGCTCAGTGACAATGCACCTTGTCACCCAAGAACTCTGGTGGAGATATGTAAGAGGATTGATGTTTTCATGCCTCCTAATGCAACATCCATTCTGTAGCCCATGGATCGTGAACTACTTTATACTTTCAATCTTTATTATTTAAGAAATATATTTTGTAGGACTATAACTGTCATATATAGCAAACCCTCTGCTGATTCTAAGCAAAGTATACTGAAAACCTTCTGGAATGGATTCATCATTTTAGATGCTATTAAGGATATTCATGTTTATGGGAGGAGGTCAAAATATCAACATTAATAGGACTTTGGGATAAGATGATTCCAACCCTAATGGATAACTTTGAGAAGTTAAAGACTTCATTGGAGGAAGGAACTGCAGATGTGGTGGAAATAGTAAGAGAATTAGAATTAGAAGTTGAGCATGAAAATGTGACTGAATTGTTGCAATCTCATGATAAACTTGAATGGATGAGAAATTGCTTCTTATGGATGAGCAAAAAAAAAGTGGTTTCTTAAAAGGAAACGTATGCCTGGTGGAGATGCTGTGAACATTGTTGAAATGACAACAATGGATTTAGAATATTGCATAAATTAAGTTGATAAATCAGCAGGAGGTTTTAAGAGGATTGACTGCAATTTTGAAAGAAGTTCTACTATGGATAAAATGCTATCAAATAGCATTGCATGGTGTAGGGAAATCTTTTGTGAGAGGAAGAGTCAATTGATGAGGCAAACTTCAAAGTTTTCTTATTTAAAAAATTGCCACAGCCACCCCGAGCATAAGCAATCAGCAGCCATCAATATCAAGGCAAAATCCTCGACCAGCAAAAAGATTATGGTTCACTGAAGGCTCAGGTGATCATTAGCATTTTTATCCATAAAGTAATTTTAATTAACGTATGCATGTTTTTAGATATAATGCTATTATACATTTAATAAACTATGATATTATGTAAAAATAACTTTTATATACATAGGGAAAACAAAATTTCATGTGACTCACTTTATTGTGATGTTGACTTCATTGCTGGCTTCTGGAATCGAACCCACAATATATCTCTGAGGTATGTCTGTATTTCTTTGAATAAGCTTTCTTCCCCATTCTCTTTTTTACCTTATTCTGAAACTTCTATAATGCATGTATTAGTCCTGATGAGGTCCCTTAAGTCCCTTAAACAGCCTTCCCTTTTTTAAAATTCTGTTTTCTTTTTGCTCCTCTGACTGAATGATTTCTAATAATCTGTCTTTGAATTCACTGATCCTTTCTTCTACTGAATCTAGTCTACTGTTGAATCTCTCTATTGATTTTTTTTAGTTCATTTAGTGTATTCTATAGCTTTATGATTTCTGTCTGGTATTTTTTTTATATCTTCTAATTATTTGTTTGAATTCTTACTTTGTTTATACAATGCTCTCCTGACCTCAGTGAAAATCTCTATGGCCATTTTTTTTTTTTTTTAATTCTCTGTTGGGTAAATTACTTGTCTTCATTTTATTAAGGTTATTAAGATTCTTTTCTGGAGATTTGCCTGTTCTTTTGTTTGGAGTATATTTCCCTGTTGATTCATTTGCCTTGACACTTTGTATTGGTTTCTGTACATTAGATAAAATAGCCACCTCTCTCACTCTTCACAGACTGTCTTTATGTAGTAGATTAACCTCACAAATCAGCCCAGCCAGAGATTCTGGGTGCCGCTCAAACTTTTGTGTTTGCCCAAACCACCGTCTTTGTTCTTAGTAGCCAGAAGAAGACTAGAGTATTCCAAGTCCCTTCAGTGGCCTGAGACAGATGAGTCAGAAGCTCTACCCTGAGTAGAAGCCAGTAAAGTTTGTATATTTAAATTATTGTCAAGGAATGAGTACCTTAAATCATTAAACTGGGATTATTAAGGGTTAAATGTGAGATTTGCTTTTGAGAGGGGGATTGTGGCTAGGAAAAAACATATTCTAACTAATTACATCATATGTACCTTAAGCTTTATAAACATCAGTGTATTTGATTAATACAAATAATATATGGAATAACCATTTTGGATTGTATTCAACATGAAAAGATTTGAAAGTGGCCTTCTGTTTTTGTTTCTCCAATTTTTTTTTCTCACTTGAGAAATTCCTGGGTCACTAAGGAAAAAGCACTGGGTCTAATTCAATTTCTAGGTAGTTAAATGATATCAGAAATGCCAAACTGCTGAACCTCAACTCAACTTAAAAACCATGTCCTGCACATTCATTGGGCTAATGGTCTGCTTCACTCTTTCCTTTCCCAGATTGTCTCTTTACCATTTCATTCCTTTATAAAACAGCATTTCTTCTAGGTGAGCACCCTGCAAGGGCAGGCACAGAGAGTGGTCTCAACTATTAAGGTGACATCGTTAATCGCCTTTGACAATATTCATTTGTGGGTGAAGTGAAGCATTTCCAGATCAGAAATGACACTTTGATATTATAGTGCTATTAACACCTATATTCACAAATACAGAGATTTTGGCCGAGGATACTGAAATCCACTTCAGAATAAATCATTTGACATCCAGATTGGGTAAAGCCTGGTCAAACATTAACACAGACCTTTCAGAGTGTATCTATACAAATAATGTTTGAAAAACCTTCCTTAAAGTAGTGTGAAGCAATAAAGGTAGGAACAACCAAATAGTAAAAAATTGGCAGTATTCAGTTCATTTTTAATACCAAGTGGTACAGATACGAATATTAATATGGCCTTCCTGCTTTTGAGGAGGTCGTTCAAATGGATAATTCCCATCTACCCACTAACAAATGCTTAGTACTATGAGACTAGCACTGCATTGTGACAAAGCACAAAATAAAGACACAGCCCAGCTGAGGAGTTCACGTAATTCTTCTTAGAGGAGACAGACTCTGAGCTATATGATGAAGAACAAGTAATAGCCCCTCAAGTGAAGAAGTGAGGGTAGAGCATTTTAGTGCAAGGATATGCACAGAAACCCATAGAAAGGAAACCCGTAGAGTATCTAAAGTAGTCCAGGATGTGAAAAATGGTCGAATATGATGATGGAATAAAAACTAGGGACTTGGTCTTAGAAAGCTTAGTATATCATACTCAGATGCTTAGATTTTATCCTGTAAAAGTTGAGGTTTATATAGTTTAAAAGAAGTGAGTAGAATGATTGACAATGAAATTCTGCATATCCCAAGGTATATCGCCAAACTATAATCATTAATCCTACCTCCAAAATAATAGAATTATAAGAAAGCTTGCAGATAAATTTAAAAAATGCTCCTCATTTTTAATGATATTTTATTTCCTCTTATTATGGGGGTACAAGTATTGTTAGGGATACATATATTGCCCCTGCCACCCCTCCCCCACCCGGCCGTGCCAGAGCTTCAAGTGTGTCCAACACTCAGGTGGTGCGCACCTCACCCATTATGTAAATATACACCTTTTCCCGCCTCTCCCCTCCCACCAGTCTACCACCCGATAAAAGTTTTTTGGTTTTTTTGACATTTTGGTTACATTGTATGTCTTTGCCTCTCCCTAAGAAGGGTTAGTCCCTTCACCCCGACAATGCACGTCACATCCCTAAGATGTGGGTCTCCCCCCCCAATCCCTGGTGAACACTACTACCATTTGAGTATCATAGTTTAAATCAGTCAGTACCAATTTGATAGCGAGTAGATGTGTAACCCATTTTCCAGATCTTGTATTGCCTCAATTTGGATAATGGGCTTAAGATTTATCCAGGATAACATAAACGGTGCTAGCTCACTGTCGTTTCTTAGAATTGAGTAATTATCCATTGTGAGCATATACCACATTTTATCCATTCATGAATTGATAGGCACTTGGGTTGTTTCCATGACTGTGCAATAGTGAATTGTGCTGCCATAAACATTTGGGTGCATATGTCTTTATAATAGAAAGTCTTATGCTCTTTTGGGTAGATGCCCAACAATGCTATTGCTGGGTCGAATGGTATTTCAATTTCTAGCTGCTTGAGGTATCTCCCAATTCTTGTCCACAAAGGTTGCACTAATTTCATTCCCACCAGCAGTGTAAGAGTGTTCCTGTCTTTCCACATCCTTGCCATCATTTGTTGTTTTGGGATTTCTTGATACAGGCCATTCTCGCTGGGGTTAGGTGGTATCTCATTGTGTTTTGATTTGCATTTCTCTGATGATTAGAGATGTTGAGCATTTTTTTTATATGTTTGCAGGCCATTATTCTATCTTCTTTGGAGAAGTTTCTGTTCATTTCCATTGCCCATTTTTTAATGGGGTTGTTTTATTTTTTCTTAATTCTTTTAAGTTCTAGATAGATTCTTGTTATTAGACCTTTATCAGAAGTGTAGAGGGCAAATATTTTCTCCCACTCTGTGGGTTGTCTATTTGTTCTAGTGATAGTTTCCTTGGCTGTGCAGAAACTTTTTAATTTAATCAGATCCCATTTGTTTATTTTTGATGCTGCAGTGATTGCCTTGGGGGTCTTCCTCAGAAATTCTTTGCCTAGACTAATATCTGATAGGGTTTTCCCCACATCTTCTTCTAGGATTCTTAAGGTTTCATGCCTTAGGTTTAAGTCTGTTATCCATCTTGAGCGAATTTTTGTGAGAGGTGAGAGGTGGGGATCCTGATTTGCTCTTCTGCATGTAGCTAAACAGTTTTCCCAGCACATTTATTGAAGAGAGAATCTTTTCCCAATTGTATATTTTTGTCTGCTTTATTAAAAATTAGGTTGCCGTATACTGATGGTTTCATCTCTGGTATCTCAGATGTATTCCAGATATCGATGCTTCTGTTCTTGTGCCAGTCTCAGGCTGATTTAACTATTATTGCTTTATAGTACAGCTTGAAGTCCGGAAGACTGATTCCTCCCAGTTTCTTCTTTTTACTTAAGATTGCTTTGGCTATGCGTGGTTTCTTCTGGTTCCATACGAAGTGAAGAATTATTTTTTCTAGATATGTAAAGAAGGCTGGTAGTATTTTGATGGGGATTGCATTTATTCTGTAGATCACCTTAGGTAATATTGACATATTAACGATATTGATTCTACCAATCCATGAACAAGGTAGATTTTTCCATCTGTTTAAATCATCTGCAATTTCTTTTTTTTAGTGTTTTGTAGTTCTCCTTGTATAATTCTTTCGTATCTTTCATTAAGTATACTCCTAGATATTTAATTTTCTTTGGGGCTATCGTAAAGGGTATTGTGTTTTTGATTTGAGTTTCTGCTTGATGGTTCTTGGCATATATGAATGCTTCTAATTTGTGTATATTGATTTTATAACCTGAAACATTACCAAATTCGTTTATCAAATCTAGGAGTCTCTTGGATGAATCCATGGGTTTTTCTAGGTATAATATCATATCATCAGCGAAGAGTGAGAGTTTGATCTCATCTGCCCCCACTTGGATGCCCATAATATCCCTCTCTTGCCTTATTTCTATAGCTAGGACTTTGAGCACTATATTGAATAGGAGAGGTGATAGTGGGCATCCTTGTCTAGTTCCAGTTCGAAGAGGGAATGATTTCAATTTTTCCCCATTTAGTATGATATTAGCAGTGGGTTTGTCGTAAATGGATTAGATAAATTTAAGGTATGGGCCGTCTATGCTTATTTTGTTAAAAGTTTTTATCATAAAGGTATGTTGGACTTTGTCAAATGCTTTTTCTGCATCTATTGACAGAATCATATGGTCTTTGTTCTTGATTTTATTTATGAAGTGAATTGCATTTATAGACTTGTGTTTGTTAAACCAGCCTTGCATCCCTGGAATAAAGCCCACCTGTTCGTGGTGAATTATTTTTTTGATGTGCTGCTGAATTCTATTTGCTAAAATTTTATTTAGGATTTTTGCATCTATATTCATGAGGGATATTGGTCAGTAATTGTCTTTTTTTGTTGCATCCTTTCCTTGTTTTGGTATCAAGGTGATATTGGCTTCGTAGAATGAGTTAGGAAGGATACCATCCTTCTCAATGGTGTGGAATAGTTTCTGTAGTATAGGTATGAGTTCATCTTTGTATGTTTGGTAGAACTCTGAAGTGCAGCCATCTGGCCTTGGACTTTTCCGTTTGGGGAGGTTTTTAATTACTGCTACAATTACTGAGCTTGAGATTGGTCTGTTCAAGAATTTTGTTACCTCCTGGGTGAACTTAGGGAGGTTGTATGAATCCAGGAATCTGTCCATTTCATCTTCATTCTGTAGTTTTTGGGCATATGGATTTCTGTAGTAGTTGAACATAATATTTTGTATCTGTGGTGTCTGTTGTGACCTCTTCTTTTTCATTTCTTATTGAGTTTATTACAGTCCTTTCCCTTTGAGATCTTGTCAGTGTAGCCAGAGGGCCATCAATTTTGTTGGTCTTTTCAAAAAACCAGCTTCTGGTTTTGTTGATCTTCCATATAATTCTCTTGTTCTCCATTAAATTTAGTTGTGCTTTGATCTTAGTTATTTCTTGTCTTCTGCTAGGATTGGAATTGGTTTGCTCTTCTCTTTCCATTTCCTTGAGTCTGTTCATTAGGTTGTCAGTATCTAATCTTTCTGTTTTTTGGAT
>VBSM01000949.1:3051049-3132830 GCA_008086735.1 Cheirogaleus medius
TACTATGGCAGTATTGTTTAACATGGTATTTAGTTCAGACAATGTTTGCTTTATATAACTGGGTGCTCCTGCATTGGGAGCATAAATATTAAGGATTATTAAATTTTCTTGTTGGATCTTCCCTTTCACCATTATAAAGTGGCCGTCTTTATCCTTTTTTACTTTTGCTATTTTAAAACTAATGTTGTCTGCGAGTAATATAGCTACCCCAGCTTTCTTTTGACTTCCATTTGCCTGGATGATAGTTTTCCATCCCTTGATCTTCAGCCAGGAGGCATATTTGTGGGTTATATGTGTTTCCTGTAGGCAGCAGATACTAGGCTTATGGGATTTTATCCAGTCTATGCCTCTTCAGAGGACAGTTTAGTCCATTTACATTTTTTGAGAGGATTGAAATTGGAGGAAGGTTTCCATTCATATTGTTGGGTGAAGTCCTGTTGATTTGTCTTAGTCCTTGAGCCATCATGAAGTTCGAGGTCTAGTCTTTAATTCTTTGAGGATTTTACTTTTAGGAGTATCTATTGCCCTGTGCACTGTGGAAGGTGGTCTGAGAATTTCCAGTAGGGTTGGTCTGGTCTTTGCAAATTCCTTCAGCGATTGCTTATCTGAGAAGGACTTTATTTCCCCCTCATAGATGAAACTTAATTTTGCTGGATAAAGAATTCTAGGTTGGGCTTTATTCTGTTTTAGAAGATTAAGGATAGGCACCCGTTCCCTCCTGGCTTGTAAGGTTTCAGATGAGAAGTCTGCTGTTAGTCTGATAGGGTTTCCTTTATAGGTTATTTGTTGTTTTCGCCTTGCTGTAAGAAAGATTGCTTCCTTCACATTTACTTTGGTCAGCCTAATTACCACATGAGGAGGTGATTGCCTATTCATGTTGAGTCTCCCTGGAGTTCTGTGCACTTCTTGTATTTGGATATCAGGATTTATGGCCAGGCCTGGCATATTTTCCTCCAGTATGCCGTAAAATAAATTTTCTAACCCTTGTGATTGTTCCTCTTCCGCTTCTGGAATCCCAATCAATCTGAGGTTTGACTTTTTTACATAATACCACACTTCCTGTAAGCTTCGGTCTTGTTTCTTGTTTCTGTGCTCCCTTTCTTCCTCTGATTTGTTTAGGGTGTAGGCATAATCTTCAAGCTCTGAGATTCTTTCCTCTGCATGATCTATCCTGTTTTTGAGGCTTTCCACTGTATTATGGAGTTCCTTGAATGTTTCCTTCATTGCCAGAATTTCTGATTGGTTTTTCTGGATTACCTCGATATCTTTGGAGAATTTTTCATTCATTTCTTGGATTGTTCTTGTGGTTTCTCTATGTTGGGAATCTATTTTCTCTTCAATTCCATTGAGCTTTCTAACAATCCTTAATCGGAATTCTTCCTCTGTTAGTTTAATCATATCATGTAAGTTGGTGTCGGTTGGTGGAGAACGAGTATTTTCTTTTGGAGGTGACTTTTCTCTCTGATCCTTCATGCTTCCTGTTATCTTTCTCTGGTTCTTCCTCATCTGGATACTTTGATGAGGATCAGAGGTGCTGGAACTTGATTATGAGCTGTGTTCTGGGGTTCCAAAGGAATGATCCTTGGAAGAGCTGGGGAGTATGTGCTCTGGTCCTGTATCATCTTAGAGGATTTTGAGCCTGTTGGGTTATCTTTGACCCGATGTCTTCACCTTCTGTCCACAGAGTTTAGTGGGATTGGGCCCCTTGCTTAGACGCCCAAGCGGTCGTTAACTGTAGTGAGATGGAGACAGGTTTCCACCCCTAGGTTTAAGTGGGAGGCACTGTGTAAGGCTCTGGGTTTACTCTTTCTATTGTTATATGTGGTTTGCGAGAAGGAGTCAGTTATCAATGTAACCCAAGATCTTTGTATTGCGTTCTCAGTCTCCAAATAGGACATACAGGTATCTCAGTCTTAAGCTTATGTCATGCCACTCCCAAGGGTTCCTAGAGTCCTCAAGAATAGCAGCCTACTTCACAACTCCACCTTGCTAAGACAGACTCAGCTCTCTAGGCGCAGATCACCTACAGCTGACTGCTGGAAGAAAACCACCTGGGTTCAATCTTGCGAGATAGCTGCCGAACAAAACACCACTCTCCTCTTTCTGCCCCTTTAAACCCAGCTACTGAGGCCACCAGCCAGGTTAGAGCAGAGGGGAGGTCTGAGACCACTTCCAGAGCAGGCCTCCACAGGGTTTCCAAGCTACGGGGTGGCAGTGGCACGCTCTGCCAGCGCTGGCAGAGAGGGACCCCTGTTTGGCGGAAGACTGGGTTGGGATTGGCAGGCTGGCTCCAGACGTCCACTGCACTCCCTAATTCCCCCCGCTTGCTGAGACCCAGTAGTTTATGTGTGGGGACCTTCCCTCTTGCTAGCCAGCACCAGCCAAAGCCTCCGCCATAACCCAAGGCCTAGCCTCCTTTAAGGTAGAGTCCCCTCTTCCTGGACCTGGAAGCATCCTGAGGTGGAATGTCAGATTTGGCACTCATTTCTGTGGTATGGGGAGGCAGCCACTGGGTTCTGAACCTGCAGGTACAGCACCTGTAACTGCTTCATCAGAACGCTGGGAGATCAAAAAGTTGCCTTCTCTAGAAGTCCAAGCAGCTCAGCCAATTTAGGGCAGAGGGGATGCCTGAAAACTGCTTCCCCAGGGTCCCCTGTAGCCTGTCCAAGCTACGGGGTGGCAGCAGTGGTGCTGGGAGGCAGCTGCTGGGTTCAGACCGTCCCCAACCCGTGACCGCTTTAGTGGAACGCTGGGTGAACAAAAAGTTGCCTTCTCTAGAAGTCCAAGCAAATCAGCCAGTTTAGGGCAGAGGGGATGCCTAAAAACTGCTTCCCAGTGGTCCCCTATAGCCTTTCCAAGCTACAGGGCAGCAGTGGTGGTGCTAGGAGGTGGCTGCTGGGTTCAGACCCTCCCCGACCCGTGACCGCTTCAGCAGGATGCTGGGAGATCAAAAAGTTGCCTTATCCAGAAGCCTGAAAGTTTCAGGAGTCCTAGGGTAGAGGGGATGCCTGAAAGACGCCTCCTTCACGGCCCTCCACTAGCTACGGAGCAGCGTGGTGGCACTGGGGAAGTGGCTGCTGAGTTCGGACCCTCCCCCACTCACCACTGCTTCAGCAGAGCACTGCGGAGAATTCCAAATGCTGCCTGCTCCAGACTCTGCTCCACTCCACTCATCTACCCGGGCTACCACCTCTCACCAACTTTGGGCAATTCCCTGCCTGCATGTGTGTGTGGCTCAGTGGTGGAGGGGTCATCTCCCTGCGCACGGCAGAAGCAATGCCTCCTTTGGCCAGCCCGTGGGGCGGCAGACGCACGGACACGCTCCCTCCCTATTGTATATTTCCGACTCCCTGGGTTTTGTGGAAGATTTTTCGGTTCACCTTTGATTATTGTCTATGTTTTCCGTATCCCGGTGTCTCTCTGCAGTCTTGCGAAGCCAATCCCATGTAAATGCAGATCTCTTGCGTGTAGTTGTCTGCCCTCTTCACTTTTCACTCCGAGAGCAGAGAGCCAAGAGGTCAGCCCTACTCCACCATTTTTTCTCCTCCTCCAAATGCTCCTCATTTTAACAGATGAAGAAACTGAGACCCAGAGAAAGGTGACTTGTTTAGGTCACATGGCAAAATTGGAAAATGTACGGTTAAAATTGAAATCTCAAAAATCCCAGCATAGGATTATTCCCAGGCAAATGAGATCCTTGTCATGATCTATTCAAATTTAAGTATTACAATACATTCCAATTCAGTGAAAAGTTACCATTCTCTAATTTGAAATAAAATAAAATTAGTAAGTTAGCTGAACACTTTGAAAGTAATGATTCTTTGAAAGAAGTGAGAAACATGCTTGTTATAGTTCACTACTTCAGAAAGTAAAATATGTGGCAAGAAGCCAAACTGGATATCAGGAGAGAAGAGTTCTGTTATGTCTGGTAACTAAATGAATGATCATATGTAATGAGTTATCTTATGCCTTGGTTTCCTGATCTATAAAATGGAGTTAAGTCTAGGCCATCAATACTCTCCACCTGCATATAGCATGTAAAGATGATACGTGATAACAGAGGGGAAACTGTACTTAAAACTCAATGTTCCACGTCAGTGTTTCCCCATATGGTGCATGCCCTACTAGGACTACATCAGATGATTTTAATAAGGTAATAAGTGAAAACGTGTGTACAAGTTATTATATTGCCCCTCAGCTTCAAATCCACTCTTCTTTGCCTTGATTTATTATCTCAGTTAAAGTAAGTAAATATTTCTCTTTACTTCAAGTGGAGGAATTTTGGGCTTTGTCAATAGAGGGTGCTGGAGGGATGTGGGAAAGCATAGCAGAGCTAAGGGCTTTTCTTCCTCATTCTTGTGCCTTATCATTTTTCTTCCTCTTGTGGCTCCCAGTGGTGTGCAGGACACCCAGTGAAACTCACTCTTCAATAAGTTTTTTAGGCTGCTTTTTTTGGACTAGCTTCAGTTCACTGACACCTCAATTGTTGACTTCCTAGGAATAAGCTATGCCCTAAGTCATGCCAATAAAAAACCTTTCCATTTTCCAGAGAGCTGTATCCAGCATCAGAATCGCAACAGTGGGGTGCAGGACTCTTCCACTTGCTTTGTTCTCTCCTCAAGTACCTCTCCCTCAGCCCTGGAGGCAGTAGCTTCTCCCTACTTTGCTGTCTTTATTTCTTAGGATGCTTTTTTACCTCTTTTAGTACCATATTTCCCTGAAAATAAGACAGGGTCTTATATTTATTTTTCCTCAAGAAGACACCCTAGGGCTTATTTTCAGGGGATGTGTTATTTTTTTTAAGTATGATACAACAATCTACATTTATTCAAATATAGTTAAGTCGTCTTCTTCTGGAACATCATCATAACTCTCCAAAGCCCTAATTCCATCCTGAATTTCTTGCGACTCTATTTCCTTTAGAACCATTGGCCCCAATCTCTCATGTCAAGCAATAGAGCTCTCATGGGGCAGATGAGAAGGGCTGCTCATGTTCTTTACGGCTCCACGACAAAATGCATGGGTTGTGCAGACATGCTGCGTAGCCATGCCCACCACTAAGTCTTATTTTGGGGTTAGGGCTTATATTGCGCAAATGCTTAGAAATCCTGCTAGGACTTATTTTATGCGTAAGTCTGATTTTGGAGGAAATATGGTAATTAACAAGTTTTACCAGTTAACGCTGCTTTATAATAATTTATTTCCTGCTCAAATTAACCGTGTGATTTCTATCTTCTGACTGGGCCTTGACTAACACAGAATTTCTTAATATTTTGATTATAATTTATGTTTACTATGAGATTGTGATTAGATTCAAATTATTGTTTCATGATGGAAATATAAAGTTTCTACCTTACCACAACTTGCTTTTTATTATACTTAGTTTTTCTGATCTCATTTTTATTTCATATATAAAATAGGGAATAGAATAACTTTTCAGGGTTGTTGTAAGGATAAAGTGAGATTATGTACATAAATCAACACTTAGTACATTCTATAATAAATTGCCCAAGATAAGATACCTAGTAAGTGATAGATCTGGGACTCAAACCCTAATCTAGATACAATTTCTGTGCATGTCGTTTATAGCAGTGAAATACTGAGAATGAGCTGCATGTTCCACTGCAGCAGAGAATAGGTTAAATTGCTGTTCACCAAAATAATGTAATAATAATTAGTGAAAATAAAGAATGAGTTATAAGTGTATACTGACCTTAAAATATAAACATTGTGAATTAAAATATAAAAACAATAAAAGTTCCAGAGCTATGTACATTGAAAGATACTAGTTTTGTAAAACAAAATAATGCAAATGCATCTACATATGTATATTTAATTATATTTATAAAAGTGTGAGAAAAATAAGAAGGCTGCACATCTAATTCTTGGAGTTGTGATTTTGAAGTGGAAGAATGGAACTTCCTTTTATTAAAATATATACTTTTAAATAGACTGTAGGTGACTTTAACTTTCTTTTTAATTTTTTCAGTAATTTTTGAGTAAATTTTGAAGTACATTGTGTTCTTAAAACTGTGTCTATCATGTACTTTGCATAATTCTGCAGTAATATGAAACGTATCAGATGCTTTCTCTAAAGGCAGCAGTTGTAAAGATCTCAAGAAATTACTCCTTAAGAGCAATATCATTGGAATGCCCAGAATGGCATGTAATTCCTCCCCGAACTCTCCATGCCAAGAGGACTCTGGGCATTCCCTGTTAATCTGGATGACTGGGCTTCTCACCATATGGTTATTGGCTAAGACTGCAAGTTTGACTTATAGAGTCTCCTCTCGAAGTATGGATATTCCCTATTAATTTCTTCTGCCATTAAGATCTCAGCTAGATTCATAGAAGTTGCAGATTCTGAACATGAAAAGGGAAAAGAATGGCGTGGTGTTTTAATCACCTTCTGTTTACTCCATTGGCGAGGGAGGGATTCCCTCCCTAGGGATACACAGATGGTTGGACACATGACACCCAAAACTGGACAGATGAAATCATTAGTTTATTAGTTACATGTACTCCCAGCCTGCAGGAAAAGGATGCTGCATGCCATGCAGAGCCACATGAAGGTTGCACAAAGGAACAGAGTGAACAACCAGGGGCTATGGGAGACAGGTTTTGTAGTGTCAAAAGGATGAGGTGCTGTCTAGTTTTTGTAGGAAGGATGTAATTAATTGCCTTATTTGAATAATTCCGTGGGCTGGCAAAAGAAAACTTACTACTCTGGGACTGCACCTGATCCTTTGGAAATAGGATTGTTTGGCTAGGGGACCTTATCCATAGAAGCAGAGTGGGCAGGGGAACTTGTGGTTAGGTCATTGGAGTCCCTTGTGATTTCACCAAATGTCAAAGCAGCACATGATAATGCAAGAACGAGACCCCATCTCTACTAAAAATAGAAAAATTAGCCAGGTGTGCTGGTCCATGGCTGTAGTCCCAGCTACTCAGGAGGCTGAGGCAGGAGGATAGCTTGAGCCCAGGAGTTTGAGGTTGCAGTGAGCTACAATGGTGGCACTGCACTCAACCCAGGGCAACAGAGATTCTGCTCAAAAAAAAAAAAAAGAAAGAAAGAAAGTGGACCTAATTTTAGGCCTTACATCACACATGGACAAGGGTTAAGCCACAATTTAAATGGCTTGAACTCAAACAAGTCAGATTTGGAATACTGAATACTAAACTCCAGTACAATAGTCCCTGTATTGCCTTATCTGTGGCTTCTCTTCCATGGCTCCAGTTGCCAATGGTAAAAATATTAAAGGATAAATTCCATAAGTAAACAATTCATTCATAAATTTTAAATTGGGTGCTGTTCTGAGTAGTGTGATAAAATCTTGCACGGTCCCTCTCCATTCTGCCTAGGATATGAATCATCTTTTTGTCCAGTGCATTCATGCTGTAGACATCCCCTACCCACTGGTTACCTCGAAGCCAGCCACATATAGCAGTACTTGTGTTCATGTAGCCCTTATCTTTCTTAATGATGGCCCCGAAGTGCAAGAGTAGTGATGCTGGCATATTGCTATAATTATTCTATTTCATTATTAGTTATTGCTGTTAATCTCTTACTGTATCTTATTTATAAATTAAACTTTATCATAGATATGTTTGCATAGGAAAAACATGGTATACATATATAGAGAGAGCTTGGGACCATCCGTGGTTTCATGCAATCCTGGGGGTCTTGGAACATATTCACCATGGATAAGGGTGGACTACTGTAGTCTTCTAAATACAGCAGCCTATTTATTCCAGGAGTTGTGTGGCAGTGTTTATTTTTTGTTTTAAAGTGTATTTGTTGACTTGCTAAAATAATACCATATATATTCTATAAAAAAAATCACATTTTGTCACTGTTAGCCTCTATAAATTGCCCTCAACTTCACACCAAAATATTAATTTCTGTCCTTGAATTAGAACTTAGGCATTTTAAACTAGGAAATTATTTATAAAATGAAAAAAGAACAACCATAGTTATATCATCTAGTATTTCTAATAACTAACTTAAAAATTATTTTAGTATGGCACCCATAAGAACATAAACATGGGCATGATAATTAATCTGCAGCTTAGCCAAGAAACAAATAAGTGTACATGAAACTGTGCAAATAAACACCTTCTATTAAAAGGCCAGGCAGATAGTAATATGTGGATTTAACTACCGAGGCACTGTAGGAAAAGCATATTGTCAGTAATAACCAGAAATATAAGTCGTAAAAGTTTGTAACTAATGAAAACAACTCAGTTTGATGGTTGTAAATTGGATGAATGATGAAGGAAGTACTTTTAAAGGACAGTGTGTGAGGATTTGTTAAGAGAAATGAGACTCAAGTCACTCAGGAGTCACCGTTTTAGCTTTGAGGTAGAAAGAAGTGCATTCTACCACCTACCGGTATGTGATAACATCTTCCTGGCTTAATCTCTCTGAGACTCTATTGACTTATCTGGATAATGAGAATAACAAAACTTTTCTCATAGCTTTGCTGTGAAGAGTAAATGAGATAATGCATGGCAAGGGCCTGGCAGAAAACTGGATACACAAGAGTACTCAAGGAATATCACTGTTGCTCTTCATACTGCACTGGCAATGGTTTGACTCAGAAAAGCAGGCAAACTGTGTGTTATCCACATGTGTCCTGAGTTATGCAGATTGATTTCCTACAAGTAGAATTCTAACTAAAAACTACATAGGAGTCACATGGAAAATTTACTCAACTGCTGAGCTCTTGACCCAAAAATCTTGGATTCTGAATCAGTATGTAGGTAATGCCCATGAAGCTGCCTTTCAAACAACTACTTCAAGTAATTCCTAGGTACACTTTAAGACACTCGTGGTTTCATCTCAAATAAGCAGATGTCTCCCAACTGCCTTCTTCACATTACCAGGATACTGAAAAATGAGCACTAGTTATGTTTTCAGGACCAAGAAGCAGGAGACAAAGGCACAGAAATAGTATTTGTATGACAGATAAAGTCAGGCAAATATGCTGTATGGATGGAAAACATACTGAAAGATTTAGCAGGAACACCACAGGACTTAAAAAAAGTGTCCATGGTCCTTTTGGGGGATATAATGGGATTATTTTCTGCTCCTTAGCAGGATCCTACTTCAGAGCAAAAGTCCTTCCCTAACAGCCTTCAGGAATGGACTGGCTTGGTTCATCAAGGGACAGACATCTGTTCAGATTCCAATACCCCTACAGAATAAAGATAAAAAGCGTTATTGAATTTATGTTGACGGTGTAACCCCAGTGGATATAGAAAATCCAGCCAAATCCAGAGATTAGTGTCCTTGTGAAAACTCAAGCACAACTGGGATTCTGTAAGAATGTATAGAAGAAGGAAAGCTTGAGACCAAACCATCCTGCTACTGACCATTTGTGAGTAACACAGGAGGCTTGGAGCATCTGAGGAAGGAATGAGGAGCAGTGCAAAAGGAAGACTCCGGTGGAGTGTGCATGTGTGTCTGTGTGCCAGAGAAATGCTCCACGTCACCACGTGTCTGCCTCCTTTCAGGATGCATGTGTTCATACTACCCAGGACTCTCATTTAATCCCCACAATGATCCTCAGGTGCCAGCATATTATTCCAATTCTAGAGAAGGAAAACAAAACTTGAGAAAGTAACCTGCCTAAAGTCGCCTAACTAGAAAGCGCCAGAAATGGAACTGAGACCCTAATCTGTATAAGGACAAGACTGTACTAATTCAAAACATGCCACCTTATCTTAGAAGTAAAAATACGCAAAGAAACAAACAAACAAAAAACCCCTTTCTTTTCTTATGCCATTAAGATAAGAGTGTGGACAGTGAATAAAACAAAATGGCACGAGTCTGGAAAGGAAATATACCAGTTCCCAACCTGAAACCATGGCAGTAATAACCAACTTCACTTCCTTTTTTCCTCTTTCCATTCTTCCTTCATTCCTTCCACAAAGTATCCAATCGGTAACCACTATATGTCAGTTACTAGGCTACAAACTGCATAGAGAATGGTGCTTCTCTGACTTCCTGCTTCATACTCTCCTGGACTCACTGTATTCCAGACATACTGGCTTTCTTACTTGTCCTCAAACACATCCTTTAGTTGTTGATCACTTTTCCATGTGCTAGACCCCTTTTATACTTAATCTTATTTCATTCTCAGACTAACCTTATGATGCTATAATTTCACTCAACATCACAGAGAAAGTATTTGGTACATCAAGGATTCTTGTCTTTTCTGGTGACAATCCAGACAAATATGGCAGGGGCAAAGGAGGGGAGCTATGCCTACAGACTTTGTAAAACAAAATTGGAGCCAGCCATGGTTATCTGCAATCCCATCACTCCTAAGTAGTGATGCCCTAAGGTCTCTTTTAGCCTTCAGCACAAATAAGCTTTGGCTCCTGCAGCATGCATTAAATTTATAATCATGGTTTACAAATATCTTCAGCCTGTAGCAAACTACTGCAACTATTTTCTGTTCCTAACCGAAGGCAATATGTGATGAGTACTTAAACACATACACAGACATACCTATATATTATTTGTAAAATAATGTATATACTCTTTATCCCCAAAGCAATCTGCAGTCAGTAGTGCCATGCCGTGCTTTACTCTAGAGGACTAAAATTATACTATACTAAACCCTCCAAATGATTTGATAAATCTGGCAGAGGCAGCCCAAACGAATGGGTATTATTGTGTCATAAATGATCCATTAGATTGATTCCGGTAAGCAGAGAGCTTTAAAAGGCATAAATTAGAGGAATGAATTGGACTTCCCTCATGGAGTAACTCAATGGCATTACCAATTCAGCATGAAAGAGCCCAAACACTGCTATTCTTGGGGATGATGGCCCCAATGACAAATTAAGTGTAAGTGCATATCAGGGAGGAGATGCAGTGCTCCTCTCTTAATGGTGTCATTTCTCTGAAGTTGCTGGAGGTGAACTGTGAAAGGACAGGCAGGGCGACCTCCCAAATATCAAGTCTCACATTGCTTTGTTGCTTAATTACATATGCATAAATGCCAAGTGGTCTATAGAACAGGAGCCTCTGACTTTTAATTGGGTGTTTTCCTGTTTCACTGTCCCCTGCTGTTCCCTCTCATGTCTCTAAGCTGCTCTTTTACTGTCTATTTATAGGAGAGACATTCCCAGGCCTCACTGGGCTTTGCTCCCCTTTCCTGCAGCTAGTTTGCAATTATGGAACCACACAGGTCATCTCGTTGCCATGCACTTATTTTCAAAGGAAACTTTGAAATGACTCCTTGATGGAACTTGTTATAATCCAAAATAAATCCCCTTTTATTTGGGCATGGTAAACATAAAACTTCAAGGAAAACAAAATAAAAAAAAAAACACTGCAAAAAAAATCAATAGATACTTATATATTCTTTTTATTACTGACCTTGTCAAGATAAAATAATAACTTTCTTCTCTGACATTGAACACACTATTTTATGGGCCCAGAACAAAATGGCCATTATTTTCACCTTTTAGGGGCCAGAGGGCACATAGTTCATAGAGGAGAGAAGAAATGCACTATATTCCAGGCAGAAGGCTCATCCTCCCTTGCTGCAAGGCAGGCATTGCCTCTGTGCTTTCAGCCCAGAACTACGATTAGTGGCTGCTGTGTTCCTTTCATGATAGATACTGCTTTCCCACCAGGTAAACTTACGTGGAAATTACCCTGAATGAGTGAATACTTATTGAGCACCTACTACATTTTAATCATGCTGCTAAGCATTTCATATGTATTATCTTTATTGTATTTTTCATTACCTCACATTTTTTTATATCTGTTTGTGATCTACTCCTTCAAAACAGACTATAGGCTCCAATGGGTCAAAGGTTTTGTCTAGTTTGTTTATTATTGTATTACCAGCTCACTGAGCAATGTGTAGTCAGATTATGCAAACAAAAAATATTTATTGAATAAATAAGTAAAGTAATCTGTGTGAAAAGCAAAAGCATTGTTCTGTGGTCCGAATGTTTGCACTGTCCCCTAAAACTCATATGTTAAAATCCTAAACTTGAAGGTGATGGTATGGGGTTAGAGGTGGCCCTTCAGAAATGATTAGATCATGAGGGCTCCTTCATGATTGAAATTAATGCTCTTATAAAATAAACTGCAGAGATTTAGCTAGGTCCCTTCCACCATATGAGGACCCAGACAGGAGGAGCCATCTATGAACCAGGAAATGTGCCCTTACCAGACACTGAATCTGCTGGTGCCTTCATTTTGGGACTTCCCAGATTCCAGAACTGTGAGAAATAAATGTTTGCTATTTATAAGCCACCTAGTTTATAGTATTACTATAGCAACCTGAATGGACTAAGACACACTGCAAAGGTACATAACTTACTCCAGGCCATACAGACAGTGAGATTCAGGATTTGAACTGATGTTATCTAACTTAGAATCCATGCCCCATTTTACTTTCTAATGATATCTGTGGTATTGGCTTCAGCTTTACTGATATGATTGTCATGTGGAATAGAGCAATCAGAGGAATTCTACCTCTCATATTTCTATAAATCACAGTTTTGAGCAACAAGTTCTGTTATTCTAGAAAGCAAAGCATGCCACTCTAGGATTCTGCTCAGTCATACTCCCAGTCAGGAAGTGTATGAGAAAACTGGTAGGAGATACTGGAAGGGAAGAGAAAATAGAGTGCAGGAGAGACAGGGAGGTGAAAGGGGAAAGAGAAGAGGGAAGTAAAAGGTGAAAGAAATAAAAGAGCAGGTATAATACCAGAGCAGGAATAAAAAGCATATTTTGGTTTTGAGGATTCATCTCTCTCCTGAGAAATCCGAATCTCTCCTCAGTGTCATTTAGTCTCTGTAAACGGTTGAGTGGTGTAGATTGTTGTGAATCTATTAGCAGTGATTTGCGGCAGACCAATTTAGAGGTCACTTAGGCATGAAAACACTGAGCAAGAAATTGTATACCTAATGAAACAATATCAGTAATAGCATATTTAAATGAACAGTATCAGTAATAGCATATTCTAAATGTTTCATTAAGTCTGAATTGTTAGAATCAGAGCACTGCTGCTTAATAGATTTTACCTTCTTGAACAAGTGTTTCCATATTGATCATATTGTGTTCTCTTTATTGAAGTTAGAAACCTCTCAAAAGTTACAATATTTTTATAATCATATGGTTTTTACAGCAATATTGTATTTGAGTATCTTTTTTCATTTATACTCATATTTAATACAAAAGCAAGTTCATAAAAAAAACACTACATGTGCCTGTGGAATGAATGTGCATAATAAAATTTCAGACATTTACATATTTAAACTAAAGTACCTTTAAAATAAGGTTGTCAGTTCAATCTAGTTTTATATTCCTAAGAACATGTTATGAGAAAAGTAATGCTATCAACCAATAATAGGTTCACTTTCATTTCAAGATCATCAAGTAAAAATATTAGATCTTCAGAGACCATAATAAGAATGCTTTTATATTCTTGAAAACATGTCTCACATTTTTATGAACTACATTCAAGCTGTCTTTCTGGGTTATTCTTGTGTTTATACAAAAAGAAGAGGAAACATTTGAGACAAGTTTCTAAAAAAAAAAAAGCCAATTAGTGCTAAAAATCATTTTGTGCTGTCCAGGCAGGGCATTCTATGTATTCTTAAAAATAATTTTATCATAGCTCCACACCTGTGTTCCCAGAGCGCAATGATCTATCCTATGCTTCATAGTACAAATGTTGGCCAAGAAGGCAAACAGTGCTTGGTGACTGACATCAGTCTACAACTGTGGCAGTTGCTTTAGTTTCATGGCAATTGATCTCATTTAATGCTCACAAAACTACTGCAAGGAAGGTGTGCATTTCACAGAAGGAGAGACATAGCAAGGCAAAAACCGTGGAAGTGGTAGAATTCAAATCCAGGTCTCTGACTTCATAGCTTCTGTGTTCTTTGTGATGTCATGCTGCAAATGGCCTTCCAGCAGATTCCCTGTGGCATTCTGCCTGTCCTCTGCTTATTGCAGAGTGGAATTCTGGGTCTGTGCTGGAGCTTATCCAAATAAGCTAGGCCACTGAATTATTTAAATGATTTTATTAAGAAGTACATCTTTTAGAAGGCAGTTTGATGTCCTGAATACCATGAACAACATTTTAGTGAATCACAGGTGGATTTTTCCTTTAATTACATTAAAGTAATCAACAGAAGACCTTCTTTTACTTGCCAGGAAAAGCTTTTAAAACATAACATGTTTCCATGGACAAGAGTACAAATTCAAAAGAGTAATATTCTCATGCTGGCTGAAACCAGAGAGCTACAAAAGCTGAGGCCAAAGTTTAGGAAAAGATTTTTGGCTGCACTGCCTTGTCTTCTTGGGTCTTATTTCTGTTCTCTCTCCTAAAAGATATCATCATCTTCCATGATTTTAGCTATATATTGTAGTCCCCTGCTTTCTGCTGAACTCTCGGCCATATTTGTAACTATTTGAGGGAGCTCATTTTGCTTTCTCCATGTGTCTCTCGTATACAATATTTCACATTAAAGTTATCATATTCTCTCCAAGCCAGCTTTTCCTCTGTTTTCCTGTTTAAAACCCAGACTTGAAACATTGAATTCATCTCTCAGTTTACATTTGGCTTTGGTAGAGAAGTACAGAGCTAGCAGCATAACACAGTTGACCATATGGAGTAGATTCTGCAAGCAACACAAAAGTTAACCTTGAGTAAGTTGCACTACAAAAGATTTATATTGGGCATTTTAGTCTTCAGCCTCTCCCTGTCCCTTTCCTTGATATTTTGGAGCTATGATTCTTAAGAGCTAAAACCTTAGAGATAGGACTACTCTCTTGCAAAAATTCCTTCAAGGCTTAGTGCTACTAAATAGCTTTGTTAAAATGGCATAGCTATCTAGCAGTGGGATTCAAACATTTTACAATTTTCATTAATGACTAGATATGACCAGCGAGAAGCTTCCTAAAAATATGTCCACTTCTTGCACAACATCTCTGTTAAATGAGAACAATTTACTTTATGATGTGTATTAAAATGCAAGTGTGCTGAGAAGTGGTCAAACTCTGGGTAGATTTTGAAGATAGAGTCAACATGATTTGCTGTATTGCGTATAGTATGAGAAAAAGAGATAAGACAAAAATAATTTCATATTAAAAATAATATTTTTATCTTGTCAACCTAAATAACAAAGAGAGAGGCTCTCTAAAAGGAAAGATACTTAGGAATAAAGCACTGCAATGGAAATACACATGCCATAGCAAAGCTGTGTCTGCATTCAGGGAGATAAAGGAAGACAGAGGTTTTTAAAGGAAAAAACATGGAAGATTGCATAATTGTTTTGAAACAATTATCCTTGGCTACAAAGATCAATAACAAGGGTGACACCGGCCAGAGGTTGAACAGTTGTTGGGCAGATGTCCCTGCAGAAGTATTACTTATGTAAGGTTGCGATCGCCTTTGTGCAAAGGTTGTGGGTTTTGTGATAGCTTCTGTTATGGGGCACACAAGCATTAGAACCCTCCCTTTATGGCCTTTCCTCATTCTATTTGTCAGGGTTTAGTCAACATTAATGACTCTAATTTGATTCTGACAACTTTCACAACCTGGACAACTAAGGCAGATGGTTTCTGTCACTGTGATGAGGAAAGCTGTATGTGGGGTTTGGGGAAAATTTCAGGAGTCCAGTATAGGATATAGTGAATCTTTGATGTCTATTAGGCATTCAGATGGTAATATTGGCAGTTCGATACATGAATATAGAGTTTAGGAGAGGAGCCTTTGCTGGAGAAAAAATGAGTGTTTTTAGATTTATGTGGAATTTTAAAGCAATAGATTAGATGAGCTTATCCAGGGAGTAAGTGTGGACAAAAAAGAAGATAATCAAGGATAGAGCCTTGTGTATTTCAATACCACGAGGTTGAGAATAAAAATAGGAACCATCAAAGATAGAGAAGGGGCAGCAATGAGGTGAGAGAAACACTAAGAGTATTTGGCTTTCTGGGAGCCAAGTGATGAGATTCACCAATGAGGAAAAAGCAGCTGTATCAAATTCTGCTTAAGGGTTAGGAGAAAACTTGAAATTTTTCATTGGATTTAGTAATAAGGCAGTCATTAGTCATTAGTGTTGGAGGGTTAAAGGGCGAATTGCAGGAGTGAGGATGGAGAGAAAAGGTATGGATAGAAGCTACACATAGTCAAACATATTTAAAATATCATTTGTTCAATAAATAAGACTCTAAATATTTAATTTTACTTCACTCAAGCTACATAATTAGCACAACTTCGAATGGATTTCAATGAACGTTGTGCAAAAGCAATGACAAGAAAGATAGATAAATATTTGTAAATACCACAATCTGGCTTTGTTCAATGTTGCTCCAGAAAACTATTTTAGTGTAAGAATGGGTAATATTTTAGAGTAAATTTTACCAAAAATGCAATACTAACCCAATATGTTATTGTCATGTTCTCTACAGTGTATACAATAGAATAATATCTGATGTTTGTGATAATTTTGATTAGATGTTTCAAGTTGCACTCAAGTGCTTTTTTGGAAAGCAGATGACTTTTATTCTTTATGTTAGTGTAGGGGATAAATTAATTTTAAGTACTCTGAGATACTTCAAGCAGAGTAAAAGCAAAAACTTGACTATACTTTTAGCTAAAGAACTTGCTAAACCTTAAAGATTCAGTGATATTATTTACATGGAAGTGGGCATGGATTGGACAGTGCTATTTCTAACAGTTGTCTAGTTTAACAAAGACATTGTTCACCAGATTCCATAAACTTTTAGGATCATTTCATCACCAAAATATTTTCTATAGGGGAAAAAAATAACTATTTCTGGTGGACAAAGAATTCTATTGAAAATCTAGCCACATAAGGTAGCCCTCCTTTAGAAATGACCCGAAATTCACTTTTAACTAAGCCAAGGTCAATAAGAGTCAGTGTTCCTTAAGTGTACTTACTTGTCATTATTTAGCATATTACACTGAAATGTCCAATATGAGTCATGGCTGAATCATAACGTGAGCATGAGCTCAAGAGGTATCCAAACAAGTCACATACTCAACTAAAATATTTTCATCACTATAATTACTGTCAAGTCTCAGTCAATAAATACTCTTAAATTTTGATTATAAGTTAAATTAAGGTAATACAAATATTTAGTGAGAACATAAGGTTGAAAATACAATAGACTTTTAATGTAGACCACTGGTGGCAAGCAAAATCTACCAACTTGTCGTTATATAGGTAAAAGGTATTTTATTATAAGAGTATGATAATTTGGCTAGGATCTTAAGGCAGGACTAAAACTAAGTCCCAGGAATGAATTGAAATCAGAGACTTGGACACCAGCAAAAAAGTGCATTTCCTCTTTTTACATATTGGTTTTATTTTTGTTTCTCCATAGGAACTTATATTTGTTGTTTCTAAGGTCTCTTGGTAGCACATGTATGGCCATTACATTTTCAGTTTTACATCTCCTTCCCTCAAGAGAACAGAAAGACAAGACTACAGTCTCTTAATCTTAATGCCAAACTCTCCAGGAAGAGATTTGGGCCAAGTTTGGGACAAGTACTCCCTCCCGTTGGAATCTGAGTTAGACTAATATTCTTGCTCTCCTATGGTCATTTGAATGGAGCCATGGGGGACAGGGGGGAAGGGGGCCACCAAAAAAGTGGGAAATGCTAGGTTGACGACAAAATTATTTTCCAATAGTGTATTTTAAGTTAGTTCTTCATGTATATTTATTGGCATTGAAGTTCTTAGCACAGTTCATAAAGATGGTCTGTCTCTTTCTGCTTGGGTACTGATGCAAATGCAAATATATTAAACAAAGCTAAATATTGACTATTACCAAAAACTGGATCTTCTATGTCTCATCATGTAATCCCCAGTTTTCTTCCACTGATTCTCAGATTAGACACACATTTTTGGACATAATAATAAAACAAATAAAATAATATGACATAATATAGAATATAAGAAAATAAATTTACAACTGTCAGGAATAACTTAGACTATCTTTGCAGAAATCTTGTTCTCCTACAAATTTTTCTTTTTAAAGTTAAGTTTATTTATAATGAAAGAGGTTATGTTCCAGAGCAAATATGATAGTAACTTAGCTTGTATTAAATTATAGTCAGAAATGAATTTTATATGGAACTGCCTACCATAGTGAAGACCCAAAATCCATACTTTGAATCAGTTCAACAATAGGAAAAAATATTTATGGAACACTCTATATAAATGAAAAAATAGTTATAATAGAGTTAAAAATATTTTACTTCACCATCACTTAAGATAATGAACTACTTATTTTTCATCTTTGAGTTAGACTGAAAATATAAGCCCTCAAATTCATAATTATATGGTCAACAGAAATGTGTTCTATAAGCAATGTTTGTTGGTTATATAGCATGTAAACTCTAGGTTATACAGTATGTAGAAAAATTTTTGCAAACTCTTTGCACCACATGCATATATATATATTTCAACATAAAATATTTTTAAAAAATAAAAAAATATTGAGGATATGTAAAGATTCCATTTATATTTAATATAAATTTTAAGAATAGGAAAATCTAATCCAATAGCGACAGAAATCAGAACAGTGATTGCCTTAGGGAGAGAACATTCACAGGAAAGAAGCACAGGGAAATTTTTAGTGTGATGCATGGCTAAATAGGTTAAATGAGTATATATATTTTTCAAAGTCCATAAAACTATACACTTAAGATCATGTGTATATGTGTATACATATATACACACAAACACATGCACATATGTGTGTATATATGTCTACACACATATACATATCATTGTAACACAAAAATTGTATTTATGCTTAGGAAATAACAAATGAAAATATTTTGTAGTAGAAATTATAAAATACATTAAATTATACAAATCTTATAAAATTCATTAGAAATTACTTAAAAATTTGCCATCTAGAAAGAAGCAGTGTCACCTTCTCAGTGCTTTTCTTTCACTATAGACAGTAGATTTCTGGACTAGTTAGGGTAACACTAGCTGCTTAAACAGCCTTAAAGCACAAAAAGATTCAAACGCAATAGAGGCTCATTTCTGTTTTGCATACAAGTGTGACTATTCCTTGTCTCTGAGGGATCTATTCTGTGGGATGATGCAGGGACTCAGGCTCCTTTCATCTTGCATGTCCACCATGGGCATTATAATTGTTTGCTTCCATACAAGACATGAATAAAAAAAAAAAAATGTGGAGGAAACCTATTACTTCTTTCAAAAAGCCTTGGCTAGAAATGGCACACAACTGTCTTCATCTGCTCTTCGCAATCAAAGGTCTCACAGACCCATCTACATGATAACTGGTTCAACAGTCACTTATCAATGACAACTTCATTCTGTGGAAGGGGGAGCAGGGAATTTGGTGAACATGTAAAGATCTCAAATACAATACAGTATTGCTTCCGGTTTTCCTCCTTAACATTGTTTTGTATTTTTTCATGTCAAAAACAATTGTGTTGTCAAAAGATATTAATCCTTGCTAATTGTTCACGTTTGCCTATATCATAATTTATTTAAATTTCCCATTTTTTGCACATTTATATTTCCTTGTTTTGATTTTTTTAACTTTTGTTATAATTTATCATTAAAATATTGAGAAAAATTACTTCTACAAATTTAAGTTTTCTAAAAGTTAAGGCTAGTAAATGTGGTATTATTATTACTAGGTTAAATACTAATTTTTGAAAGCTTGTGATATACATTGATTTTGAGAAACATTATGCTTATTGCATCAGTGAATGACAGTACCAAATATACCTCATCTTCACCAGCACTTAATATTATCACTGTAACAAAGTGTCAGTTTTATATATAGAACATACTTATCTATCACTAAATCATGTAAGCCTCTGTAATATTACTGAGGGGTGAGGCAACTCAGCTATATTTCTCATTCTCTTCATCCACCTCTATCTTCCCTTCTAGATGTCATTTGAGAATCAATAAACACCTTGCAAAACAAGAGACAAAATTCCCCAGTGGGAAATAAAATAACTCAAAGGCATTCATCTGTGGGTGTATTTGATTTGCATTTATCCTTTGAATTTAAAATTCATGTTTAAAGAAATGTAGTCAGCTTGGCCTTTGGCTTAAATATTGAACAAGACTTATACTTCAAAGTTTTACCCCTTAGGTACAAGGACAATTTTGTGTCAGAAATCTATTCATGTGACCAAGGACAAAATTTTCTTCTTTTTTCGTGAAAGTATCATTTTTCATGCACTAAAACTTCTGAGGTAAAAATTAGCTACACCTCATGGCTGATCAAGGTTTACCCTCATATAATTTATCTTCTAGGAGCCATGGATATGTTTTCAAGATTTCTGCTGCATTTCTATCACAGCCATCCTTTTAGAGGAAACAAAGGAATACTCTGCACTTTATCACCTTCATCCCTACATTCTTAGATATTTATCTGTCGATGTCATTTTCCACATAAACATTAACTCTACACCTCAACTAGTAAATAAGAATGGAAAATAGATAATCTTAAAAAGGACTTTCTATTATTTTTTTCTTCAAATACACCAAACATAACTCCCACTATTGGATCTTCACTCTTGTGGTTTGCTCCGCCTTAAAAAGCTATTCATTTCTGCTCACCCCTTCAATTTAGCTTACCTCTGTTATTAAGGACTTGATTAAAACCCATCTAAATTGCCCCTGTTCCTACCTTTTCTGCACATTTCACTGTCTTATTTTCCTCATAAGATTTATCATTTGTTGAGAGTATTTAACTATTATCTTTGTAGTTTGAGCTCTAGGATAATAGGAACTTTTGTCTATTTTGTTCCCTGCTATAATCCTAGATCCTAGAACAGAGCCTGACAATAGGGAGATGCTGAGTGAATTGATGGGATTTATTAAATAAACTAGTAGATGGCTAAAGTCTATAGGATGGATTACTTTGAGATATTGTTTGTTAAAATATATTCTACCTTTTGTGTATTGTTTTATAAATGACAAATCTCATTTATTAAATACATACGTTGGTCACTAGGAAAGAGGGAATTGGCAGGAATATTGGCAGAATATTGAATACAGATTTCATGGAATACCTGCATGAGACTCAGATTGTGAATTTTCTTATGTTCTCTCAGTTCCCCCTCCCTCCACTCTACCTTCTGGAGAGATCAGTTTGTGGGATACTGGAAGTTTGGGGTTGTTAAATTCTCGGAGAGGAAAACTTGGACTGAGTTACAAAGGCTGAGAAAGAGCAGGAAGATAAATGCCTCTTTCTTACTCCTTTCAATAGACTTTCTGAGTCATAGTGATTCCCACTTCCTGAAGTTTTCCTGATGTAGTCAGTTCAGTAACACACCACTTTGTTTCTGCTTTCATGCCTTCCCAACTGACTGATTTTCACCCCCACTCTTGCTGTCCTGAGGATATAACCCGGGCTCTATTTTACCTGAAGCTTTGCCTCAGGCTCTGTTTTCTAGGAAGTTTGCACTAAATAGCTGGTCCTTGACTTTTCAAAACATTTGAAGTAATATATTTTTTCCCAAACCGTGTTACCGTTTTAGTGAGAAGATCAGATTGACTTAATTTCCCATTGACTCAGAAGAGAATAGACTATGTTAAGCCAAAATTGAAGCTTAATTATCAGGTTCCTATCTCCTCAACTATGCTTCCAATACCCAGGAAGACTTTCAAGAATAATAAGCTGAGATCATTCTCCAAATTTAGAAAAAGGATATGTACTGTGTTGCCTATGTCCCTGAAACATGCCCTGTTCCAAGAATATTTTAATATATTTAGTATTTATAAAGTGGTTGATTAAAAATACAGTCTTTGGGGTTAAGGAGATAGTTTCAAATATCAGCTCTTCTACTCTTTCATGACTTGTAGATAAGAAGTTACTAAACCTTCCCCATTCTCATTGTAATCCACATTTGAATGAAAAGAGCATCACTTTCTAGATTGATTATTGTGAGGATTAAATCAGCTGATGTGAATAAAACATTTTGCATAGTTTCTAGTTCTGTGCTAAGAGGAGGCCCATTTTGTCCATGTAGACAGTTTGATTGTCTTAAAATTGCTCCTGTCGCAGGATCTGACGCTGCACTTCTGTCCCTTTATCACTTTGAATGCAATTGAATATCTATAAATTCATTGCCAAAGTGACATCAAGGGGAGAATTTGAAGAGGTTAAAGCTCACGGAGCTACTGATGTAGGAGATAGGAGGTAGAAGCTTCAAAGGAATAGGATTTTTTTCTTTCATGAACCTTTTATAGAACGTTGCTCATTGGAAAGCTGATGATAGTCAGACTGAAAATGCATGGGAGAATCTCCTGTATCAGCCTCTACATAATTCCCTCTTCCCTCGTCTTGGGGTGGTAAAACCCTACCAAACAAGACAAAAATTGGAAACCTATCAAGCAAACCAATAGAGTTCTATCCTCTTGCCATTTATTAGTAATAATATGAACAATTATTTTTATGTATTTATTTGATTTTAAGCCTACCATGATTCAAGAGTTAAAGGTTACATAGTATGATTCAAGTTTAATGAAGATCTAAGGGATTTTCAAGGTATTGATTCTTACCAATGAGGTAAGAAACACTGTATTTTAGGAAATAGAATGCTGTTACAGCAATTTATCTCTTTTCATTGTGCTTGAGAGTTAAGGCCAAGTGTTTCCAATTTTGGCCTCTCTTTTGTGGAAATAAATGAAGACCACCCAAATGAAGACAAAGGTTATTTATTTGGCACTTATTAGACAGCCAGGGAGTCAGCTGCCATCATTTGAGTTTGACAGAACCCCAAAGACAGGCAGGTGTGTGGGAGAGCTTTGTAGTGAAAAATAAGAAAGCTTTGGGGATTCTTTGATTGGAAGTTGTTGACATGGAGAGGCTGGAAGTGGACTCACTACAGGTGAAACTTCTGTAAATAATTTAAGGAGCCTATTTAGCTTTCTCTGATTGGTCCTGTATTGAAAACAGAGGCAGAAATAGGGAAGTTGGAACTTAGAACTAACTTCTGAACATTCTGGGTTGAATGAAAAAGAGGTTATCGTTCGGCTTTCTGGAATGGTGCTGCAGAAATTCTGAGTCAGAGTTCTATTGCCATATGTGGTCTGGCCATTGCTTGTGTGTATGTTCAATCTCTCACTTTATTCACATAAACTAGAGAGAGCTTCTTTCATGAGGGCTTGAGCCCATACTAGTAATACTAATAATCATCTCTTACTGTCTTTATGCCCATTTGTGATCTTATAATTAAAAAAAAAAAACATTGAACAAAGCTGTTGTCTTACTTCTCTGAGAGAAGTTCCAGCCATTCTTCCCCCAACCATTGGCCATTGTTTTACTTTCCCTATCCCATAAGAAAGAGAGACGCATGAGACTGGTAATTTTCCTCATATCTCACCAATCTCTCCACTATTTACAGATTTAAAGATTGCTTCAACAGGAAGAAAACCTAGATATCTTTTTGTTAGTTTGTTTGTTTGTGAGGGTGCAGTTACCCTCTCTTAAGAAACTGTTTCTTCTTTTCAAAATGGCAGCTACGCAAGGGGATAGGAATCATTGTTTGTGCTGATTCTAGAAAATAAAACACGTTTTTTTCTTTTGATCATTCCTTTCTAACCTGTTGTAATCTTGGCCAATCTTTTCTCTTTTTCTGCAATGCAAAGACTTGAGAATTGTGTCTGCTCTCTGGGGTGAAAATTGACAAAAACCAACCTTTAACCTTCTTTATTCTGGTTTACACAGGCCATCAAAGCAGATTAAAAAATTATTTCTCCAGTTATTCCAGCCTATATCACTAGTGTTCTTCACAGGGTTACGGGGACAAAATGTCAGCCAGTAATAAAGTTTTACTCTGCCTTGTTTCATCCTTGTGTATACATCTCCGTAGAAGAACTCAAGAGAGGGAGTACTGGCCAAATGCCATCTCAATTTCATCTCACATTATTATTTCCCAAAGAGCAGTCCAGATAACATTTTAACTCCCTGTAAGGAAACTAATTTATACAGATTAAAAACAGAATACAAATGACCCGAGGCCAATAAATGAGAAACAGTTTAAGGCATTTTCTGAAACTCAGTTTTTAAAGTCTTTTTCCTCTTTATCCTTTCCTTTTACAAATGTATTTGTTCAGTACTCAGTGTATGCTGGGCAGCAGATATAGTAGTGGGCAAGACAGATGTATTCTCTATCATACTTTTCAGAGGAGGCTGAAAATAAATTAACAATAATTTAATATAGTGATATGCTCTTACAAGTAAATAAAACTATGGTGTGGTTTGGCACTAAGAAAAGTCTCTCAATCTAATATTACTCTCCCCACTTCCATCCCCTATTGTCTACATGACAATTATTTTTATGAAGTGGTGATATTTGAAAAATGTTAATAAGTCAGACTTCATCAAAATCAAAAACTTCTTTTCCAAAGATGGCAAGATCATCAAAATATTAATACAAGTCATAGAACTAGGGGAAATATTTTCAAATATACTTGATTATTTGGACTTTGTCTAAATAATGTAAAGACATCTCTCAAATTACAACTTGGTAAGTAAAAAAAAAGACATCTCAAAATCCAACAATATAGAAAGAAAAATAAATGAACAAAAAAATAACAAATGGGAAAAAGATTTAATCAGCTAGTTCACCACAGGAGATACATGAATAGCACCTAAGCACAGACAAAGATGCTCAACATCATAAGTCACTAAGGAAATACAAATAAAAATCGCAGTGAGATGTTACTACACACCTATTAGAAATATTAAAATTAAAAATATTGACTATACCTAGTGTTAGTATGTGGAGGAACTAGAACTCTCACATATTCTTAAGGGAATGTAAAATGGTACAAAAATGTGTCACTTTCTTAGAAAGTTGAACATGTAGCTACCTTATCATATAATCATTCCATTTATTGTTATTTACTTAATGGAAGTAAAAGTGTATGTCCCATATAAAAAGGAGTACATGAACGTTCCTGGCAGCTTTATTTATAATAGCCCAAAAACCTGGAACCAACCCAACTGTCCATTAATAGGTGAATGGATTAAAATGTTCCACAACCTAAAATAGAGATGTTGTCTTAGAGAACTTACAAAAAGAAAGCTGGTGAAGTATTATCATCATGGTCTTTATTAGATCCCCAGAACCTTTTTAATCTTATAACAAAGTTTGTAATTTTGACCATCTCCACTTTCCTCTCACCATCCCCCATATGTGTTTGGGTTGATTTCTGGGTTCTTTGTTTCATTATCATGTGTCTCTGTTGTTATTTCAGTACCATACTGTTTTTATTACTATATCTCTGTAATATAATTTACACTCAGGAAGAAGATGCCTCCAGATTTGTTCTCCTTCATCAAGACTGTTTTGGCTATTCAAGGCCTTTTGTGGTTCCATATGGATTTTTAAGATTGTGTTTTCTATTTCTGTAAAGATTTCATTGGAATTTTGGCAGGGATTGCATTAAAACTGTAGATTGCTTGGGTATTATGGACATTTTAAGAATATTAATTCTTCTAATCCTTAAACATGGCATATCTTTCCATTTATTTGTGTCTTCTTCAATTTCTTTCATCAACGTCTCATATTTTTTTTGGTGTATAGATCTTCTACATCCTTGTTTACATTAATTCTCAAGTGTTTTATTGTTTTTCATGCTATTATAAATGGGAATGTTTTCTTAATTTCTTTTATTTTGTAGTTGTTTTTAGTGTATAGAAATGATATGAATTTTCTTATGTTAATTTTGTTCCTTGCAAATTTATTAAATTCAGTTATTGGTTCTAACAATTTTTTGGTGGAATCTTTAGGTTTTTCTATGTATAAAATAATGTCATGTGCAAAGAGACAATTTTAATTGTTTCTTTCCAATTTATATACCTATTTATTTCTATTTTCTTGCCTAATTACTCTGGCTAGAATTAATCAATAATATGTTAAATAGAAGTAATGAAAGTGGACATCTTTTTCAGCTTTTCACCATTGACTATGATAGTAGCTGTGGGTTCATTACATAAGAACTTTATTATATGGAGGTGTATTCCTTCTATACCTAATTTGTTGAGAGTTTTTAATCTTAAAAGGATGTTCAATTTTGGCAAATGCTTCTGTATCTATTAATATAAGCATATGATTTTTTATCCTTTATTCTATAAATGTTGGGTATCATGTTTGTTGATTTGCATATGTTGAATCATCCTTGCATCTTAGGGATAAATCCCATTTGGTCATGGTGCATGATCCCTCTAAGATGCTGCTGAATTCAATTTGCCAGCATTTTCTTTAGGATAGTTGCATCTATGTTTATCAGGGATTGGCTTGTAATATCTTTTTCTTATAGTATCCTTGCCTGCCTTTTGTATCAGGGTAATACTAGCCTCATAAAATAAATTTGAAAGTTTTCTCCCCTTTTCAATTTTTTGGAAGAGATTGACAATAATTGCTATTAGTTCTTTAAATGTTTGGTAGAATTCAGCCATGAAGCCATCAGGTCTCAGACTTTGTTTGATGGGATATTTTTGATAACTGCTTCAATCTCCTTACTTGTTACTGGTAATCATATCTTCATGATTAAGTCTTGGTATGTTGTATAGTGTCTCATAAGTTCCTTATGGTTTTTTATTCTTTTCATTTATTTATTTTCTTTCTGTTACTCCCACTATATAATTTCCAATGATCTGTCTTTGAGTTAACTGTTTGTTTCTTACTCATTATCCTGCCTGATATTGAAGCTCTTTATTGGTTTTTTTCAGTTCTTTTATTGTATTATTCAGCTCCAGCATTTGTTTGGTTTTCTCTTGTGGCTTCTATTTCTTTATTAAACTTTCCATTCTTTATGCATTGTTTTTCTGATTTTGTTTATCTATTTGTACTCTCTTGCATCTCACTGAGTTTCTATAAGATGATTATTTTGAATTCTTTGCCAGACAATTCATAGGTCTCCATTTCTTTGGGGTTGGCTACTAAAGCTTTATTACATTCCCTTTGGTGGTGTCATGTTTGTCAGATTCTTCATGATCACTGTAGCCTTGCATTGGTGTGTCTATACATTTGAAAGAACAATCATCTCTTCTAGTCTTCCAGAGCTGTTTTTTGTGGTTAAAGATTTTTTCCTATAAGATCCCAAGGCTGATGAGATTGCCTCTGGGATCTCTCTCAGGCCTAATTGGAGCTGGGTCACATGGCTGCTGCTGGGTCTGCAGTGAGGCCCAAGGTCACTGAACTTGTTACTAGGGACTCAGGCAGTATGGATTCTGTCTGATCCCTAGGCAGATGGGACTTCATTTAAGGCCTTGCCAAGTAGAGCTGGTGTCCATTTCCTAGTACACACTTGCATCTTCAGAAAGTGATCCTGTTACCTGATGCATTCATGAGTATCTCACATAAGGTCCCAAGGAGGGTTCCCACCAGATCATTTTGTAGGTTCCTGAATGGACAGGACTGACCCTGACTGTCAACCAGGATTGAGAGTTAATGGAACCAAATAACAGGGTTGCTTCGTGGTCCATAGGCTGCAACAAGGTCTGCAAGCCTGTCTCTGGGGGCTCAAACAAACTTATTTATTCTTATAGTAATTTTTATGTGAATAATGTATATTTTTCTCCTTCTGGTGGCCTTTGAGTTATTTTTCTTTATTCATTCTTTCCAGGAATTTGATTAAATTGTAATGTTTTAATATGTTCTCATGTACATGTTTATCCTGTTTGCGTTGAGTTTTTGGATCTAGGGGCTTATAATTTCTATCAAATTTGGAGTATTTTCAGCTTACTATATTTTCAAATATTTTTATGCCTTCTCCTAGACAAATATATATATATATTTGTATATATTATATATATATGTATGTATATAGTGTTTACTATATTCCATGGGTAACAAAATCTCTCTTAAATTTTTCCAAACATTTGTTTTCTCTTTTTATCATTTTGGTTTGATTCTATTGCTATGTTTCCAAGTTTACTGATATTTTCATTGTGCAGTATCTAATCTGCTATTTATCTGACCCAGTAACGTTTTAACTTTAGATATTATTTTTTAATCTACAAAGGTTTCATGTTTTAGTATCATAAATTTCTCTCTTATCTTCATGTTTTTAATTAAATACCATTTCATAGTTATAATAGTTATCCTAACATCCTTCTCTGCCATTGTTTCTGTCATTTCTGTGTTTATTTCTATTAAATGCCTTTATTTTTTCTTGGTTATACTCTATCTTTTCTTGACTCTTGGCATGTATTAAATATTTTGATTGGAGACTGGACCTTATATATCTTATGCTTATGTTTTGGCAGTTAATTTTGGCAATTAAGTTACTTTGGCTATATAACTTTGAGCTGTGTTTTAAGTTTTTGTAGTGTGTATCTGGAGTAGACTTTGCTCCAGGGATAATTAGCTATATTTCTAAAATAAGACTCCTCTGAAGTTTCTGCCAAATGGTCTGGCTGATCACGAAGGATTGTATACCGTCTGGATGGTTAGCCATTAAACAACTCCTTGCTTTGTGTGAATTTTCAAATTTCTTTGTCTTACAAGTTTATGGTAATGTTGGTCTAGAATTGTACAGTTTTATTCAATGTACATATAGCCAAGTATTCAGCAAAGACGTAAAGAATCTGTTATGTAGATTTCTGAAGTTGTGTTTCTGCATAGTTCTTTCTTTCTAGAGCTCTGCATTAATTTCAGTCACCTAATCCCTGAACTCTAGTCTTTTATTTTTTCACCATATCCAGCATTTATTTATTTATTTAGTGTTTTTTATTTCAGGGTATTATTAGGCTACAAATATTTTGGCTACATTTTATGTCTTTTCCTCACCCAAGCGAGGGTTAGAGGCATGCCCTTCCCCTCTACAAGGCTCACCATGTCCTTTAGTTGTGAGTTTATCTCCCAACCTCCTAATCTCTGGAGAATATTACTACCATGTGAGCACCATAGTGTTAATCAGTCAGTACCAATTTGATGGTGAGTAGAAGTGGAGCCTATTCTTCCGATCTTGTGATACCTCACTTTGGATAATGGGCTCAAGCTCAATCCAGGAAAATATAAGAGGTGCTAGATCATTGTCATTTCTTATAATTGAGTAATATTCCATTGTACACATATACCAAATTTTAATAATCCACTCATGAATTGATGGGCACTTGGGTTGTTTACACATCCTTGCAATAGTGAATTGTGCTGCCATAAACATTCGGGTGCAGATGTCTTTATTAAAGACTATTTTTTGCTCTTTGGGGTTGATGCCTAATAGTGCTAATGCTGGATCGAATGGTATTTCTATTTTTTAGCTCTTTGAGATATCTCCAAATTCTTTTCCACAGAGGTTGCACTAATTTGCAGTCCCACCAGCAGTGTAAGAGTGTTCCTGTCTCTCCACATCTTCACCAGCATTTGTTGTTTTGGGATTTTTTGATAGAGGCTCATCTCACTGGGGTTAGGTGATATCTCATTGTGGTTTTGATTTGCATTTCTCTAATGATTAGAGATGTTGAGCCTTTTTAAAATATGTTTTCTGGCCATTATTCTGTCTTCTTTTGAAAAGTTTCTGTTCATTTCCTTTGCCTATTTATTGATAGGGTTGTTTGATTTTTTCTTGTTGGTGTTTTTAAGTTCTAGATAGATTCTTGTTATCAGCCCTTTATCAGATGTGTAGAGAGCAAATATTTTCTCCCATTCTGTAGGCTATCTATTCATTCTAATGTTAGTTTCCTTGGTTGTACAAAAGGTTTTTAATTTGATCAGATCCCACTTATTTTTGTTGTTATAGTGATTGCTTTGGGGGTCTTCTTCAAAAATTCTTTGCCTAGGCCGATGTCTGAAAGGGTCTTCCCAACATCTAGAATTCTTAAGGTTTTATGCCTTAAGTTTAAGTCTATTATCCATCTTGAATTGATTTTTGTGAGAGGTGGATCCAGTTTTCCTAGCACCATTTATTCAAAAGAGATTCTTTTCCCCAATGTATATTTTTGTCTGCTTTATCAAAGATTAGATTACCATATGCAGATGGTTTCATCTCTGGATTCTCAATCCTATTCCAAAGGTCTATGTCTCTGTTCTTCTGTCAATACAATCCTGTTTTAGTTATTATAGGTTTGTAGTACAGCTTGAAATCTGGTAGACTGATACCTCCCAGTTTGTTCTTTTTACTTAAGATTGCTTTGGCTATACAAGGTCTTCTCTGGTTCCATACAAAGTGTAGAATTATTTTTTTCTAGATCTGTAAAGAATGATGATGGTACTTTGATAGGGATTGCATTAATTCTGTATATCACTTTAGGTAGTATGGACATTTTGATGATATTGATCCTACCAATCCATGAGCAAGGTAGATTTTCCCATTTGTTTACATCTACAATTTCTTTTGTTAGCATTTTGTAGCTCTCACTGCATATGTCTCTCACATCTTGCATTAAATATATTCCTAGATATTTAATTTTCTTTGAGGCTATTGTAAAATGTATTGCACTTTTTATTTGAGTTTCAGCTTCACTGTTATTGGTGTATATGAATGCCTCTAATTTGTGTATATTAATTTTGTAACCTGAGACTTTACTGAATTCATTTATCAATTCTAGGAGTCTCTTGGATGAATCCTTGGGATTTTCTAGATATCATATCATATCATCAGCAAAGAGTGAGAGTTTGATGAACTCTAGTCTTCTACTTAACTCAATGAGACTGTGAGGCTCTGTTTGTGTTCCCTCTCTCTGTGACTATAGTCTAGATATTGCATACAAACAAGAAGTTAGGGGCAATTGTAGAGTTCAACTAATTTTTCTTTTCTTTCAGGTATTGCATTCTGTGCTACCTATTGTCAATGTGTGAAAGCATTTGTTTCATACATTATATACAGTTTTCTAGCTGTTTAAAATGAGAGGCTAAGTTCAGTTCTTTGTACTTTATTCATACATAGAATTAGTTAATGGCACTCCTGTGTTCATCTTATTTTTCTTGAGACAGGGTCTCACTCTGTCACCCAGGCTGGAGTGTAGTGGCATGATCATAGCTCACTGCAGCCTCAAACTCCTGAGCTCAAGAGATCTTCTGCTTCAGCCTCCCAAGTAGCTGGGTATACAGGCATGTACCACCATGTCCAGCTGAGTTTTTTTTATTTTTGTAAAGCGGGATCTCACTGTGTTGACCAGGCTGGTCTTGAGGCACTAGCCTCAAGTGAACCTCCTGCCTTGGCCTCCCAAAGTGTTAGGATTACAGGTGTGAGCCACCATGCTGGCCTCATGATCTTCCAATGGCTTATCACTGAATCAAAAATACAAGTAAAAACAGCAATAACAACACACACACACACACACAAACACACACACACACATACACACACACACACACACCCCCCTTACCCTGACCTACAAAAGCCTACATTGTCTGGCCTTAGTTACCTCTCCAATTGCATTTTCCAACACTCTTTTCCTCACTCTCTTAGCCATGAGCAAAACACTGACCTTCATTGTTTTCTAAGTACAATAAACTGGCTTGAGACTCTGGGAACTTGCATTTGGTGTATACTCTGTCTAAAATACTTCTCCTTTGGATATTTTTAAGGTTAATTCTCTCAATTCATTGAGATCTCTAAGGTGAAGTTATTTGATCATAGTAACCTTCTATGACTTCACTACCTAAAATAACCCACTCTCTTTTCATTGGCTGTTCCCTTATCCTGTGGATATTTTCTTTATAACACTTTTTACAACCTGATAATGTATTATAACTCTATTTATGTGTATTTTTTGCCTCTACCACTAAAATGGATGCTGTTGCAGGAGCTAGAATTTGTTATATTTGTTGTTGTTATTTCCCATTATAAGTCCCACAATATTTTCTTAAAACATAACATGTATTGGATATATAGCACCTGATAATTGTTATTCCATCAGTATTTGGAATGACCAAAAGTATAAGAAGTGAATTAACCAGAAAATTTTCCCAGAATATATAATTCAAAATGGAAAACTTTGTAAAACACATGTTCTCAATTTTTATGCTGAGACCATATATTTTTAATTTCTTTGTGATCTTTATAAATATAAATATTGATCTTCTTCTTTTTAATTACATGAGATGGACTATGACTACTGTTGACTGATAAAATGTTCTATTTCAAAAGATGTTCTAGCAGATACTGATTATACTATATCAAACTCCCTTAGGCTCCTTTTACCCTTACTTGGTTTTGAACACTTTCTTCAAACTTCCCTTGGAGCCTGCAATAGGTTGAAGGGTCCCCCACAAATTTATGTGTTGGAAATTTAATCCCCAGTGCAAAAGTGTTGAGAGGCAGGACTTTTAAGAGATGATCATGCCATGAGGGCTCAGTCCTCATTAATTATTAATAATTAATATTTTTATCATGGTAGTGGATTAATTGTTGTAGGAGTAGATCCTGATAAAAAGGATACATTCAGTCTGATTTCCTCTCTCCTGCATGTGCTCTCTCACCATGTGATGCCTTCTATCATTTTATGACTCTTACCAGATGTTAGCTCCATGTTTTTGGACTTTCCAGCCTCCAGAACTACAAGCCAAATAAATTTCTGTTCATTATAAATTACTCAGTCTGTGATGTTCTGTTATAGCAGCAGAAAACAAAGACAAAGACTTTGCCCACATGTAGAGGTGTGAAAAAACCTTTATTATCAATGACTGCTCAATCTGAAACTCAAACTCTCTTATCTCAGTTTAAGATGAAACCTGAGATGTCATTTACATTCCAGAGCTCCTCCAGAAAGATCAGACTAATACCATCCTAAAATTGTAACCTCTTTTTATTTCTTTTTTTTTCTGTTTTTTTTTTTTTTTTTTTTTTTTTTTTTCAGTGTCCTCTCCCTTATCAGTTTCTCCTGGGAGAACTTCTGAGAAAAGCAGTTACATATGAATCCTTATCTAATCTGCCATATGTATTTATCAGAAAAGGTTAGAGTTATAGAGTCTTAACAAATAACCCCCAGGTCTCAGTAGCTTAATATGTCAGGTATATTTCTTCCTGAGATTATGTCTTTATCATAGATCAGTAGATGTGGGGGTTCTTTTTTGTGTAACACTCTGGGATCTGGCCTGATTCTATCAGTCAGGGTCCCAGTAAGAAACAGATGGTACATTTAAATTAGTATAATTCCAGGAATGTTTCATAAAGAAGCAATTCACTAAGGTGTTAGCAAGAGTGTAAGGGAACCACAAAAGATAGTGCAGTACTGACAGAGATGCTGCCATCTTTCACCTTCCCTGAGGCTTTGATTGCAGAGTTGGGAATGGGGGCTAAGAAGTCAAGCATAGGCCTTATACTGCCTCACACATCAAAATAATGTACATCAATTTTGCTTATATTTTATTGGCCAGAGCTTGTCATATGGACCCACCTGACAGTGAACGGACTGGGAACAGACAGTTACAAATAATATGGTCTTATTTCATTTAAATGTAATTTATATTGACATATGAAGATACAAACAGAAATGTGAAGTCCCTTCCAGAAATATGATATGTATGGCAGAAATTGTGCCGTTTCAAATATACTTTTCAACTTTTTGAACTTTTATCAGTCTTAAAAGGTAAGTGCCTTCAGCTGTCAAGTTATCATAATCTCTATTTTTGTTCAGTGTAATTTTTAAAATTTTTGATTGGTGTCATAACTTAAAATGGCAGATAGAATTCTGGGTAAAATTAATAATTAAACATTTTAAATTAAAGAATTTCATAAAGTAACTTTCTTTTAACTTGATTAAAGTGACAACTTGTTGACAGATGACTGTTACATGTCCTCCAATTTGGTGAAATGACTTTTTTGAAGGTAAAGAGCATATCACATCATTCTATGTCAAATTATATGCATTCAATATTTGATATTTTATTCACTAACACAATTCTGTGGAAAATATGAGCCATATAGTTTTTATTTTTTTTAAAAAAAGTAAAGATAATAACTAATGTATCAGTCAAAATAGGTTAGATTTTGCTACCATAAAAAACACCCTAAAAATCTCAGCAGATTAAAATGACAAAAATTTATTACTTGCTCACAGTACATGAACTGTGCAGGGTAGCCAATGGGCTTATCTGTACATCACCTCCATTCAGACACTCAATATGAAGTGAATCAATGTCTGGCTATGCTCTCATGATTGCAAAGGCAAAAACATTAAATATGGGGAATTTCACATTAACTTTTAACCTTTCCACCTAGAAGTCATACACATTATTTCTATTCAGATTTCATTGGCCAATGCTAGTTATATGGCCACATTAACTGTGAGAGATAGGGAATTGCAATCCTACTATTTGACTAGAGGGGGAACCATGATAAAGACTGCCGTACTGGGCTAGGTATGGTGGCCCATGCCTGTAATCCTAGCACTCTGGGAGGCTGAGGTGGAAGGATCACTTGAGGTCAGGAATTCAAGACCAGCCTGAGCAAGAATGAGACTCCATCTGTACAAAAAAATGGAAAAATTAGCCAGGTGCAGTAGCGCATGCCTGTAGTCCCAGCTACTTGAGAGGCTGAGGCAAGAGGATAACTTGAGCCCAGGAGTGCGAGATTGCAATGAGCTATGATCATGCCACTGCACTCTATTCTAGTCAACAGAGTGAGACCCTGTTTCAAAAAAAAAAATACTGCCATACTTAGGAATGAAATTTATCTCAAATTTATAATAAGAAGTACTCTGTCATTTCAAATGCCTGCAAAATTTATTTGGGTGTTAAAATTCCTACTCAAAAATGTGGTTTAAATACATATTTCTAAGATAAAAGATTTATTGATCTGATTGAGTTTTAAAAATGCCACAGAGCATATTTTATTCTTTTTAAAAAATTATTTTAAAGTGGTTAAGAACACTTAACATGAGATCTACACTCTTAATCAATTTTTAAATGTACAATGCTGTATTATTAACTATAGGCACAATGCTGTAGAGCAGATCTCTAGAATTTATTTATCTTGCATAACTGAGACTTTCTACTTATTGATTAGCAACTCCGCATTTCTCCCCCTAGCCCCTGGCAACCACCATTCTACTCTCTGCTTCTACGAGTTTGACTCATTTAGATACCTCTTACAGGTGAAATCATGCAGTATTTTGCCTTCTGTTTCTAGCTTGTTTCACTTAGCATAATGTACTCAAAGTTCATCCTTGTTGTTACATATTGCAGAATTTCCTTCTCTTTTGAGGCTGAAAAATGTATATGCTACAGTTGCTTTATCTATTTATCCACTGATGGACATTCAGTTGTTTCCACATCTTGGCCACTGCAAATAGTGTTGCAATGAACATATAAGTGCTAATATCTTTTGGGTATCCTGGTTTCAATCCTTTTAGACAAATACCAAGAAGTGGGATTGCTGGATGAGATGGTTGTTGTATTTTTAATTTATTGAGGAACCCCTATACCATTTTTAAAAGCATCTGCACCATTTTGCATTCTCATCAACAGTGCACAAGGACTGCAACTTCTCATCATCACCAACACTTGTCTTTTTTTTCTCTAATCATAGTTATCCTAACTAGTGTGAGGTGATATTTTATTGTAGTTTTGATTTGCATGATTCCAGGATTGCAAAAGGTGAGACTATATTTACATTCATAAGAAACTGTCAAACTGTCTTTCAAGGTGGTTGTACCATTTGCATTCCTGCCAGCAATGAATGAGAGTTTCTGTTGTTCTGTATACTCACCAGAAATTGATATTATCATTTTTGTTTTATTTTAGTCATTCTGATAGGCATGCAATGGTATGTCATTGTTGTTATAATTTGCATTTCTCTAATAAAAAAAGTTATTGAGCAACTTTTCATATGTTTGCTTGTCATCTGTACATTTTCTTTAGTGAGGTATCTGTTCATATCCTTTTCTTATTTTTAAATTGAGTAGTTTTCTTATTGTTGAGTTTATGAGTTTTTGTACATTTTGGATATGAGATCTTTATCAGTTATGTTTCACCAGCATTTTCTCCAAGTCTGTGGCTTGCCTTTTCGTTTTCATAACAGTGTTCAAAGAACAGAAAATTTGAATTATAATAAATTACAACTTACTAATATTTTTGCATTTATTGTGCTTTATGTTTTATCTGAAAACTCATCATTAAACCCAAGATTATATAGATTTTCTCCCATGTTTTCTTCTACAAATTATATAGTTTTCATTATACATTAGGTTTGTGATCTATTTTTAGTTAATTTTTATGTACAGTGTAAAGCCTGTGTGTAGGTTCATTTTTTGCATTTGACCATTCATTTGTGATAGTATGGTTTCTTAAAAAGTCTGTCCTTTCTCCATTCAGTTGTCTTGTGCCCTTGAGAAAAATCAGTTGACCATGTTTATACTGATCTACTTATGGGCTTTCTAGTCTGCTCCATCAATCTATTTATCTATTCTTTTGCCAATGCCATCCTGTCTTGATTATTGTAGCTTCATAGTATGTTTTTAAATTGAGTAGTAGGAAAACCCCATCTTTGTTATTCTTTAGTATTGTGTTGGCTAGTTTAGGTGTTTGCTTTCCATGTAAACTTTAGAATCAATTTGTCGCTTTCCTCAAATAGCATGGTGGGATTTTGATGGAGATTGCATTAAACTTAAAGGTCAAGTAGGGAGTAATTTACATCTCAACAGTATTGAGTGGCTTATTATGAATAACAAAAGATACTCATATCATTCAGGAAATTTCAAGGATTTTAGGAGCTCTCTGCCAGAAACCTGGGATAAAGACAAAACATATTTTAAAAATTATACCACACAGAGTATTCTCAATTCTTCCCTCTCTTCCCTTGTGACATTAATGCCATTCATTTCACTTATCCACATGATATAATTATCTAATGCATTGTTACTATTATTGCTGCTATGGTTTGAATGTATGTTTCCCACCAAAACTCATATGTTGGAAATTAACCCTCAAGGTGATGGTATGAGAAAGTGTAGCCCTTGGGAGGTGATTAGGCATGAGGGCTCTGCCATCATAGATGGGATTAGTATCCTTATAAAAGGGCTTGAGGGAGAAAGTATATTCCCTTTTTGCCCTTCTGTCTCTGCTGCTTTCTGAGGACACAGCAAAAAGGTGCCATCATGGAAGCAGAGAATGAGCCCTTACCCAACACTGAATCCTCTGGCACTTTGATCTCAGACTTCCCAGCCTCCAGAACTGTGAGAAATAAATTTCTGTTCTTTATAAATTACTCAGTCTAAGGTATTTTGTTACAGCGGCACAAATGGACTAAGCGAATTGCCTTAAATAAAAGGTATCTTTTATATCAATTAAGAGGAAGAAAAATAAAAGATTTTATTTTATCTTTATTTATTCCTTCTTTGTAATACCTCTTTCTCTATGTAGATTCAAGGTTATGACTTATCTCATTTTTTTTTTCTGTCTGAGGAATTTATTTTGACATTGTGTGTGCAGGGCAGGTATGTGCATGTTGGCAATGAATTTCCTCAGTGTGTGTTTGAGAAAGTACTTCCATTACTTTTGAAGTATAATTTCACTGTATAATTCTAGATTGGTAAATTTTTTATTTCAACTCCTTAAATATTTTATTCCATCCTCCTTTTGTTTGCATAGTTTTTTGATAGGAGGTCTGTTATAATTCTTATCCCTTTTCTTTTATATGTAAGGTGTTCACCCTGAATTCTTTTAAGATTTTTCTCTTTGTTTTGGTTTTTGTCAGCTTGAATATGATATATATATATATATACACACGTACACACATATAAATATATATGTGCATATATGTATATGTTGTGCTCCTTCTCTCTATATATAGACATATAGAGAAACATATATAGGTGCTTGGTGTTTTCTGTGCTTCCTGGATCTCTGGTTTGGTGTCTGTCATAAATTTTGGAAAGTTCTCAGCTATTATAACTTCAAGTATTTCTTATGCTTCATTCTCTCTTTCTTCTCCTTTTGTTATTATAATTACAAATATGTTACACCTTTATAATTGTCCCACAGTTCTTGAATAGTTTTTACTGGTTTTTAATTATTTTGTCTCACTCACCGATTCCTTCCTTGGCTATGTCAAGTATTATGATGAGTCCAGACATTCTTCATTTCTGTTACACTGTTTTTCATTTCCACCATTTTAAAAATTCTTTCTTAGAGTTTCCAGCTCTTTCCTCTCAATACCTATCTGCGCTTTTGCTCCTTTTCCCATTAGAACACTTAACATATTAATATTAGTTATTTTAAGTTCTTTGTCTGATAATTATATCTGTGTTATAGCTGAGTGTGTTTCTAATGATTGCTTTGTCCCACCTTTTGGTGTGTGTATGTGTGTGTAAATAGAAACATCTTGTGTTGAATAACAGGAACTTTTACATAAACAGGACTTTAGTGTAAGTATTTATGGTCATCTGACTATGAGGTGGGCTGTGTTAACATTTGCTACAACTATAGTTGCTAGAGGCTTCATGTTCCTCCAAAATCCTTGGTTTTGCCTGATTTCTTGACTCTGGGCCTCCATAACTACTTCTGCTGAGAGAGAATCTGTGTCTCACTGCTCTTTTAGCTGCACTTCACTGTTCTTATACTGGAGCCCTGGTGGCATGGTGGTCAGATAGGGGAGAAGGGGAACATTCTGTAATCTTCCAATTAAATTTGTGTCTTACTGGAGCTGTATATTAGGTCTGCGACCTTCAGACATGCAGTGGCATAGCTTTTCCACTCCGCCCCCAATCCTTTCCTTGATTGTAGCATTCCCGATCTAATATTTCCTTGAAGTTTTGATACCTTTGACTACTGGTTTATTTCAAAATATTAAAGGGGTACAAATATTTTTGATATGTGGATACATTGTACAATGCTGAAGTCAGGGCTCATAGTGTACCCATCACTGGAGTGGTGTCCATTGTACCTGAGAGGTACGTTTTTAACCTCACTTTTTCCCACCCTCCCTGTTTCTTGGTTTCCAATGCCCATTACATCTCTTTCTACCTGTGTATACCCACTGTTTAGCTCCCACTTACTAGTGTGGTGCTCATTATTCAATTTCTGAGATAGTTCACTTAGGATAATGGTTTCCAGTTCCATCCTTTTGGATGGATCTTTTGATGCTGCAAAAGACACTGTTTCATTCCTTTTTATGGCTGAGTAGTACTCCACACACACACCACATTTTCTTTATCCACTCATGAATTGATGGGCACTTAGGTCGATTTCACATCTTTGTAATTGTAAATTGTGCTGCGATTTGACTGTTTTCTTTCTTTTCCACGTTAAGTGAGAGGAGAAGGCAAGCCAGGGATGAAGCAAGACAAATGCCCTTTTGCTAACTGAGATAAAACTCTGAGACTTGGCCTTTGTGATGGAGGAGACTTTGGGTACATGTCACATGATTATTCTTTCCTCCTCTTGATGGAGCCATGTGATTATTTTCCACAGATCTTCACTGTGAGAACCTAATGGGGTTCCTTGAGATAAAGTCCATGAAAGTGAATCTCCCCAAGACTGCAGCCCCTGGGAATTTCTTACTCTCATGCTTCTCCACTCTCAGCCTCCAAAGATTTGTCAAAATCACCGTGTAAGTGTTCCTACTAGTTTGTGGCTTTAGTGGCTTCTGTTCCTGGTAAACAAATCTCAGCTGTGTCTTTCTTGATGCACCTGTCTCTCCAGATTTGGAAGTGGCATTTTCTCCTGTAACCTCAGACCTTTGATGGGTGCAAGAAAATTCATTGATTTTAAGTTTGTCCAACATTTTTTTGTTGTAAGTATGTGATTGGTGACTTCCAAAATCCTCAGGTTAAAGCCGGAAAATCCATATTCATTTTCAGCTATTTGAGTAAAATATGTGGAATTGAGCAAGCACAATTCTTATAATAGGTGAGGTATATCTAGGTGATTTTGATATATATATATTTCTAGATGGATGTGTTTGTATTACCCCTGAGGCCCTGACTTCTAATTATTCATAAACAAAATATAAATGCAAATATTTTTAGTGACAATAACATGGAAATATATTATTAAATCAGAACAAAATCAGAAAGTTTTAAAATACATAACTACTTCCAAATTTCTTCCTATATTCTACCTAAATCAAATAAGATATATATAATCCTTTCCTGGAATTTTGTATTATAAAATTGGTCTTAATACAGTGGTTTTTATATTAGATACACACCTTGATCTACATGCCATGTTGTGATATACTCTTCATAATTCCTTGGTGAATTTCAAAGACAACCCATACTTCCAGAATACAAACGTGTGTTATTCTTAGAAAGGGTACTAAACTGTTTTCCATTCTAACATATCTTATCACAAAGTGAAATAGTATGTGAAAATTATCAGATGTTTCAAAACTGAATTTTGCTTTACTGATAGTTTATTTTTTTCTTCATGATTGTACCATTCAAGGTTAATATTAGAGGTCTCATAAAATGTTACTTTTATTACCTAAACAAAACTTAGTTTTCTAACAAAGCCCTAAATCAACATATTAGCCTTAAATGGAATTATTCTGGGGAGATATACACATATATAATTTGTATTAGTGGAAGCCTTGAGCCAATTTATATATCTTAAAAATTGACCCAAGACATTTACTATTGATATATTAAGTATATTATTACATTTCACAAGTATTCTATTAAGCATTCTGATTATATTTCATACTCTTTAAAGGATATCCAGAATTAGACCCCCCCAAAAAAAACATTGTGAATAATTTATGGATGCATTTCATTTAGAGTTATTCAGAACTGACTGCTTGCACGATCTTATAGTTTGTTCAAATCCTCTCAAAATATTGATTAGCTGTACTGTTGATAACACAAAATGCATGTTTAAGATCAAATGCAAGCTCTGTGATTTCTTTGTTCTGTGCCACTCAATTGTTTGCTATTTTGATTTATTGCTATTTGATTCACTTGCTTAATCAAAAAATCCATGTTGCCTACCAGAACCTGGAGTTCCTAGGATTCTATAGTCTTTATACTGACATAGAAATTACTAACAGTTTTTACCAAGAAAGATTGCCTTATGAAAATTTGTTAAAGATTCATCGAACTCGACTTGCATTTATCTCAATTGATCGATTGCACTTACACTAGCAATTTTCACATTTGTTACAGTATACACAGAAAAGAAAAATAGCTAAGGGTATAAATTAGTTCATATTTGCTCTAACTACAAACATGAAAGGGAGTACATTAAAGCTAATCATCTTTCTATTACCTTGTCATTGCCACATTTTTACTGATACATGATGTGAAATAAAAACAGAGAGCGCTTCGGGAGCACAGCAATGATGGAGTGGATGAGGGATCAGCTTGTCTCTCCTGCTTGCTTCAGCATCCTGTCATTTGCACTGTGTAAATCCAATACTGAACCATAGGATTTTGGCTTTCTATGGGGAATAGCAAAGCCTGGGCTTTGAGAACTGGCAAGGAATTGAACATATAGAGCTTTAATATTTCTGAAGATTGTACTAATTTTATAAAGACAAGAAATCCATCATCCTAACTTCGGAAATACAGTAGCTACTAATCTCAACAATTAAAAATAAAAAGGCAACATTTAGTAAATATCATTAACAGAATCTAATTTTACTGAAAATACTTGTATTCATATTCAACCTTCTGGAGTTATATGGAGACTAAGGCAGTAATAGTGCTAGGGGATAGGTTTATTTGCTACTTTACCTGAATAAATCATCTTTCTATTTTGTTTTTAATCACTTTAATCATCTTTTGAAGTAAGGGTGTCCAAATATTAACTTGCAAAACACTGTTAATGTGGTAAGTTCTGGATATCCCAAGGAAGCCGTCCTCTCCTGAACAAGACATTGTTTCGCTTTGCTTATTCTGTCCTCAGCCCACTCCCTAGTTCATTTTTCTCCAAATAATCTACATCACTTGGGGAGAATTTCCTATATCTGGGTCTTTTGCACAGATCTCCATCGATTTTAACCTATCTGAATGGTGACTCATTTATAAACAGTTCTTTTAAAATTAATAGATTTAAATTAATAATTTCACTACCATTGAAGCATCCTGATGGTACACTCTGGTTAGAGAGCCCACACATGCTCACTGGGGCAAGGTTAAATAACTAGTATCAATTTATCTAGTTGAGGATACAAAGACTCTTTAGAATGGAGGCGTCTCCAAATGTCAGGCATAAATGTAGAATAGCACCTCTTTATCCTGAGTACCCCTTTATCCTGGAATTCCAAGGGCAATGTCAGCTGGTACTGAAATTGTCCTTGAGGGGATATACTTCCACCACATCTAGCAGAGCTAAATACTTAACATTTTGTGACCATTTTACACGTGGGGTTTACATCACCATTCCAGAACTTACACCAAAAATCTATGCATTTACTTTTCAGAGAATGTTTATAGATATTCATTGATTTATTCATTCATTCATTGTCCAAATTCATTAATTTAAAAAACATTTATATTTGTTGTACCTGGAACTAATTAAGGCAGTTTGGATTCGGCATTACAAGCAAGACAACTTTTTTTTCCCTCTCTGGTTGGGAGACAGACAATAAAACAAATAAGCAAATTACATATTACATATTAATCTATAGGGAGGTAAGTATTAGGGAGGAAAACCAAGCAGAGAATTGGGGCTGAGAGTGCCAAGGTGGTGGGTTCAAGATGGGGTGTGGTAGGTACCATAATTTAAAAAAAAAATCAAAGCAGGGCTCAATGAGAAGATGGATTTAAACAATTAGAATAGGGAATATGCTATTCAGGTCTTTAGGGGGAAAATGTCCCAGGCAGAAGGAACAACAAATGCAATGGATCTGAGAAGGGATGGTACCTAGGATGTTTAAGGAACATCACTACAGAAGCCATGGCTTAGGAGCAAGATGAGATTTATAGATGATGATCACATAGCTAACCAGCAGCCCGACCCTAACAGGACGTGGCAAACAGATGAACTTTCCTTTCTTTCTAAGTAAAATGGCTCAGTGTCAGAAGATTCTGATCATAGAAGCTACATGATCTGACAGTATTTGTAATGGGACACTTTGGTTACTGTTTTGAGAATGGAGTGTCAGAGAAGGAATAAGAACTGCCAAATCAATTAGAAGCTGTAATTATAATTGAGGTGAGAGACGATGGTGGTTCTGACAGGAGCAGTTGTGGTTGAGTTGAAATGGTGCGGATCAAAATCTAGACACATTTGGAAGAGACAGACAACAAACTCTATTGACAAATTTGAATGTGGAATCAAAACTAAGACTCTGTGAAAACATATCTTTATCCAGGGGGAGAAAGCTTAGGTAGTAACTATTATGTCTCTCATTAAATCTTCACTTGCAGCTTTTCTGTGTTCTGGAAAGCCTATTGTTCCATAACCATAATGGGAAAATTAGTTTCATTTGACACACAAAAAAGTTTAAGGTATATAAAAATAAATACAAAGAAAAAACAACCATACAATTATATTCTAACAAGACAGTGTTCTTGTACACAGTCTCCGTACCATAAATCTGCTTTCTGTTAGGTTAAGCAAGTTTTAGAATGGTGTTTATAACATACCAACAACAATCTAAAGTTTTTGGTCTGTTCAAAAGGGTTGAAAGATAAATTAAAAGGAAAATGGCTTTCTCAGTATATGATTTTATTTTATTTTATATTTTTCTATGCTACCATCAGAAATCATTTTATGTACCACATGAAAAATGAGTTCTCACCTATGAGAATGACTGCCCATAGCATCAATTTGTAAGTATATGTAGTAATTGCAGGTTTACTCACCTATCCCCCTGATGAATCTTGTATAGAATTTGTAAATGATTTGTGTTAAGATGTCTTTCAGTCCCTCCCCTGGCCCTCTTTCTCAGTCTAGTTGTCATTTGTTTTAGCGTTAGTCATGCTGTATTTGCAGCATCTTCATGAGTCTCTAAATAGTTCACGTATCATTTATCCTATATTCTAACTACTTACAGTAAGACATTACTTATTTAAAAATTTATTTTTACTCATCAAAAAATCTTCATTGCTTATGATAAAATATAAAACTATGAAATGATACACATTTTTAGTAACTAGCAGTGGAATGTACAGTCATGCCTTTTTAGGACCTATCAATATATTTTTTACAAACTGAACTTCAAAAATGGGATCGATCATGATTTCCCTCATTTGAGTTTGTATATTTCCTTTCCCAAAGACAAATAATACATGGATTTAGTGACAATAGACCTATACGTTTTTCAGAGATTTTTTAGAACAAAAATACTGTACACAATTGACAAAAAGTTTATGAAAGAAAAATATGACTTAATATGGGAAGTCTGTTGACATAAACCTCTAATATTGATTATATTTTACATTATATAATTCAATTTTTATCAAGTAATCATGTTTCTTCAATTAAGTAAATTGTATGTGTTACTACTGATATCACTTCTTACTATCTCAGATCCCTTTCTTGTGTTCATCACATGACAGATTACCCATTATACTAAAATGTGCTTCTGTGCTGACATTTTAACCCAGAAATTAAAACACATGACTGAACAGATTTTTAAAAAAATAATGACTATAAATATTTCAAATAAAATGTTTGTAGTTTTTTTCTAAACTTCAAAACCTCAGCATGAAATTGTATGTGTATCTCACTACTTTATCCTTAATGCTTAGAACAGTGCCTAGCATGCAATAAAGTCCAAATCAAAATTTATTCTCCACAGGGAAGAATAGCTTATTGATTGATTGAATGAATGAATAAATTACTTGCATAATAGTCAGTGTGTTTTACATAAAAGAATTTGATAGAATATCTATTTTCCTCCTGACCACATCCAGATTTGTATTATTTTGAAGAAAAAAAAGTATATATCACATTGTGTTCATGGTGAACTGAGTTTGCAACAAAGACTAAAGTTTCTTTTCATTATTGAGAAAGTAATGGAAAAAAACCATTTCTACAGCCATGTGAAATTCCTCACCTACTTTAGTTCTTCAGAGGTAAATGTATTTGTTCCAGTTAACTATTTCCATATATGAAACCATGACAAAACAATAAACAATTTATTTTATGTCATGATTTTGTGGGTTATAAATTCGGTCAGGGCTTGGCTGGATGATTCTTCTATCCCCCAGGACAGCTTCATTCACATGTCTGGTGCTCCTCAGGGCTGGCCCATCTCTCCATCAGGGTAATCTCAGAATCACTGGACTTCCCAGACGGTGACTCAGGGCTTTGAGAGAATGAGTTTTCTAACAAACAAGCAAGAAGTCAGATGGTCTTTAATGAAATAACCTCAGAATTTACATTGTGTCACTTCTGCCATATTTTATCTTTTAAAGCTGTCATTGAACCTGTCCAGATTCTAAGGAATGGGACTTACTGCATCTCTCATTGGTAAGAGAGTCAAAAAATATGCAATTATGTTATGAAATTAATAATTTATCATTTATCTCTAATGATACATAGACCTTCTGCAATTTGATCATCACATGATATAACTGTAATTATATCAAAATGTGATACAGCTGTAAAAATAAAATAAACTTTCATTTTCTTCATTGAAAGCAGCCAAATTTTGGGTCAAACTGTCAATTGTCTTTTATTTTAAAACTGGGGAACCTGAGGTTACAGAATTCTAAATTCTTCCTTTAAAAATGCCTGAATTCAAGGTAGAAAGATAAAGCCAACCTGTACAAAAGGAAGTTATGAGAAGCTCCATCGTGTTCTTGAGCAGCTGTGATTAAAGCCAAATAAATCCCTAAGCAATCTCAGAAGTTGTTGTGGGGATTATTTTAAAAAGCTTCTCTGCTCATCTTCTTGGATTAAAAAAAAAAAAGCTTTACCTATTCATGGGTTTGGGTGGCTCAGCATGGAAACACTTATATAGTTTCTATATTTCAGCCTTAAGGCATGAGAATAATATACTTTGATTCAGTATACCTAACAACACTACAGAGCAAACTGACAATTTTATAAACTGAAATATTGTGAAGGGGTACGGGGAAAGAGAAGGGCTCAATCTGAAATATCAGTGGATCTAGAAGAGAACACTTTTTAATGTTTGTAGTCCTTACAGTAATAACTTGAATCAGAAGAGAAAAGATAGAATTATTAATTCTCTCATCTGTATATTTATGGTTTAGTTTAGCCTCTGGAATCAGGAATGCAGGTAGCCTAATATTTAAATACTGGGTCTGATTACTATCACTGCGTCCTTGAGCAAATTACATAACCCATCTGAATTTCACTGAATTTCACCAGTAGAATGGAGATGATAATAGTATAAAACTGATTGGATTGTTGGCTAATGAAATGATACACATGCATTGAGAAAGAGGAAGGCAGTCCCTGACATCCACGAGTTAGCCTATCATTCAGGCCTTAGTGTTGCTACAGGATGTCCTGGTAGTCACTGCTAGCCCTTGTTAAACAATTTCATAAAAAATCACTATCAGACAAGGCCACCCTATGGTCATGATGGATCAATACAAAAACAAGACTACTCCATTATCAAGTCTAAAATCTGACAAAACGTGAATATTGTCCAAGTCTCGAAATACCAAACAACCTTATCTCCCAGCAAATATGAATGGCTGCTCCTTTTGTTTTTTCACTAATTACAGCTTTAGATTCCTTTTATCCCTCTAGTTGGCCTTTCCTATGTATAAGATTTGTTGCAATATCCAGTCAGAGAACTATCCCTGCTTTCTGATATGCAATCCAGAGCAAGACCACAATTCCTTGGATCTGCCCCAACCTAACCAGAGAACAAATCCTATAAGTCCTTTAGAAAAGGCTTTCCCTAAGATATATCATGGTTCCCCATGGTGTGAATTCTTCTTTGCTATGAGTAAAAAACTAGGTTTATTGAACCACAGGTGTGTTCCTGGTGTTTTTTGGCTAGAGATACTGACAGCATGATTGCATGTAAAGTTCTTAATGGAGTAAATATCACTAAATGTTAGCTGCTATTGTTAACAGTAGTATTAATATAATTAATATTATTAAATATATCTTCTTTTTCCCTTCCTTCTTTCTGTCCACGGGAATATATTACTCACAGATTATGTACCATAATCTGCACTGGGAGGAAAGACATTTTTTAGTGTGTGATGCTTGAACAGGGTATTACAAGCAAAAGAGAATGTATTAGGACAGAGGAAGTGAGGAATAGGGGTATGTATCAGGCATCAGATAAGCAAGCACATGGTGTGTGGTAAGGAGATAGGAAGTCTGCCCTAGATATTTTTTGCAGGAAAATTTTCAGCTAGAAGACTTCATCTGATACATTAAGAACGCTAATTGTCAATGAATTACAAATAACTACATAGACAAAATGATAGTCTCTGATGCTTTTTCTAGAAACAAAGTTAGTTCAAATTAAAAATTTATGGTAATTTATGTTTGGGGAATTTGAAGGCAGTTCAAAGTCAATGGCAATTTATCCTACTACATGATCAGTATCATTGATTATGTAATCAGCATATTAGCAAATGCATTTAAAATTTTCTAATATTCATGCAGCTTTAAAGCTTTACTAAAAGGCATAGCTAAATTACATTCAGATAAATGGTATATTCTTAATTGGGACATTGCAATGAATGTTCTAGTTTGCATAGTTAGATGATTTTCAAATAGTTTGCCTAGGTTAAGCAATCTGAAACATGCTGAATGCTAAGTTGGCACATCTTTAATGAAGAGTAAAATATTTTAGAATGCCTGCTCCTCTTCAACGTAAGGAATATTTTTAATAACAGTACAAGGGTCTAACAGGGGTAGAGATTAGATATGTGTGAGTTTCAAAGCTCCACTTTGATTCACAAATCACCTGTGACCATCTGACCACCACCACATCATTTAACATTGGATTTGTGGAAAAAACATTAGATTGGACTCAAACCTACCTAGATTTTTAATCTTGGCCCTTTTGCTTACCTTTGTTATCGCTTCAGCAATTTTATTAAACTCTGCATCTTAGATTTTTTAACTGAAACACCATGATTGTAATTTTTGACTAATGTGCATGATGATCATGCAAATTGAGTAAAAGAATGCCATACCCTCGAGACTTAGTGTTCAATAAAAGAGTAGTTATATATCTGCCAAAAAATATAAGCAAGTTAAAGTCCAAGATTAAACATCAGCTACTTCGATCAATGCAAATCCATGTCCCCATCTCATTGTGGCATCAATAATATTCTTGAACTAAGTGACTAATACTTAATACGGTCTCAAGGTCAGTACATCCTTGGGGATGCAGAAAGGTGGAATCAGAACATCTTATTACAAAGCCGAATAGTCCTTTTGACAGTAAGCTTCTTAGTGGCAGGGAGTGAGTTTCCACATGACCAATGTTTAATTTAGTGCAATGTAGACAATCCATGATCTTTTGAAGCACACAATCACCAACTTTAGGGCCCTTATGAATCATGTACTCTAACCATATTATATAAGCCTAACTTTCTTAATCTATTATATTGGGAGAGTCTCTCCCTCTCTGAACTTTTCTTTCTGTTGTTAATCTTTCTTCAAAATCTCGGGGAAAGTTTCTGTCTACTTTACTGATAGGTAGATTAAAAACAGAGAATATAGCATTACTTATTGCAGTGGGTCCATGGATCAATGATTTGTGTGAATCCCAATGGAATAAACTCCCAGGCCATAAATGTCAATCCTCCGGAGATGTTAGGCAGCCTTTTCCAAAGGTGGGAGTTAGGAGTGAGCTGCTTGAAGATCCATTTCTTCAGTAGCTTTACTTTCTTGCTTAAAAAACAATTTTTCAAAAAGGACTTTCGAAACTTCTTTATAAATGATCCTGAGCAAAATGGCAAAAATACTCCCTGTCCCAATCAACAAACACAAGTTATCTCATACCATTCAGCTCTGCAAGCCAATGTTGAACATGAGTTTGTTTTCTGTTTCCTCCTCCAGACTAATTTTAGTTTTGTGAAACATCTGCTTAGCTTTTAATCTCCTGGACTAACAGGTCATTACTCATTTTTTTTATGGCCAAATGATTCACATCAGTGTAAATAACTCCTATAATATTGTTCTCTCAATTGAGTGACTCTTCAACAAAGCAATAATGAGCAGGATGTGTAACTTCCGCTAATCTTGTTTATTGTTTGTGGGCCATGCCAATGGTTTCAGTTTATTAAGATTTCTGGCAGGAAAGCAGAACTTGCAGCTTCCAATTCCAGATAAGCTTACATTCTTAAGAATCTTGGTAGAAATATTTAAATATAATCCTCAAAGCTACAAAATTTTTGCATTCCACTAGCAGTTCCTAAAGTCTTTGTGGCTCTAATCTGCTTTTTGAAATTTTATGGAAACTATAACATTTAGCCACTATCCTGTTGAAACCAAAGGTGTTGTGCTCTGGCCAACTCTCTCAGCTTTAAGGAAGACTCTCTAGGAAAGGAATACAGTTTTAAATATGTTTTTGGTTACATGGATCACTTTTATAATGCTTGAGTCAGGGCTATAAGTGTGTCCATCGCCCACATAGTGTTCATTCTACCTGTTACTTAGGTTTTTGCCCACCTCCTCCTTCTCCCCTCTCCCCATACTTGATTTCCACTGAGTTTAACTTCTCTCTGTGCACAAGTGTGCTCATCAGTTAGTTCTAATTTAATAGCAGGTACATGTGGTCTTGTTTTCCATTCCTCAGATATTTTACTTAGGATAATGGTATCCAGTTCCATCCAAATTGTTGCAAAAGGCATTAATTCATCCTTTTTAATGGCTGAGTAGTATTCCATGGTGTATATGTGTGTGTGTGTGTATACATGTATGTATATATGCACACAACATTTTGTTAATCCACTCATAAATTGATGGGCACTCAGGTTGATTCCACATCTTTTCAACTGTGAGTTGTGCTGCAATAAACATTCAAGTGTAGGTGTCTTTTTGATAAAATGACTTCTTTTCCCTTAGGTAAATACCCAGTAGTGGATTATTGGATCAAATGGTAGGTCTATTTTTAATTTGAGGAATCTCCATACGGTTTTCCATAGAGGTTGTACTAATTTGCAGTCCTACCAACAGTGTGTAAGTCTTCCTTTCTCTCTGCATCCTCAACAGCATCTATTGTTTTTTAACTTTTTAATAAAAGCCATTCTAACTGGGGTAATGTGATATCTTATTGTGGTTTTAATTTGCAGTTCCCTGATGATTAGTGATGCTGAGCATTTTTTCATATGTTTATTGGCCATTGGTCTGTCCTCTTTTAAGGAGCTTCTGTTCATGTCTTTTGCCAACTTTTTAATAGGGTTGTTTGGTTTTTTGTTGTTGATTTGCTTGTGTTCTTTGTAGATTCTGATTATTAGCCTTTTATCATATGTGTAGCTTGTAAATATTTTCTCCCATTCTGTAGGTTGTTTGTCTATTCCTTAGCTATGGAGAAGCTGTCCCTGAGTCCCTAAAGATCAATCCCTGACTGTTCCAGGGAGGATAGAGGTGGTCCAGAGTTGCCTACAGGGTGCTCAAGCAGGTTTGAAGTCCCTCTGCTTCAGGGTGTGTCTGGCTCTGATGGAGCAGCAAGGCAAGCAGCACGAGAGAGGGCTGTGAGCAGCAAGCTCACAGTCGGAGCATCCCTAAATCCCCTGCTGGTCTCTAAGAGGATAGGTTTGAGCCCCTCTCTCTGTGGAAGCCCCAGTGTGGTGGATGCACCAACAGAGGGGAAGCAGCTGCTCCTGAGAGCCCTGGCTCAATTATCTCTCTCAGCAGCCACAGGTGTGTGAGGGGAAGAGGAGGGAAAGCATCTGAAAGGAGGAAAGCTAGTGCTCTGGTCATCTCTGTTCCTCTTTCTGGAAGGCATCCCACCAGAATGTCCAGATTCTGGGGTCACACAGATCTCCTAGGAACCTACTAGCCCCCTGTGGCTCCTGCAATCTGGGCCAGAGTCAGGAAATGTTTGTGTGGGAATGAGCAAGATGAAAACTGATGGGCTGAAGCCCCCTGAGGAGGGCTCATTAAAGAAAGGGACTCAGTTTTAGTGCTCCCTGAATACCTAACACCTACCTATTCCAGAACCTGGTACAGAAAGCACTATCCAATAAACACCTGGCTGAATGAGAGAGACACACGACTACTCCTTAAATGTAAATGAATAATTAACTGAGGACATCTCAATATAAAGCATCATTTGATAAATATCTTTTAAATAAAGGACCCATATATTATACAGAACTAGATTAAAATCATCTACTCATTGCATGTGTGCCTTAAAGTTCAGAAATAATTCTTCTGAGCCACGACTAGAAAGGCCAACTGGAAATTGTTGGTGTCAAAAACCTGCATAAGCCTAGGCAGGTATAGGAAAAAATAAGGCCTGAGAGGATTGTTTCCAAGGACATTAGGATTAAGGCCTGTGTTTTCATGGTTTTAATCCATCATAGCCGAGGCAAAGGCAGCTCTTCGGAGCTTTAACAAATGTTAGACTCTATTTCCTTTGTGTATAAGGCACTCCACAACTCTGCTCCCTTTAGAAGAGAAGCTGATTAGACCCTATCCTGGAAAGCTCAGAAACCCATAGAGGAATATTAGTGGTTTCCAAGTCTTTGGTGCAACAACAAAAACAAAATGAAGGAGAAGCTGGGCCCTGATGGAGTTTGGCGAGTTAATGAATGATGGCCTCCTTCCATCTTGTGATATTCAATTGAGCCACAGCAGATGGGCAGGGGCTCCATGGGAAAAAAATGAATTATGCACATCAGACTGTTGTTGCATTTCTCACAATCACATTTTCATCACTTCACCTGTTGTATGTCTTGGGCTGATTAGTTATGCAACTCATCTCATATTGGCACTCCTGGTTCAGAGATAATCTTTAATTGTTTTTTCCCTCCCATATGTGAGTCTGTTAAAGATTTTTGTCTCTCCTTTCCCTCATCAGACAAAGCTGTGTATTGAATCATTTTGGAGAGAGTGATGATGAGAGTTATATTAATATTAATTGAGAAACTTGCATGGAATAATTTGTGGGAAAGGTGTATTCTAAGCAGTGGGCAAGAGGAAAGTTTATAGGTGCTAGTATTCATCCTGATGCCTGGGGGATGGAATATTTTATAAGACATTGTTTAAACAAAAACAACAGAATTGGCAGAAGTTACTATGTCAGGGTAGATCAGACATCAGATTAATTAAAGTCTTGCTAAAAGGCACATTCACCTGCTTTCTATTTGACATTTACAAAATTAAACTCATCATTTTACTTTCTAAAACTCTTCTTGTAACTTTAAGATCAGATAAGCATTTAATCATCAAGGGAAGCAGGATTGTGTTGTGGAAGGAGCTTAATGTGGGGTTTAAGTCTGATTTTGGATGCTTATTTACTGTGTAGGTATAGGCAAGCCACTTCACCTTTCTAAACCTCACATTCTCAATAATGCTTCCACCTTCAAAGGGTTGACAGGAAGATAAAGCAAAGAATGTGGATAATGTCCCTTACAACACTTGGGGGAACAAAAAGGAACATGATTTGTTCAATAAAAGGTTGCTGAATCTGAAAGGATGTAGTGGAAAATGAGTTGGACTAAAAGTCAATCCTTATCTGAGCCTTTTTCTATAACATTAGGGAAAGCAAATACATCTATGGAACACTTCTTTCTGACATAGAGCCAGTACATATTTGCAGTGATTTTATAAAAGCAAGGGTAAGAGTTTCACATCCTTGCCCATTTGGCTGTCTTCTCCTCCCTACCACATACTGGAGTCTGGCTATTTGGGTTAGAAATCGCTAAGATCCTTTTCATCTCTGGAATTCTCTGAGAAAAGAGTAATGCATTAATGTTTAAAAAATATGTCTCTATAATGCAGAAAACCCTTACATTAGTCAGCATCCAATCAGGAAAACAGAAACCATTAAAAGTAGGTAAGCCAAGGAGATAAAATGCTAGGAATTTGTTATATGAGTGATATAATTGCTAAGATGTCAAAATGAGATTGGTGCAATCCAGGGATTAGCCAAAAAAAAAAAAAAAAGGCCTCTAGGAACCCTAGGCAGGAAGAGGTACCAAGGGAAGGGCAGAATTATGAGATCCCAAGGGCTAGAACCACAGTTAGAAAGGAGATAAAATCACTAAAGTTATTCTGATGCTATACAGACCCAGCATGAGACAAGGAAAGAAAAGGGACAATCCTTGGATCTCTCATTCCTCCTGTTCTCCAACCTCCCACCACTACCTCCTGTTGGCTGAGCCTAGCCAGAAGTCAGCTAACTTGACAGCCTACAGAGTGCAGCTCCCTGTCACCCAGAATACAACAGACAAAGGTTGAGGAACAGATCTGAGGGTAAACAAGTTCAGGGCTGGCCTAAATCAACTGACCCACTGTAGTATTATTCATTATAGTCTTCAGTTAAATGAATTGGTTACCCCAAGGCACTTTCATAGCTTATTCCTATTGTTTTTATTCTTTAACATACATTATAAAGCAACCGGTTTTTTAATAGGTTTGAGCAAGGATAATAAGGGTAAAGATGATTTCTTGGGATTTCAGATCCATTAATTTTGAGACTCTTTTTATCCATACCTCCTTTTTCCCATTCATTGCTTAGAAATGCACAATATTATCTGAAGTCTTCTGACAAGTCCTACAATAAAAAAGCCTAACATTTTAACTCAGGGTATTCTAATAATATTCAATGATAAATTATTATATTTTAAGGAACACCATTTAACCTAACTCAGATCTACTCTTCCATGGTACACACCTTGTAAATATAAGTATAAATCATTGTTAGCAATATTTTACTTGACACTCTCTTGCTTGAAGTATTTACATGAGGGGAAACTCACTCTCGCATAAAATATTCTGTTTTTGTTTTGATCATATTTGAAAACTTGGGAAAGTAATTTTCCTTTTTCTTCCAATCACTTATTTTGTCTTTTTGGAAAAAATTAAAGGGCTAATAAATAGAAAGTAACTATTTTCAAATACCTCCTAAATAAAATCTACTATGTACCCACCTCACATAACAAATATTATACAAACACAAATACAAACCACATTATTTCCTCCCCCAAACCCTCAAGTACTTGGTGTTTCCTTTATCATTCTTATTATTCCCTTGAAAATATTATAGTTTTCAATATCCCTTCTGATATATAGTTTTCAGATGATGCATACCATGTCAGGTGGGTTCTTATTAACAAAGAGTAAAATTGAGCTATCAATAATTTTTCTCATTTGAAAAACTTTAATTTCTCTGGATAAGTTGATTTGAGAAATAAATTATGTAGTTGCATATCCATTTTGTCACTCAAACTATTCAAGGAAACCTGGGCTATAAAAATTTGGAAGACCCATGTCTACTATTCCATATAATTTTTCAGGGATGGGTAAAGTCTGGGAATTCTGATTCTGACACTGTTTAGCTATTTTCCAGGAGTATTTTGTGCCAAGAATGAGCAGTAGAAAGGAGACTTAATAGATATTTCCTTTTCCCTTGCAAGAGATTCTGATATTTTTCCTTATTTGAAGGTAACTGCCATGGTGACCCACCTTGTCTCATGAGAAGGTTTCGTGTCCCTTAATTCTGTTGCGGAGGCTAAAACATTGAGACTCAACACTTCTCAACATATTCTTCTTCTGCCATCACCTGTCCTACCTGTGAGGAAAGAATCCCTAGCTTTTATTGAGTGCATCTTTTACTTGGTCTTTTGAGTGGTCATTTCACTTGTTGCACACAGATAACTTTCTGACTCAGGCTAAGCGAAACTAAAAATATTATCCTATTCTGGAATTGAAAAATATGGTCCCAACTCTAAAACTACCCTCAGAGGCTAAGAGAAAGGCCACAAATTTTAAATTCTGAAAGCAGGAACAAAATTGGAATATTCCAAAACTTAGTGGCTATGATGAAGGCAATGCTGATTTTGGCAGTTACTATATGATGACTATAAACAGTAACTATGTTTCATTCTTGCTTAAAAATGTTACTTATATTATTTATTCTTCAGTACCTTTTAAAAGGTGGAGTATAGTTAACCATTACTTTATAAGGATGAGTGATCATGAGTAAATTAGCAAACAATTTAAGCATCTAAGTGTATATATATATATGTGTATGTGTGCACACGTGTGTGCACCTGTGTAACTGTGTATATATAAATATGATAATATTGTACAGCTAATAAAGCTTTGTGAAAAATTAGATGAAATATTTCATATATAATGTAATGTGTATAAAAGACTCAGCTGACCGCTAACTTTATACTGGTATCTTTTTCTACCAAACATAATCCTAGGCACAGGAGACTTTGTTTCACTTGTGACAATCAAATATAAAGTATATTTTAGAAAGGAGAAAGCTGAGGCTGAGAGAGGTTAACTAATGTTGATGTTTTCTAGCTGAGTAACTTTGGACAGAGTACACTAGGAAGCGGAGCTAGAATCAAATGACACCTGATTGCAACTAGTAAGAGTATACAAGGGAATAGTGCATCATGCTATTCATTGATGCTGTTAAAGTACAGGTGCCAAGGAAGGTAGAAATACATAGTTGCAATGACTATCTAGGGGCTTATGCATGTTTGCTTCTTGGTACTACTTTAGGCAAAATAACCCCTGTTCAGAACATAACTTTATCGACCTATTAATAGATTCTAAAAGGTCCTTTCTACAGGGTGGGTGGCCATAGTACATGGCTTGCCTAGTGTTTAGAGAGCATGAATTGAAGTATGTTAGAACTTTATGCAATAAGAGTCTTACATTATTATTGATAGAAGTCTTACATTATTGTTTATAGAAGCTATGTAGGAGAACAATTTATTCCAGTTTGTTCAAGACTTTTCTGGTTTTAGCACTAAAATCCTGCATCTGGAAATCTCCCCCGTCCCAGACAAACCGGAACAGACAATTGGTCAATCTAAATCCAGAATGGGACATTTGGGTCATAACTGCATAATCTCATTAGAAGGAGAACAAAGTTTCCTTATTAGTATTTCAATACTCACTCATCCTTATTCTTAATTAAATTTATGGGTTTAGAGTCTTGATAGCTTTATAATTGCATGCCATTCTCTGCCATTCTCTGCCAAATAAAGGCTGAATCTGTTATTTCCTTCAGGACTTAGTTGTTATTGTTCTTCTTTATTGCCCTAGTGTACTCAGAATACTGATTTGATATTAAAGGTTACTGTAGTTCTGTTTGTTTTCACAAGGGCAAAATCCTTCCCAAGACCTCCTTGGAAGTTATAACAGACATGGGGAATTTTCTAAATTTAATGATTTGTTATTCAGAAGCCAATAGTGTTAATGGTGTGACAATACAGTCTTGCAAATGGTTGAACACTGATAAATGAATGTCATTCTTGACTTTTTAATCAAGTTGCATCTCCAGCTTCCTTGCAATAAAGATGTTAGTTTGTATGGCGATAATCATATTTTCCCTCATTCTTATATGAAGAAAAAGCTGCTGTTATATATTGTTATTACTCTCTTTGCTTTCTTAAGTAGTAGTTTTCACAGATGTAATTAACTAATTGTGTATTTATTTAATATCTGTCCCCTGATTTGTATTCAAGTCCTGGAAGCAGATAGAGGCCTGTCTTATTGACCAGTGTATTTCTAGTGCTTACACAGAGCCTGAACACAGTACTTATAAAGTACATATTGGTTGAATGGATATATTGATAAAGGACAGATGGATGGACAGATGGATGCAGTTTACAACTAAGCTTAGCCCAATGTGGTTATAGGCTGCATTGTAATTCTGTCATGCCCTGATATTTTATAGAGACCATCACTTTTCTAAAATATGGATTTTAAAGGGCCTAATGACTACTTTCCTTCTTTTGCTCTGGCTGGAAGCAGATGTGTGTTGCCCTATGCATGCATGGAAGAACAGAAGAGGTCAGAGAAGAGTAGTACTCAAATAAATTCTTTATATTGTGTGTTCAGTAATTCTGCCCCTATTTCAAATTGAAAAGCTTGGAGTTAAGAGGAATTCTGTGAATTAGACAATTCAAATCACTTTTTTAAAGGTGAGAATAAAATGCACAGAGATGTTAATTTACTTGATAAAGGTTACATAGCACATTATTAACCGAGCTAACAACCACAGGCAGATCTGCTGTGGCCAGCAGCTAGATGTCTTATGGTGTCTGCTTACATGTGTTTGCTCAATTCCTCATTGAGCCAAATCTATGAGTCAGTCTCTAGTCTACCTGACCCCGATTAACAAAACTAACTAGCCTTTAGTCTTTGCCAGTGCTTCTTGCTAAACTAGATTTCTAATCTTTAGCCTATTCTAGTCAAAATAAGTCTGATTCTCTATGCACTGGGGGAAATGTGAAGGAACTGTCTTGCAAACATATGACACTTGAAAAAAATAATAGCACATCCAAGAAAATTTCACAGTGAGCAGCAATCTAGTAATCCTTACCATAAGGTTCGCATGCAAAAGGATTTCACATTCACTTTCAAAGTTATGCAATTCACCTATTCTTCACATGATTAGAATTCCAGATTTATGTGGAAGACCTCTTTTTTCTATATTCTCTATAAATTGTGAATGCTGTTACTGAGTTGAAGGTTATCCACAGTAATAGAAATGCAGTCAGGTAGAAATTGTCTACAGCAGAACTATAATATTACTGGGTCCATGATGTGATATCTCTACATACAATATGCTTTGGGCATAAATGAGGAGAGGAAAGAATGGCACTGAAATAGGATTTCCCCTCTAACTAAGGCCATTCTAACTAAGGAAAAAATTACTTTATCAGAAAGAAGCCACTAGCTTCTATTCAATATTCATTTAAAAGGAACATTTCCGATGGCTTCATTTCTGTGAATTTTCAACAAATAACAACCCAAGGAATTAGAAGTTGCCATATTCAATTTTATTCAGCTCACTAAATGACCAATAAGAGAGAAAGCACTTCTATTCTTTTATGCCTAGGTTACTCAAAAATGGAACAATTAACAAATATATAATGGAAGATTCAGATTCTTCCGGCATTTTGCAGAGATGCCAAATGCAAAATGCAAACACTTTCAAAATGCATTGTATTTAAAAAAAAATAATGGGTCTTTATTCTAAGAGTTAACTTAATTGATGATTCCAAACACGTGGCTTATGGCTCAATAAGAACTACAATTAGTTACTTTGCTAAAGAGTATTTTCTAATTTTCTACTGGAAAAGTTGGGTAAACTGAATACTTGAACTTCACTTATGTCTGGTACAGTATGAGAAAATGTTCTTGTTGGCTACTTGACAGGGTAAATAAAATAAAGAACTACTGGGAAAAAAGAATATATTGTTCCCTGAAGGTGCAAGTGTTTCTTCGAGCTGAAAATTACACATTTATGAGAAAAGCCAAGTGCCTCCCAGTGGAGGGCTGGGTATCTCAAATCAGCTGAAGTTAAATGAAATATATATATTGAATAGATAACTGAATTCCACAATTTGAACCTAAAGAAATGCATCCTTTCCTGTCAAAACATTTCATATAGGTTCAAATAATTAGGATCAAGCATCACTTAATGGAATTAATTCAATGTAAAAATTAATTGGTTGGAAAATCAAGGAAAGTGTTTTAAATTAAATTGCTCATCTCCCTCTCCCCACCTTTTTCTAATTCTCAGCCTTTTTTCCCCCTTTCCTGAGGTTTCTAAGAGACGTTGATTTAAGTATGTATCAAAGGATTTTCTACCTGTTTTCACCCATGGTTGATATCCCACAGGTGACCCTCTACTGATCTTCCTTTTTACTGATAGAAAATAATATAGATTTACTTTATTTTTATTCTTCCTTCAAAAGTGGTTTACCTTTAATGTCTAACACATCAAAATATTTATAAAAATACTAATAGTCCAATGTTAAAGGTATAACCTTTCCATGAGCACTAATTGCACTAAATATTCACCTAGACCATCTGCAACAAGAGATTGTCTCATTTCCATGCTAGCAATAATGTCATGATTTGGGACAGTCTATGTTTAAACTTGATTGCCTCTTGAAGTTATGTAACACTCTTCTTGTATAATCTCAACCATTCTAGACCTTCGCATATTATTTTTCTGCTGAAACTTCCAAAAGTGGAATCCACATTTTTTATTTTTCTTCAGAGAAATGCCCTCCAGACAACTCCACCTGGGTTTTCATGGATACTTCCCATTTATCATGTACCAAACTAAGCTCAGGATCTCTGTCTGCTCAGGCTGCTGTTTGTGGCAGGCTCCTGATGTGCCCTGTCTAGGAGATGCATCAGTTGGAAGGAAGGGGCATCTCTTCCCGTATATGAAGAGGTGGCCTGGTGACCAAGCCTTGTGCCTGTGGGACTGCATCTATCCAGAGGGGCTGTCTTTTCCTAACTTGCACAAAGGTACTCTAAAATCTAGAGGGTCCTTGATTAAACACTGTATTTTCTTCCCCACTCTCTTCTTTTCCTAGATTTCCTATATTTAGTAAAGGTGATTCACATTTGGAAATTGAAGACAATTCCTTAATATTATTCTGGATTTCTAGATTCTGTCAGAAAGTACCTCATAAATGTTTTTGCTATTCATCATTGGGGAGTTTGTTCCTGTGAAGGAAATGGGAAGCAGTAGTCTTGGGTTTAACATTGCACATTGAAACATATATAGAATAAGCCATTTTTCAACAGAAACTCAGCAACTGCCTCTTTTTAACTTTTCCCCTTCCTCCAGGCTGATACTTCTTCAGACTAACTCCCATTGTATCAGAGAGCTCCTTCTAAAATATCAAATTTATATGGTTAAAGGGACTTTGCAATTGTGGTTAACTTAAAGATCTTTAATTGGAGAGATAATCCTGAATTATTCAAATAAACCCAATATAATCACAAAGGTCCTTATGACAGTGAGATGGGAAGATCAAAGTCAATAGTAGGTAATGTGACATGGAAGCAAGAGGTAGGAGTGATGGGGGAGGGGGCCATGAGCTAAGGAATGCAGGCAGCCTCTAAAAGCAGAAAAAGGTAAGAATATAGATTCTCATCTCAGAGGCTCCAGAAAGAACCAGTCAAAGTGACTGGTGGACTTCAAACTTCTGGAAATACAAGATAATAAATTTGTGTTTTGAAGCCACTAAGCTTGTGACAATTTTTTATAGCAGTCATAGAAAACTAATGTATCACCTTTCAATGGTTCCTTATAATTTTCAGAATAACTTTCAAACTTCTTAATTTAACACAGAAGTCCCTCCATGATATATCATTGCACAGCTCTCTGACCTTACTTTCAGCCACTCTCCAGTTCTAAATTACTTGTATTTGTATGGCTGCTGAAATCAAGCTGATAGGCCATTTCCAGTGGCTTCCTTTTGTAGGAATTAGGAATATTTTCCCCGTCCCTTTCTCTTTCTCTCTCTTTTTTCTGCTAAGGCCTACTTATCATTTCCTTAAGGAATCCTTTGCTGATACCCCCATCCACTGTGAAAAAATTCACAAATGAAAGAAAAAAATGAATAAGAAACTCATTAAGAATACTTTTTAACCCCACTATCCGCCACAGTCTTGAGGTGCAGCTATTGTCACTGTCTCTATCTATGGGATGGGAGTTCTGATCTCAGTTTGCACAAATCATTTTCACATTTAAATGCCTTCTCCTTTAAGAGATATGTTTTCTATTTTGAAGGATTCATAAAGAAGTAATTTACAAACTATTATTGGAGAAAAGTATTCCTTAGTTCTATAGACAGAGGAGTTTTTTTCCTATGGCCAGAGTTAAATTTCCAGCTTATGATGACCACTGAAATATGGTTCCAGATGCGTGACTCATCCAACTCTTTCTTCTTAGAATTACAGTGTCCAGCACAAAGTCTCCACTGAGAGGAATACCTGTAGTCTGTACTCAATATGTACAGCATTCAGGTAACTTTTTTGAGGATATTCCATGGGATTCCACATTAGGACAACACTTAAATGAAACAAAGTTACACACACACACAACAAATATAACAAGAAGGAATTTCCATCTACGATTAATGGTACAGAGATCAATAGTAAGTCTAGTTCCCATTAAAGGAAATCCTTGAATACTTAATATGACCTAATTAAAATTAATAGAGAAAAAACTATGACAAAATTTAATAAGTACATTGTTTTCTTCTTTTATGAGAGCAAAATGCCCAATTCTTAAAATAGACTGTTTTAATGCTCACATTTTTTTTTTTTTACTGGTTTCTTTTGTCAAACCATATAATGGATTTTTGGTCAGTAAACAATCATGATATTTTAAAAGAACTTTGGTGTACTAAATACTATGCTATGTACTTTCATCTTCATTGTATTACTTTTCCCTAGCCTCCTGGCTTTCACACAAATGTTAGATGTAGGTATCATCTTATACATTATTGGCCAAGGAAGTAAAGCTCAGAATGGCTGATGAAGTAGTGAAGTAGAAGAGTCTAGTTAGATTTAAACCCTTTTGTCCTAGCTCCAGGTTTTAGGGTTTCTCCTTTAACTTCATGGTGTCTCCCTGAAGAACATCACTTCAATAAATAGCTTTTATTAGTTTAGTCAGATTTTCCACTATTTTTTTAAAATTAGCTGAAGGATGTGTGTAGCCTGAATATCCTTAAGTTTACCTCCTCCCTCACATCTTGATTTTGATTTCTACATAAGTCACATCTTCTCCACATCCCAGAGATGTACCTAATTATAGAACCTATGTAGAGTAATACTTCAAGGAGCAGAAAATTATAGATGATAAATAAATAAATGCTGGTTAGTGCCACTTGGAATTTTTGCACTTGAGTGCATCATGTCATAAAAGACTTATGACAAATTGGTTATAGTCTCAAATTGCAATGTGAGACACATACTAGATCTTCCCAAACTGTGAGAGTCAACATGAGTGGTAGAATGTGTATTATCTTCAGAGACACAAGGCATTATTTTGAATCTCTTTTTTGTAAATGTCTCTGTGAACCTAGACTGGTATGAGCTTAATTCTTCTCCACTTTAAAATAAGACTAGCAATACGTCCCCTGCTAAATAGACAAGAGCTAACATCTCTGTCTTTCAGACAGAGATAATTATGCTTCACACATAAGATTCTTTTGCAAGGTGATATATAATTTAGCATTTTTACAATCATTGTTTGCCATTGGAAACTTGTCTGAGTGACTGGTGATTCTTTGTCTTTAGAGTGAACAACCTTTGGTATGATATAAATGGTGTTTGGTGGGAAAGGAGAAGGTAGAGGTATTAGGAGTGGAAAAAGAAAAATGAGTATAGATAGGGTGTATAAAGTGCTTAAAAGTTACACACTCAAGCAAAAAAATCTGAAAGAATATATAAGAGACTGTATAGTGTAGAGAACCTGGCCACTGTCTTTGCAATCATTGTTATCAGTTCAAACTGCAACTCTACAACTTACCAGCTATTCGAATTCTGATAAATTCTCTAATCCCTATTTTCTTCTTTCTACATATTTCATCAGTTGCTGAGAGGTTTAAATGAGATAAGGTATGATTTCTGTCATGGAGAAAGTATCAGGAAATAATACTTATATAATCATTGTCATGAATAAAAACTGCTAATGATGACTTCTGGGAATTTATATAAAAAGATACTTTCTTTAACTTAAGTCATTTTTTTTTTTGCTTGAGTTTTTCTCATGGGCAATTATTGCTGTATGTTTTCACTCATTATTTCATGAATTCCCTGCTTCCTTCTGAGTTTAATTTCCTTCATACTGAAATATATCCTTCAGCAGTTCATTCAGAGTTGCTTTGTTAGTGGTAAATTTTCTCAGTATTTTAGGACCAAAGTTGCTCTTAATCCTGAATGATGATTTAGCAGGCTTTAGAATTCTAGGTTGGCAGTTTCTCACATCACTTGGAAAATATTATTCAATTACATTCTAGTCTTTTTTGTTGCTATGAAAGGAATCTGCTTTCAGTCTTAACATTGTTTATTTGTATATAATCTATTCTTTCTCTTTTGGTTTATCCAAGATCTCATTTTGCTCTTGTGTTTTACAGTTAATAACAGTGTATCCAGGTAGGGATACTTTTTATTTTTCTTACTTATGTCTTGATCTGCATCTTTAATTTAAAGATTCACATTTTGTTCATTTTGTAAAATTCTTAGACATTGTTTATGTTTCAGATATCTATTGCTGCCTAGTCAACCTCCTCAAAACTTAGTGGTTTTAAATCACAAATATTTGATTATATCTCATGATCGTGTGCTTCATAATTCATGCAAGGCTGAGCTAGGTGATGTTTCTGCTCCCTGTGACATAGAGGGGTTACTTAGTGGTACTTAGCTGCTGACTGATCTGATCTGGAGGGCCCAAGCAGGCTAGTGCCCTAGCTAAGCTCAGCTAAACCACTTGCTCTCTCCATATAATCTTGAGGTAGAAATCCTGAGATACCATGGGCTCTTCAGCATGGTACTGGATACTAGGGAAGCCCAGGGCTCCCAGCCAGTAAGGAGAAGTGGCAAGTTATCTTAAAGTCTAGGTCCAAACTGGTTTCTCTGTACTCTTTTGGTCAAAGCAATCACAGGCTGATCTATATTCTGTAAAAGGGAGAAATAGGCTCCACTCTATGATAGAAGGAGTTTCAAAGAATTAATGGCCATCTGTAACCCCAGCACAATTATTTTTGATATGGCTACTTCTCCCTCTTCCTCTTTTCTCCTTCTGGAATTCTTATTACACGTACATATGTCGAAATTTAGTATCTGATCCTCAGTGTCTTTTAACCTCTTTCAGTTATTCTCTATCTCTGCTGAATTGTGGATAAAGTCATCCTAATAATCTTACAGTCCAGTAATTCTTTCTTCAACGATGTCAAATATGTTGATAAAATTGTATAATTAGTTTTTCATATGATATAGAGATAGAGATATTCCTTCCGAGAATTCTATTTTTTTTCTTTTCCATAGTTGATTGGTTTCTTTTCTAATGCTGTCTTATTTTCTTTCTTATTCAAGGCATGTTTTAAGGCTGATTTGACCTTAAACCTCAAGCCACTGGAGTACCAATGCCAATTACACCTAACATCCACATCTCACTCCCAACTGGAGAGACATACACCCACCCAGACACACCTGCAGCTCCAGATAAACTCAAGTACTTCAGCACTTCTTTTCATTTACCTCTATCAACTTGGGGATTCTCACCTTTTTTGTAAGCTTAGCTATTTATTTTAAATACTTTTCAACTATTGTAATCAATATTTCAATATACTTGTGTTAAAGTATATTTTTTCTTAGTCCACCATCTTGCTGCAGTGAGAATTTTTAGCTTTAGTTTCTAATTAAAGAAAAAAGAAAGAAAAGAAAAAAAATAATAAAGATCCTAAAAAGATAGACTTTTTTTGTGTTGTTGTATATATTGCAGCAGAGTGCACAAAAATGTGAAGTTCTGTGGATTTAGGAAGAACTAAGTCTTGCATTTGTATGGTCAACTTAAAAGAAAATCTTAATTCAAAATGCAGCTATTTTGAACAAGTTCTACTTAATTAAATAATGATGAGTATGAAGCAAGTTCTTCCGAAGAGAGTTACTTCGCCTGACAATGTATGAATATTTTTACAGAAAAATGTTTTGTTAACTTGGTTTTGCTCTGCATTAATATTATAGTCAGAATAATGAAGAACAATAAAATTAGTTCCTGCTACCTAAAGTTTCATACTTCAATATGACAAAATAGTGTTTTTATTTATCTTTTTTCCTCCACGCATAGTCTTCTGCTGACAACTCCAACTTTTCTTGTGCACATCTGCAACCAAATAAATGATCATGAGCTAACAACTTAGCACAATATACACCATTTTATGGATAATCATGCTCATTTACAAAGCTAAGCATTTTTCTTCATCCAATAGTTCCTTCAAAATTCCTCTAAAATGAAAACTATGCCAAGTAGTTTAACCACCCTAGAAATATTGAGATTGTGGTGATATTATCCAAAGCACTCAGAACATTTCTGACTTTAAGAACATTAGTAATGAGAGTATTATGACCACAAATATGTCAATATTCTTTTCCTGTCGAATAGTGAGTAGCCCTAAAGAACAGCACCAATACTACTTTATTTTTGAAAGTGATAGAAAAACAAGCAAATATGCAAACAAATAAAAATGATTTCCTAGTCCAGCCCAGGCACTTTAAAGGAAGGTATTGTAGCCATGGTCATGAACACCAGGAATTCACAAATAATCTTACTGTAAGCTTCGCAGTCCCATCTCTAGAATTCATCAAAATGCTTACTTTTGTCTGTTTCCCTTAATTCTTGCCTTCTCCTTAGCTGGTTACAGGAATTTCTTGTATTTAATTCAATATTTCAGTCCTCTCATGTCCTCCTTTTCTTTTCCCAGAGGATGTACAGATGGAAAAGCAAGGTAAAATGAGATTCTTCATTTTTATTTTTTATTATTCTCATGCTGTACAACACATCACTTGGATAAGGTAGTCAATCCCACCATAGGAATGATTAATAGTCTTGAATTCTTTTTCCATGCCTCTATTTATATATTCCTACTGCTTATTCAAGTCCTCAGCTTATATGCCACTTCTACAAAGCTTTCCCTGAACCATGAGGTCAGAGCCAAATGCTCCTTCCACATGTCCTGTTGGTACCTGTTCTTAATCCTATAATGATGTGTATCACTTGTTCTCCGTTAAGCAGTAAAGAAGGTTATTTCTAAAGCAATTGCATATTCTATGCTGGTAAAGAACGTATAGAATATACATTTCAAATCACATTCCTAGCATGTAGTAGATGATTAGAAATTATGTTTAAATGAATGAATGTATCAATTAATGAACTAACAAATTGACCAAAGATTGAGTCACACTCAGTGGAAACTTAGGAAGAAGAAAATTCTGTTAGATATGAGATTGTAATAAATTGTTGCAAGCATATAATGTGTTACCCAATCTTTTCACAACAAATGATGAGAACCTTATTTTTAATCTCATTGTATGTACATTTAATATATATATGAGTGTGCATGTGAGAGAGAGAGAGAGTGTGTGTGTGTGTGTGTGTGTTGATGATAATGGGGTGAGTCCTGGGATGGGCAGGTCACATAAGAACAAAATTCACCCTGTTCTTTACTTATGGTCTTATATTTAGAACATTTTGTATTGTCATTTTGCAATCCCATTTGGAATAACAGATTAGGTCTTTTAAAAATGAGATAAAATGAAATAATTAAGTGCCATAAATTTTTATAAAACTCTGTGTTTATATATATGAGGAAGAGAGAAAGAGAAGGAGGGAGGGAAGGAGGAAGAAAGAGTGAGAGAGAGAATGTGAGAGAGAATTTCTCTTTTATTAGTTTAAAACAGTAGTTCATTAAGAAAACTGAAAACTGAAATAGCCACTAGTATGTTTTTACTGAGGCAGACCACACAAGCACTAATCACTAATATTTTTATTGTTTACTAAATCAGTTGAACAGAAAAAAAATGTATTTAAAAACATACCTAATTTGATCTTCACAAGAACTCACTGAGACAGGCAGAAAAAATAATATCAGTATCATTACATATATGGGAAAAAAAGAAGCTAAGTAAAATTTTTGCAACAATTTCTATAGATTGTGTATCTGGGGTTTGAACTCATGTCTTATAGTAATATAAATACTAGCAATTATTTATTTGTTTCTGTGCTCCATGCTGCAGGCTATGTGCTTTAAATATCTGTATTTTTTAATTTTAAAAAATATATATTCACAGGAAGTTGCAAATGATACATGTAGGTCCTATGGACTCTACCCAATTTCCCTAAATGTTACCATACAATACTACAATACAGTACAATGTGAAAATCAGGAATTTGACATTGGTATAAGCCACAGAGCTTATTCTGGTTTCATTGGTTTTATTACACTTATACTCATTTATATATAGGGGTGTGTGTATGTTTTTCTTTGCAATTTTAACACAAGTAGATTTTTGTAACCACCACCTCAATCAACATACTGTTTTTTTCAGTATGTTGCTCTTGGTACAAAACCACTGATATGTTCTCCATTTTTATAATTTTGTAATTTGAAGAATATTATGTAGAATCATATCATATGTAATCTTTCGATATTGACTATCTTCACTCAGCATAACTCCTTTGAAAACCATCCATGTTGTGTGTATTGATAGTTTATTCCTTTTTATTGCTGAGCACATTACATAGTACAGACATAACACAAGTTGTTTAGTCATTCACCCATTGAAGGATATATAGGTTGTTTCCAGTTTGAGGATATTACAGAAATACATAATTGTACATGTTTTTGTGTTTTCAGAGTTTTCATTTCTATGGATAAATGTCCAGGAGTGGAATTCTTTGGTCATATAGTGTCTGTTTAGTTTTTGTTTTTTAATGCCAAACTATTTTTCAAAATGGCTGTACTACTTTAAATTTCCATCAGCAATGTATGTGAGATCCAGTTTCTCTCTATTCTTTCTAACATTTCATTATTTTTTATTTCAACTGTTCTAATAAGTATGTAGTGGTATGTCATCATGGTTTTAATTTACATTGTCCTAATGGCTCATGATATTGAACATATTTTTGTGTGCTTGTTTGCTATATGTGTAAACTTTTAAATGTTGCAATATGTGTTAACTCTTAAATGTTCATTTATAAATACAGTAGTCCCCCCTTATCCTCGGGGGACACATTTCAAGACCCCCAGTGGATGCCTGAAACTGCAGATAGTATGGAACCCTATATATGTTCTTCCTGTAATATATATACCCATTTAATACTTAAGTTAGGCAACATAAGAGATTTACAATAACTAATAATAAAATAGAACAATTTTAGCAATATGCTACAGTAAAAGATACATGAATGTGGTCTTTCTCAAAATATCTTATGTTACTGTACTCATTCTTCTTGTGATGATGTAGATGATAACTGAGATGGTTACTAAGTGACTAAGGGGTGGCAAGTGCATAAACGTGAATATGCTAGACAAAGGGATGATTTACATCCAAGGTAGGATGAAGTGGGTCAATGTAAAATTTCGTCACGCTACTCAGAATGATGTACAATTTAAACCTTATGATGTATTTTTTTTTCTGTAATTTCCCATTAATATTTTACTTACTATTGATCCTAGGTAACTAAAACAGGGTAAAGGAAAACTATGGATAAGGGGGGAACTACTGTATCTATATTTAATAGACATTTAAATATATCTATAATTAAATGCTTATAATATCATTAGCATACCATGTCTACTTTTCATGGGTAAGGTAAGAAAATTACAGATAATCTAAGTATGTGCCCAAAGGCACACTGCTAAGAAGTGGCAAAGCCAGAGTTAAAAGATCCAGTGTAACACCACTTCATGCTGTTGCATATATAAGACACTTTGCTGATTTTTCCACTTACTTATTTTATTGAGCCGGCTACATTGCAGAGACACTAGGCCTAAATCTGAAATAAAGCAAACATGTTGCATCTTTACTATGTATTTATAAATATCACTTCTGAAATACTTTACAAGTTAAAAATAATTTTAAAAATGAAAGACAACAGAGAATATGAAAGATGCATTTTATAACCATTTTAAACACTCTTTGTATTTATAAACTGAAATAGGGCTCATTTAAAAATATACAACTCAAGATATGAACCTAGAACAGAAAAACCTGTATAAGAAAATGAATAAAATAATTATTTTATGTTTTAATTGAAAAAAAATTCCATTTAAACCTTGACAAGGGAAGTGGGATGGGGTGGGAGGGTGAAAGAGTTTGAGGTGGAAGAAGGAACAACCAAGAGGCGTGTTTGCAATTTGCCTTCACTAATCACCTTGTACATCCCCACCACAGTGGAGGATTAGAAAGTGGTGGGTGCACATGTTATTAATTACAGACTGGCAGACATTCTCCAGCTGAAATTAATTAATTACCTTCCTTTGGGTGGGAGAGGCCTAGTGTGGTGCTTGAGAGGTAGGGTCATGAGTCCCTGTATCAATTTTGTATTTGATTATATTAGTCCTGACAAGCTTTTCGCTAAGGACATTATATAGTTCAGTCAATAGTGATTTTATTCCTCAGTTATTTCAACACCAAATTACTGGAGATTGATCTTTGATATCCTTGATGCTCTGTTTTTGCAGGATTCTGGTTCTTATTCATTAAATACAGATATTTATCATTTTTGTATGAATTTCTACTTAGAATTATTGTCCGGTGATTGGCATATCTTATTTGAAGATGATTAAATACTTTCCCATCATGTGTAATTTAAAAAACAGAGAGGGACTTACTTTAAATCTGAAAGAATATGAAATCCATCATGGTTAAGCTCAACAAAACCACAAAGGAACATATTAGTAAATGTTACCAGCACACATTTGGAAGAATTCATCCACCCATTCATTTGATTGGGCATTTATTAACCAAAAATATAGTTAAACACATTCTGGAAGGGTATGCTACAAAGAAGAGAGTGTGAAATGGCTGTACAACAAAGACCCAGGGTGCTATGGACAAACAGTATGTTTGATATTGCAATACAGGAGGAAACATAAAAGTCAATATCTTCTGTTCAGTGGGGGGCCTTTTTTAGGTCACATACGACTTGGAAGTCATTCTTGTTCCAGTCAGAATCTACAGCAGCCACTTCAACATCAGAGGGTTCTCAGAACAGTGTGAACTCAAGCACAAGTAGAAGGATAAATTGCAGCAGGCATTTTCTAGGCCAGACATGGGGAAGTCGGCTCAGCATGGTTATTTGTGCTAACCAGTTTGTAGCAGGCTAAGAGTGATAAAAGCACAACTAAAAGCTTTCTATTTAAATTTGTGAACATCAAATGGCTGTAGTTGAAGAGGTTGATATATCCCTACAATGCACATATCATTAAATATTGCAGGTAAAACAAATAACATGGGACACAGAATAAAATGGGAGAACAGAAAGGAATCCTAGAAACCACCGATCAAAGATACTTTGACCATTGGTCAAAGATGGGCCCTTGACAGCACCCATTGACTCAGCTTCAACTCCTTAAGGTTTTCTTTAGTAATGTGATCTTCAAAGTTAAAAACAGAATGGTACAGTATGATTGGTAACATATATTTTATATATGCTCCTTAAATTTCTTAAGTCTCCATAGTTTATAATCTCTAAATTGTGGATAATAATTCATACCTAACTGGGTCATTATAAGAATTATATTAGTAAAGGATCCTTTAGTGAAAGATCTGACACATACAGTATTTAATAAATGGTAATAATAATTCATTGTTATTATTATAGTGATTACAAAAAATAAACACAAACAGTATTTATAGTATTATGACAATTGTTATAGTATAAACTATGAAGTATAGATATAATAAATGTTATTTATACATAGTAAGTATAAATATTTACAAACAGTAATTATACATAGTGTTTTATATTCATTATTAATCAACATGATTAAAGATGGAAAATGATAATAATGCAATAATTTTGATAATAAATCAAAGCTACTCTGCCAAAGTTACATAATTTCATAAGCAAATTACTATATCTTTTTGTACTGTATGAATCATCAACATACCCTTGAGGACTGCATCAAAAAGGACTCCCCTCTCATCCCTGCAGTCCTGTAACTCTTATGAGATTGTAGCAGTCTGTACACACTAAGATTCTGAACTTGGTGGTAACGATGGTAAAAGCTGTTAGTAAAATCTTTCCCTATTTCTCTTTATGCATAGTCAAAGCACAGCATTTATTGGCCAATAAAGCCAGCAGGACAATATTACACTCGCATTTATAGCATAGTAAGAATCTTTTGTGTTTGCATAATCCTCTAACAATTTATAAAGCTCTTGCTTGTACAGTAAGTTATTTGAGCTTCACAACAACCCTGTAGAATTATCTGTACTTTATGGCTGAGGAAATGAAGTTCACTAGAAAGAAGAAAAAAAAAACTTATCCAAGATGAGACAGCAATAAAATGTTTGATTTGGGGTTTTATCCCTTCATGTTCAGTGCTCTTGGCATTATAGCATCCTTCCTAGATAGCAGAACATCAGTAGGGGCACACTGATAGAAAATTTAGATATTCACTGAGATTAGAGAATAAAATTACAAAAACCAGAAGTAATGTTTGAGACTCTTAGTTTTCTGAATGTAAAAGGATGGTGTTTATGCCCACCCTAAAATCAATATACTACAATGTTTTCTTCCTAATGCAGGTTGAGTCTAATTCATCATATCTATTTCCTGGTCTACTCACTCTATAACCTTATACAAGTGATCATCTGTCCAGCTAACCCCCAGCACCTCATACCCTCCCTCTGTTGTAACACTCATCTCAAGTGAGCTACCTGTTTAATGTTTGTGTTACTTGTGATATTCTGTGGCAGTAGGAACTTTAATCATCACACCTGTCTGTATTTATTCTCTTTACAATGTGAATTTTTGGTACCTAACATTGTATCAATTCTAAGCCTAGGCTGTAAAAAGGCTTTCATGTTTCCTCTCGCCTCTGCCATCACTAGAAGATGATCATGTTCGGGCAAGCCCCTTAGTCACAGGAGAATATAAAATGACAAGTAGAGGCAAACCTAAGTCAGCTGACCTCCAGCTGCCTAAATATGTGAGGGGCTGTCAACAAAAATGGCAGATTGAGGACCTCTACAATTTCTCCACTCTCTTCCATAAAAACAATGGGAACATGGTAGGAAGTTGTTACTACCAACATGTTCAGTGCTATGAAATCAAAGGTTTGCAGCATTTGGGGGAACATTTATTCAAGAAAAATGTCTGAACCTTGGTGAGAACAGCAATCTTCATGGCATTTTAACTTCTCTTATTTCCATGACCCCTAGTCCCTGCTCCATGGTGTATTTGAAAACCAACAGCCCATAGTCACAGGAAAACCAGCAACCTGTGGCAGCCACTGGAGAGGGCAGAATGGGGTGCAGCTCCTTCAAGGTCCCATTACCAGAGAATCATCATTATCTAACCTTTCTAGTGGTTTCTTAGATAACCCCATTCATAATACTGCCTTTATTTGATCTGACTCAGAGTTTTCCCCATTTGCAAACAGCCTTTTCCCTGGGAACATTTGTGGAAAACAATCAGAGGCAATTTTTTTTTTGAGACAGAGTCTCACTCTGTTGCCCAGGCTAGAGGACTGTGGCGTCAACCTAGCTCACAGCGACCTCAAACTCCTGGGCTCAAGAGATCCTCCTGCCTCAGCCTCCCGAGTAGCTGGGGCTACAAGCATGCGCCACCCGCTAATTTTTTCTATTTTTGGTAGAGATGGGGTCTTGCTCTTGCTCAGGCTGGTCTCGAACTCCTAAGCTCAAAGGATCCACCCACCTCGGCCTCCCTGAGTGCTAGGATTACAGGAAGTGAGCCACCTCGCCTGGCCTAGAGGCAATTTTTTAACATAATAGCTGCCTAATGGGGTGTATGTCAGTTGGGGAAAACAATAGGCTGACCAAAAAACGTAAAAGCAAAACTGTGAAATTAAATGTCCATAAAGAGCTTTGAAAACCTCTGACATGGTCCTGGGAATTGAGAAGACTGTGTTCATGTGGAAGATTGAGTGCATTCCCAGGAAAGACCTGAGAAGGCCCTAATCTCTCACCCGTGGCTCATCTTGCAATTCTGCATAACCAAGAAATTAAAGTTAAGGTAGAGTTCTGAACTGCATAACTGAATGATGAAGGCAGGTCCCAACACACATAATGGAGTTCTTCAGTAAAAATGTGAAACTTATTGGTTACAAGCATTTAAGGAAATCTCTGTTTAATCATTAGCTGACCACACACCTAACTGATAGAAACTTTATTAGCACCCCACCCACACACACGTGCATGTTAAGACTTCAGAAAAGTGACACTACAAAGAAACAAGCAACAACAACAAACTCCAGGAGGGGCTTGAATCTGATTTCAATGGTTGTCACATTACATAATTTAAAATATCCAGTTTTCAACAAAATATTACAAGGCATGCAAAAATCAAGAAAGTACAACCCATACACAGGAAAAGAAGCAGTCAACAGAAACTGGTCCTAAGGAAGCCCAGTTGTTGGGCTTTCTAGATTAGCCAACTTCCAGCCAATCCCCAGAGGCATGGGCTAAATAAATGCTTACTATACTGTGCTTCTGAGCTTTGGTGGTTATTTGTTATGCAGCATTACTGTGGCCATAGTTAAGATGTACAGATTGTAAGGATCATGAAGCCACTGGCACATCTATACTGTTCATTGCTATACATACAATGCCTAGTACTTTATAGGTGCTCTATAAGTATTTGTTAAAAATGATTTACTTTTAATTAAAAAATATACTCTTCTTTTAGCTTTAGTCTCCTCATTCATAGAATAAGCATACTGAAGTGTTTTTTTAAAATTATTATTCTCAAGACCTAAATTGCCTAATTATTTATAAGTTATCTGAAAAAAACTGCACCTCAGCCTCAGTTGTATTGTATGAGATGAAAAAGTTGCACATAAATAATGGAAAGATTTATTGAATACCCCCTTAATGCCTGATCCTGGAAGTGACTTAGGAACTATGTTGATAAGTGATTTTTTTTTGTTTGAATAAAAAAAATATGTTTTATAAATGTGGTATATTTGGTATATTCTCAAGACATGATGTTCTCATTTGTCTTCTTTCTTAGCTCTCTTCTACACACCTAATGTGCACTTATTTAACCACTTCAGTACGAGTGTCGACTATAGTCTATAGCCACAGATGAACGTGCACAGCCAAGTGACGACTTTAGCCGACAGCCATAATATGAAGGCGCACAGCGGAGCGTTGACTTTAGTCGACAGCCAAAAGCTTTTACTTTTATAGCTTTTATCTCTGCAGCTGCAGTGTGTACGTTCAGCTAATTAGGTACCATGAATCTGTAACCTTTTAACAAGTCCTTAGTTATTATAGTTATTTTCCTAAAGCTGCCTGTAAAGTAAAATAAGCTTTCAGTGCTTTAAAGCTTTCCTCATCACACAAGAGCAAAACAGATTTGTCGTCAATGCACAGCACAGACTATCGTGCGGACTATGAGTGCCGGCTGCGGGCAAGATTTTGCGGCCGGTGAGTGCCGTACCGAAGTGGTTAAAGGAAAAGGGACTTTGTTTCCATAGTTATATTTCATAGTATAATAATATTTCAGTCAACTCCATATGGCAATTTTCCTCAAAAAGGGTATAGTATTTTGATGGAAAATCAAACTGCATTTTAACTATAAAAATGTTTCTGGTTTGACTATAATTCTTTAGTGTTTGGGCATGTAATGTGAAATCTGAGGAAAGAAGATCCAAATATACCCTCAAAATTAATGAACAAGAAAAAAATTCTTTGAGATGTTGTCTCAAGTGTTGCATTTTGAAAGCCCAAACAATATTCAGAAATGGTTACAAAAGCTATATATGACAATTCCACAGCAGACATCATACTGAATGGGTAAAAGTTGAAAGAATTCCCCTGAAGAACTAGAACAAGTCAAGAGTGCCCACAAACCCTTCTATTTAACATAGAACTGGAAGTCCCAGCCAGAGCAATCAGGCAAGAGAAAGAAATAAAGGGTATCCAAGTGAGGAAAGAGGAGGTCAAATGATCTCTTTGCACTGACAATACAATCTTCAATCTAGAAAACCCTAAAGACTCCTCTGAAAGACTCCTAGAATTGATAAAAAAAATTCAGCAAAGTCTTGAATTACAAAATCAGTGTACACAAATCAGTAGCATTTCTATATACTAACAACATTCAAGTTGAGAGTCAAATCAAGGTCTCAATACTATTTACAGTAGCTTCAAAGAAAGTAAAGTACCTAGGAATATACTTAACCAAGGAGTTGAAAGATATGCACAAAGAGAGCTACAAAACACTAATGAAAGAAATCATAGATGATACAAGCAAATGCAAAAACATTGCATGCTCATGGATGGTAGAATCAACATTGTTAAAATGTCCATACTGCCCAAAGTGATGCACAGATTCTAGGCAATTCCCATCAAAATATCAATGTCATATTTCACAGATCCAGACAAATTCTAAGCTTCATTTTGAACCAAAAATAGCCCAAATAGCCAAAGCAATCTTAAGCAAAAAGAACAAATCTGTAGACACCACATTGCCAGACTTCAAGTTATACTAAAATGTTATAGTAACCAAAACAGCATAATACTGCTATAAAACATGAGACATAGACCAGTGGAACAGAATAGAGAACCCAGAAATAAAACCATATAGCTATGACCACCTCTTTTTCAACAAAGCAGACAAAAACATACACTGGAGAAAGGATGCCCTATTCAATAAATGGTGCTGGGTACATGATAGCCACATGTATAAGAATGAAAAAGGAACCCTATCTCTTACAATACACGAAAATCAATCCAAGATGGATAAAAGATTTAAATGTAAGGCATGAAACCATAAAAATACTAGAAGTAAACATAGAAAATACTCTTTAAGACATCTGCCTAGGCAAAGAATTTATGACTAAGACCCCAAAGGCAAATACAACAACAAAAATAAATAAATGGGACTTGCTTAAATTAATAAGCTTCTGCACAGCAAAGGAAATAATCAGCTAAGTAAACAGGCAACCTACAGAATGAAAGTATTCACAAACTACATCTGATAAAGGGCTGATATCCAGAATCTATGAAGAACTCAAACAAATCAGTAAGAAAAAAACAAACAACCTCATCAAAAAGTGGGCAAAAGACATGGACAGAAGTTTTTCAAAATGAAATAGACAAATGGCCAAGAAACATGAAAAAATGCTCAATACTATTGTCAGGAAAATGCAAATTAAAACCACAGTGAGACACCACCTTACCCCTCTCAGAATGGCCATTATCAAAAAGTCAAAAAACAATAGATGCTGGCATGGATGCAGAGAGAAAGAAATTCTTATACAGTCTTGGTGCGGTCACAAATTAGTACAACCTCTATGGAAAACAGTATGGATAGTCCTGAAAGAAATAAGAATAGACTTATCATTTGATCCAGCAATCCCACTACTGGGTATCTACCCCCCAAAAAGAAGTCATTTTATCAAAAAGACACCTGTACTCAAATGTTTACCACAGCACAATTCACAATTGCAAAGACACAGACTCAAATTAAGTGCCCATCAATTCAAGAGTGGATTAAAAAATATCACACACACCACAGAGTACTACTGAGCCATAAAAAGGAATGAAATAATGTCTTTTGTATCAATGTGGATGGAACGGGAGACCATTATCCTAAGTGAAATATATCAACATAGAAAACAAACACCACATGTACTCTCCAGTAATTGGGAGCTAAACAATGGACACATCTGGGCACAAAGAGATGTAAAGGTCATTGGAATCCAAGAAGGGGGGCAGGTGGGGGATGAGCTGTAAAAACTTACCTATCTTGTACCATGAACACTATTCTGGTGATGGACACACTAAAAGCCTCAATTTAAACCTTATCCAATGTTTCCCTGTAGCAAAAACATTTGTACCCCCTTAAAATTTTGAAATAAGAAAAAGTAACAAAATAAAATGGAAAGTAACTAAATGGAACACAGTTTAGAGTCACCTTTTACTATTTAAATTTGAATCTGAATGGTGTGTTCTTAGTATTACTCCTTACTCTTAGATATAGTTTCCCTTCCCTTAGGTATTTTCCAATCTAAAATAGGAGAATAAAAACATACATTATTAGTTACGTCAAAATGTATTATCAAGTATATACAGAGCACAATTTTGGTCAAAGAGGAAAGAGATTCCAATTTTGCTGAAGAAAATAAATCAGAGAATGTTTCAATGATAGTGTGACACTGAATAGTACCTTGAAAATTAGGAAGTAAGGCATGGCTGGAACACGAACAAGAATAAGTACAGAGACAAAGATGTAGAAAGACATTGCAGATCAAGGGAAAATCCAAATGAAAACATAGAAGGTGGTGAGTTGGAGGATGGGTTTAGTAAAGTTGGGATAATATCATGGGATATCTTGAAAGTCAAGTAAGGAATCAGTGCTTTACCTTTTCATTTCATTTAGAATACCTGAACCTGATTATCTGTACCTCCAGTCCAATCTATAGAACCTTAACCACTTAGTACCATTTTACCTCTGATTTCAGAAGATTCACCTACAGTAATACTTAAAATGAATTGCAGACACATGGAGAGACACATGGGGTGAGGGCTCCGTTAGATAACTATGCCAGTAATCCAATCAAGAGAATACTGTAGTAGTCCATTTATCAGGCCTAAGTGATAGGACTTGAAAGTAGATTTTTGAATCTCAATTATTTTCCTACCCTACACAATCTTTTACTAACAAGGGACAATTACAGGATATGCATTAGGCTGTGTGCATGGAAACAAACTTAAATGTGAAACAATCCCTTTCTTCAAGAAGCACATAGTCCAGAGGAAAATAAAAACCAGACAAATTATGGTATTCATGAAGTCTTACTTTTTCTAAGTTATGTCAAACATTGATAATAGATACTCAGTCCATCTTGGGTAATTCAGAGAAGGCTATTGGGAAGATGTAAGGATAGAGATGATTTATAATGTAACAACAGGAGTTAATATGCAGAAGGGAGAAGAGTAACATAACAGATCTGGAAGCAACAGAATGCCCAGCCAGAGTGAGCAGCAAGAGGATTCTGGAGCTCTGACTTTTATAATTTAAAAACAATGATGAATTGGCAGAAGATGAAACCAGAAAGTGGGATGTGTAAGTAGGAACAAGATAGTGGAGAAACACAGTAGGCCATGCTGAGGAGCAGCCTATCTCCTATCGGAAATGACAAAGCACTGAATGATATTAGAGGAAAAAAAAATACACAAAAATAAACCCCCCAAATGGAAGAGTGGCATAGTCAGGATTGCTCTTCAGAGAGTACATGCAGGAAGTCCTACAGGCAATGTTTATATAACTAGGTCAAACCTAGAGGCAAGGAGACTTGCCAGCAGGCAATTTTATACACTAGAAGAAGAGGGAAAAAAGATGATGGGGTCCATACTAATATTCAATTTTCAAGTTCTTGCCTGTAATTCTACATGCAAATGTTATGATTTTTGATGACCTCATAATTGATATTTTACTTGAGTTCTTTTTAATTTTACTTTAAAATAGCTTAACAATTCTCAGTAATAGAACTGCCCAAACGAAGAGTTGGTGGTCCAACATTTTAGAAAAGGGCACCTGGTAACAGTACAAACCAACATATGGACTCCTATTTCAAATCTGGGCTAACTATTATGCAACATAAAACCCAAATAAGCTTGCAAAGTATGTTTCCTCTCCTTTAGATTTGATTTCACTTCCCCAAAAGAATGGTTATGTACATACTGCAAGATTCAATATCATAGAATAGAAATTATTAGGGAACAAAGGATGGAATGAAAAATCATCTCTATGCAGCAAAATCTCTTTAGAAAACTAGAGGGCCTGCTTTGCTTTTACAGAGAAGGTCCCTTGGTCCTTACAAAGTCAGTTTAAAACACAGATAAAGAATAAAGGGTCTTTTTTCTTAGGATTTTAAACATTAAAATGCTTTGATAAAAATAAATATATTTGAAAACCAAGATCTTAAACAGTGATAAATTCATTGTTAATTCATTTGAATTTTTTAATAAAAAACTCAATACTAACCAACTGAAATCCAAGTAAAGACTCCCAGAAGATAACATAGGCATTTCAGGAAAGAGAAACATCTAGGTTAGACATCATTCATAATGATTGATACCATGTTGCTATATCAGAAACGGTTAACTAATAACCATGCTAAGTATTAAGAATCAAAGACCAGAGGATCTAAAAAAAATAAATAAAAATAAAAATACAGTGGCTGGCCAAAGTGCTAAAACAAAATTTAATAATATTATAATTCTCATCAGTTATGGAGGCACTACCATGAGTCAAAGTATTAATATGTATTTATTGATTGATTATCTCATTTAATCCTCTCTTCTAACCTCTGAGGTCCTTACAGGTTGAGACACAAATTAAGAGAGGGTAAATACTCTCTCTTAATACTTTCCTCTGTGACACAAGGGGATACAAGGACTAAAATATGAACCCAGCTCTTCTTGACTTAAAAGTTTGTTTTCCTTCAATATACAAGAAGCTTGTCTTCCAAATGCCAATGATTGTTCTTTTCAGGGAGGAATGGAACATGAAAATCATTACTTTAAGACAGGAATTTTCTGAATACTAAATGTTTTTAGCAAAATTGAACTTGTGCTTTAAATGCTGCCACAGCAAAAATGGATCAAGAGGTGGAGACCAAGTGCTCAGCCAGGCTCACTCAGTGGCTAAGGAGCTCTCTCTGAACTTCAGTATCACAATGCACATATTTCAAATTTGAACACCAGAAAAATGACAAATCACTACATGTCATCCGTCATCCCCTTCAGGGATGGACATGAATAGTCAAAACCACATTGTTCAATCTTTGAATGCCAAGGGCTACTGAACTGCTGGAGAAAAAGTTTAACAACTCTGCAAAACATTGTGAGGAATTAGGTAATTAAAAACTCCATGATTTCCAGGATGCTGTTATTTAATCAGTTAATAGCAAAGTAACAACCTTGACAGTAAAACTGTTTAATATGTCCAGGAGGAAAAAAAAATGACCTGCGAATTATTCAAAGACTGTCAAATGCCTTTCAAACAACCTGGAAACAGACAAAATAAACAGTTTGGAGACAGCTGAGAGAATTTTGGGACAGCTGAGATAGGTAAGGGTATGGAGGTATGGACAGAGGAGAGAAAGAGAGAGGAATAGAATAGTAGATTCATCCTTAAAAACAGCAGTATCATTTCTACCTTCAAATACAAAAATAATTTTATCCAATCCAGATCCATGGACAACAATAAAACCCAAACAGAACAACAAAAAAGATTTTCTCTGTAATTTTTTTAAATGTAAGGCACATTAGACATAGATAATTTATAAGGCACAAAGCTATTCAGCATGGATGTATGACCATGGACCATTATTATGGTAATTATGGAAGTTATCAGTTACTGAGACTCATAGCCACACCCTCAAAGCTTGCAGTCTCATATAAAGGAAAAGTCATGTGTATAAATGTCTATCTAAACCTCGAGGTATTTCTCACTTTGTAAGATGAAATATAATGAGAGAGTTAAAAGACTGATAAAATCCAGCCTTGAGAAGAGGAATTCCAGGAAGACTACATGGAGGAAGTGGCATTTAAATGTTTACATTCTATGTGTGCTTTGAAAGTCAATTCAGAATTTCAGAGTGCAGGTTGAGGGAAAGAAAAAAATATAGCTTTCCAGTGGAGAGAAAACAAAAGTAAAAAAAAAGAAAAAAATGCACTGATAGTTTGAATGTAACTCTCCAGCATGATGTTAATATACCAAGAGTTTTATCTTAAGTACCTCACAAAAAACTTAATTAAAATATTGAAATGTGTAAAGAACTTTGACTATAAATTAGAACAAAATCAAGGTTTTTCTTAAAATAGTTTAGTCTCCCCACAAAAGAGTATGTCATAGTGAGTTAGTGAAAAGAGTTGAAGGGGAAGGTATGTTTAACAGACCTTGTAATAGAAGTTATCATGTTTTTAAATCAGGGAAGATATCCTGAAAGAATAAGGTCTCAGGCTTCCAAGAGAGAAACCAAAGTCAGACTAGATTCTGCAGAAAGTGCTATATATTTGATAAAGTCACTAAATCATAGGGAGTGGAGGGGAACAGGGAAGCGTCAGGGGCCTTGGAAGAAGGAACTTAAGCCACTAAATTGCTTCCTCTTTCCTAGCTATGTCTCTCACTGGGATGAATTTATTCTCTGATTCACTTCTTCTGCATGGATGGAAATGTAGCTATTGGCAGCATCTGTATTCACATCTCCTTCGCCAACAGAAAGGAATTGAAGTGCAATATTTTTTCTCATTCCAAATTTAAATATTAATAATAATAACAAAAGAGCACCGATCTGTCCATCAACTGGAACAATGGGAGTGAATTATTTTAATTGGTTGGGCAAGATTTCTACTCAGTTATTTATAATATACATGAAAATGACAGCATCTACTCTTAACGATTCTTCTGTAAAATTTCCAGTAGAATTCAAGAAAGATGCAATAAAAATGATAGAATTTGGGGAAAGTTCCGTAAGCTTACTTTCATGTGGGATTGGGGGGAGGAGAAGTATATAAGTTTAATGCTAAACAAAATGTTTTCAAAGCTCCAAAAAGTCTACTTACAAAGTCTGAATTCAAAGTTAAAGCAATGATACTATAAGCCACATGTGATAGATATATAGATAGAGACATACATAATATAAATCTAGATAGAGATATTTATTTGATTTTCATACAAGCCAGGTAACTTTTTTCTTTCCTAAACATACACACATATTTCTGCCTATATTAATCAAAATGATATTATTTATTTTTCTATTTTTAATAAGTGTCTTTTTTATACAATTCAAGAATATTTTTTCCTTTTTCTCTTAGAGAAAAACTCTTCAAACCAGATGGTCGATCTTAATTAATTCTTATCACAGAGACATCTTTGTCATAAAGCATTTTTCACAGTTGAACAGTATTATATAAGCCCCTTTGTTTACTGAATTACTAAAAGAATGATTTTTCATGAGGGAAGCAGTCACTGTAATTTTATCTTTTATTTCTTCAACTTCCTTGGCACTTAAAAGCAATTATAACATTTAGGCTATTGAGTCTTCACTGAAGCAAGAGACATGTTTGTTTTAAATGCTTATGTTTTCAAAAAAATGAATTTTTCAGGATTTTTATGTGCTGCAGTGTTTAGTTTCAAAATAAATACTGCAAAGGCTACATTTGCCAGCAGGTTGTCTATCTATATGCTTAAAACTTGTGCTCGCCATCAAGGCATCCAGTTCATGGAAGTGTTCATTCTTTTTTTT
>VBSM01000949.1:3132930-3199688 GCA_008086735.1 Cheirogaleus medius
AGAGACGCTCTAACTGGCGGTGTTTCTCGTCCGCCATCTTGCTCCGCCGGAAGTGTTCATTCTATTTCTTTTTCTTCCCTTGCCTTCCATCTTACCTCACTAAAACATCAAGTCAAATCACCAGATACTTATGCCATAAAGAAACATTTTTTCTGAAACAGACAAGCACTTAATGCTTCAATTAGATTTCAGCTAGGAAAGGTAATGCAATTATGATCTATCTGTTAATATTTTGGGAAACTTTAAGGAAGTGAATAGCAAACCATGGCATGGTCTCTCTCCCCACCCCCAGCAGCCCCCCCCCCAAACACACATACATACACACATTCAGGAATTTAAAATAGAATTAAATTTCTTGAAAGAAAAGTTTCCAGTCACAAAGTCCCCACAATATGGACAAAACTGAGTTTGATGTTATTACATATTAACTTCAATTTTCAGAAAAATCCTTCGATGTCACATGGTAAGCAAATGATAAAGACAGGATCTGAACGTAGGTTGCCTGACTCTAGGAGCCGAAGTTATTTGCATTATACCACCATGTCTCCTTTCCTCTCTGACTAAAAAATACGTATTCACAGAGTTTTTACGGTTTTTTCCCCTGAATTCACGAAGGTTGTTTTTATGGTTTCAAGTAAAATGAGTAGATTCATTTTTATCTAAATATATCATCAGAAATAAACATTCAAATTCATCAAAACCCTCAAATTAATATAAATGAATATGCATGCAAATGTGTGTGTGTGTTTTCTTCAAATTGTATTCTATTTTTATAAAGGCACTGTTTCCCTCTTATTGGTTAGACTGATTAAACATGCTGATTCTCCCTCCTCTGCTTTAAGTAACTTTGATATTTGTCTGGTCAAATATATCAATTTATCTATTTAAATTTATTCCACTTTTGAGATACACTTCACTGATACCAGGGTTAACCCATGTAATACTCCCATTAAAATGCAAAATATATATATATATATATTCTAAATAGCATGCATTGAAAGTGGTATGATAGTTTTCTTTTTCTGCTTTAACTCCCCCTCATCTCTCTCTAATCAATTAACAGTATTGGAGAAAGGAAGGCTGAAATTCAGAGGGAAAAAGGGAACATTACAATTTTTCAAAATTGATTTATTCATTCATGTAGCAAATATTTAATGAGCGACTTTTATGTTCTAGGCACTATGCTAGGATTGAGGTACAATGGTGAGCAAAAATATAAATTATATGTATGTATGTATTTATAAATTGATAGACACAGTTGCACATATTTATCATGTACAACATGAAGTGTTGTGGTATATATACGTTGTGGGATGAATAACTCTAGCTAATGAACATATGCATTACCTCACATAGTTATTTTTATGGTGAGAACACTTAAAACTGATCTCTTAGCATAGATAAATTATTATAGATCTTATAAAACTGCTTAGAAAGTTCTTTATAAGGATGATGAAATGCAAAGAATTGTATGATATTTATAAGTGCTTTAGTAATTTTTTTAGAGCAAAACAGTTTTTGCTGTCAAAAGTATAAGCCAATTGTAAAGTATCATTATGCTATGAATTAACAGGCTTTGAAATATTTTAACTATTAATAATTTATTCAAGTCAACCAAATAAACCCATAAAGAAAAAAGAAACTTTTTATGTTGCTTGATAATGACATTGATGAAAGGCATGCATAATGGTATTTTGATCACAAACAATTTGAGAATTTAATCTCTGTATATTTCAGAATAATAAATACATTTTCTTGTTGCTTTTGCCTGACAAGCAGCATTGAATACTGCCTAAGGGAGAGAGAATCTGTGTGACCAGCAAGTATGGCGCACTCTGTTTGAACTCAATTTCCCTGTAACTCTCAGTCCCTCACGTGTTGCAGTTCTGTGGTGAGTGGATGAAAGCTCTGATGCTGAATTTCAGTAGAGAAGTCAATCTTTATAAGTTGTAAATATGTCACCATGTGTAGAAATGCCAGTTTTACTCTGAACTTGTAATAACCAATGTAATATTTTTCTCCTTAAAATACATCATTATTGGCTTTCCTCACATCATTCACAATAGTAATCAGGAGTTATAATTGCCTCACACTTTTGAATCAAGTGAACACTTCAAATTGCACAAGAATAGTTCTGTTGTATGAAGCGATACAACAGTCTACTCTTCTGCTATTCAATCATTCTATGAAATAGAACACGCTATTTCTCTCTGAACATGTAATAACCAGTGCAGTCACCTGAAAAGGCAGATAACTCCAGATCAATAAGGCTGGATTGTAGCCTCTATGAAAATATCTAGAGAGAGGGGGAATAAAATAAAAGTGTCAATCAGAAGTAAGACTAATCAGCCTTGTTTGAAGGATATGATTTGGGGGTGGAGAAGAGGCAGGAAAGTGATGGTGAATAGCGACCTTTCAATGTCCTTTGGAGGTTGTGCTTTAATTCAAGGACACCACTTGCCAAGTTTCCTTTAATCCTTCAAAACAAGAACAGTTAAATATAATTGTCCTGGTGCCTCTGTGAAACAATTCAACTCCAGGGCATGAAGAAGATTTGTCTCTGTTCTAGAATGTTGAGCTACACCAAGGCTATGATAATATATGGTCCAACTGGTGGAATGTTGCCCTGTTTGATTACAGTTATTAGAAGTTAACTACTTGAAAACTATTTTTTAAAAATAACAAATTCACAGATACAATGAACTCAAGGAAATCCAGCAACATAAACACAAAGAAAGATCCATCTAAGCACATTATAATGAAGTTGCAGAAAACCAATAATAAAGAAAACATCTTAAAAACAGCTAAAGTTAAAAAGATGCATTATATAGAGAGGAACAAAAATAAGAATGGCCTCAGATTTCTCATCAGAAAAAATATAGAAAGACATTTTTAAAGTGACTAAAAAACCAAAATAGAATTATATGTCCAGGAAAAATGTCCCTTAAAGATGAAGGTAAAATACAATCTTTTTTAAACAAATAAAAACTAATAAAAGTTCTGCCAGAAGACTTGCATTATAAGAAATATTAAAGGTAGTTTTTAAGTTAGGAGGAAAATTATAACTGACTGAAATTTGTATATTTTGTATATATTGTATATTCAATATATTTATATATATTGAAATTTGTATACACAGGGATGAAAAGTGCCAGGCATGTGGATTACAAGGCTAATTATATAAGATTTCTTTCCTTTGAAAGATCATTGGACTCTGTCAAGCAAAATAATAACAATGTATTATAAGATTTCAATGTGTCTAGGTGTCTTGAAGTATCTTGGGCATCATAGCAGGTAAGTGTGCTGACATTCTCCAATGGGATACCTAAAAATATCTCTTTGCTAAGAATACTTGCCCAAGTCTTCATGGAGATGTTGAAGGCTTCATCTTAAAGGGCCTAAGAGGACTGGGCATATTCAAGAAACTGGAGGGAATGTGGTTCTCTGTGTCTGGAGTCTGGAGTCTGGATTACAAGGAGCGCAGATGAAAGATGAAGCCATAAAACATAAATAAACCCAAGCAAATACAAGAGAATGTAGCTGAACAAAGTTTTGATTTTTTTTTCTTTTCTACATTTTTATTATGCATCCCTTGTTTATCTTGGGTACCTTTTGTCCTCAGCGTACTCTTTTTTTTACCAGGAGACATAAGAAACAAAAATACAAAAATAAAAACCTTCATATGACCTCTAATGCCAACTTTGAATTACAGTAGCTCTTCTTTTCTTTTATGTCTTGCTTCAAGGTACCTTCATTACCCTGTTCAAGTGAGCCTTGGAATTTGGATGCATCTTGAAATTTCTCAAAGAATAATTTGGTAGGAAAAAGATTTAAAAAAAAACTATAAATACAGATATTTTATGCTCATTTGTGCCATAATTTAGAATACCAAATGCATTTCCTTTCTCTTTTATGAACACAAAAATGATATAAAGGTGGAATAAAATTTCAACATGAGTTTTGGTGAGGATGAACAAACCATATCAAAACCATAGCACTCATATAATTAAAAAAATTTTTCCTTTCACTTTTATTTCTAGGAAGTAGAGCATAAATATTAATTAATGTAATAAATACTATTTAATATATTCCTGGTCCCTTGACAATTATTCTTCTCTTATTTGGCCAAATTTCCTTTTTTAATATTGTAAGTCATGTCAAGTCATTTTTAAGTATAGATAGAGCATGATGCATTAATGCCCCTTTCCCAAATTAATTGTGCTGATATAGTTCCCCTCAATGAGTCCATATGGCTGAGAAAGGGTGAAAAAAATGAAGATAGGATGGTTGGCATGAGCTAAATTAAAATTTAGTATTAACTTTAATCATCTGGAAAGTGTACATTTATAGAGTCCATTATTTTAATTTATAACCTAGTAGAACCTGTATATTACTGGCTGTCTATAATTTCAGTGTTCATACATATTAAATAATTTAACAAACACATTCCTTGTGTCAATGCCTTCATAAATGAAGCTACAGTCAAGTACCACCTATGCCAAATATTGGTTCGTTTTGCTGTCTCAAAATACTTAAAAAAAAATTATGTCCTAAAGACAGACAACTTAATATCTTCCTTTTTTGTTGCATGCCTCCAAGAGTTAGTACTCAAAGGATTGAGTTTTTATAACAACATTCAAGAGGATATAAGAAAATGATCTATATTCCGTCTTCCATGGCATGATTTAACTGGCCTACCTGTTGCTGGTGAAGAGTATCTACTGACTATGTATATACTTCCTTTCATTTTAAATTAAGAAGCATGTCTTCTTCTTTCTAGATTCTTGTAAGTTATTATTATTCACCATTCTTCATAATTTTTCTTCCAACTCACCAACAGGGAAATAGAGGAGAAATGCTCGCCCAGAGGGCATTTTGGGGTAGGGCTCTCTTCACACTGAAAAACTTACTTGGCCTTTTTTTTTTTCTTAAACCTAAATAAGTTTTTTTTTTAATTCATATTACAATGATGATAACAGTACCTACATTGTGGGGTGGTCAAATAATATATGCAAAGTACATAACATAATACCTGGCACAGAATAATGAATCAGCAAATGATTATGATTATTATTATATTCCCTGGAGTGTTATTTGGCAAACATTTCTTACTTGGTTTTAATAGAAAAAAGAGAGATTCTGTTTTGTTATTTTTTAAAATAAAAATACGATCCAATTAGTGTTGGGGAAAGTGAGGGAGAAAGAAAGAAAAAGAGAGGGAGAAAGGAAAGAAGGAAGGAAGGAAGGAAGGAAGGAAGGAAGGATTGCTGCATCTTTGACAAAATGACACTTCAAATGATTTATAAATCTACACTTTTTAGTTCTATTTATTGATAAAATAGATTTATGGATTATATTATTAGGCATTTGAACAAACATGCATATATAGGCCAGGAGAGGTGGCTCACGCCTGTAATCCTAGCACTCTGGGAGGCCGAGGCGGGAGGATCGCTCAAGGTCAGGAGTTCGAAACAAACATGCATATATAAGGATATTTGTTTCAGGATTATTTTAATAGCTTTTATATTAAAAGCTTTTAATAAAAGCTTTAACAAAGCAAAAATCTAACTGAAGGAGGATGATTGAATAAACTATATTACACAGATTATTTTAATGGCTACCTATTCTCCATATTTTCAAACATTTTTAAATGTATGATGTTGTACACTTTTTCCATACTATATAAACAAGCAAAATATAAATTTTAAAAATATACACACATACAAAAAAAATTTGAACATACTTTCTAGGGGCAAAACTGGAGTTTCAGCCTTTTATGTGGTACTCAAGAGAACACTAAATGAAATTGATAAATAAATACAGTCAAATAGGAAATGATGAATGAACATTCAACTCTTGAACATACAAGTACAAAAGGTATTAAGGAGGGTTTTCCAGAGAAACAGAACTAAATAGAAAGAGATTTATTAAAAGAAATTGGCTCATGTGATTATGGGGACTTAAAAGTCCCAAGATCTGCATTTGGTATGTTGGAGACTTAGGAGAGTTAGCGGTGTATTTCTAGTCCTAATCAGAAGGCCTGAGTGCCAGGAGAGCACTCAGATGGTGTGGTTTCAGTTTGCAGGTCTGCAGGTTGAAGACCCAGGAAGAACTAATGCTTCAGTTCATGTACAAATGCAGGGAAAAAACAGATGTCCAACTCACAGAAGTTAGGCAAGAGAAAATTCTCTTGTATTTGAGGGAAGGTGAGCTGTGTTCATCTTAGGCCTTCAACTGGTTGAATAATTCCCACTCACATTAGAAAAGAGCAATCTGCTTTATTCATTAAGTCTCTCAATTTAAACGTTAAAATTATCCAGAAACACTCAGAATAATGTTTGACCACATATCTGGGCACCCCAGGGCCTGGGCAAGTTGACACATAAACTTCACCACACACAGTTTACATTTGAAAAGTGAGTAGCTCCATGTTAATAGATAAGGATTATTAACAAAAAGTTATGGGTTGGTATGCTGAGTAACAGGAAATCAAGACATTTTGTCAATACCTTTCTTGGAAATAAAGGAAGATGACCCATATTCTAAAAATTGATAGAGTTTCAATCTGTGTCTGAGCACTATCCCCCTTGATTTGAGATTCTATCATCCCCTTCAATTCTTATGTAATGACTTTCAGTTAAGGTTTGTGAGGACATGGTGACTATCTCTTTGTCCTAATTACCACTTTTTTCTTCAGGTTGTTCCCTTTAAGCTATAAAAGCAAACTGCCAAAGACTTGGAAATGAGCGAAGAAAATCACTGTGTGTTTTTTGGATAAGGGCTGGACATTGTCCAGTGAACCCTCTGGAATTATCTAATTCCACAGGGGTGTCATTCATTGTCTTTGATTGATGAGGCTACTTTATAACTATGTACAGATAGAAGTTAGCTTGATAAAAAATGATAGTAAATCCTTTTTGTCCAGAGCAACACAAATTAATACTGTTCGAAGTGAGAAATAAATATAAAGTCCTAAGCCTCGCAACTGCCTGAATGGGAACCCCAGAGAAACTTTAAGACTGAGTTCCTGGCCATAATGGGATGGGAGGTCAGACAGGCCTTGTTATACCTCCTCCCTCGCTAAATGCCATTATGCTTTCTTCCCAAAGACTTTCTTCCTTTGGTTAAACAGAAACCAGCCCTTTGGAAAGACTGGCTCCACTGCAGACTTCAACCAACCACCTACTGCTGCTCTTCTCTTTTTGCGGTTTGACTCAACTGACCAGCATTCCTTCCTGATAAGAGACCACTGATCACAGAGTGGTTCTAGTCAGTCTACAGAGGACAAGGACTAAGAATTTTCATGTCCTCTGCGCACCTTTGACTTTAGAGGGCCAAGAATTCCACCCTTGGATCATGCTAATGCCACCATTTTTTGAACATGGGCCCATAAAAGGGCAGGAAGCTCAACTGCGCATGTGCATATTTCTCCATTCATAAATACTCATAACTCCTATAGCTTGTTAAATATTAATATGCATTTTCAGCCATCTTGCTCAGCATAAATTCCTATTCCCTTTGCCCTTCTCTGGAAGTGCCTGCTCTTGGTTTCTGGCGGCAGGCTATATTACCTATCCTGCAGGCTGCAACTCTTTATGAGAAATAAAACTCTCCTTTCCAAATTTATGAACCTCGTCATTCTGCAGTTGACAATAGTAATGCAACAAATTTTGTTTGGAAGATAGTATAAATCTCTGTCAATTAAATTATCATTTGAATAATTTCCAATATATTTCTAGTTTCCTTATTAATTAACAAATTATATAAAAATTTGACATACATTCATTTCATATTGTTTATATTAATTTATATAGAATGAAATATATATAAATATTTATATTTGCATTGTGCCTGAACTTCTTTGTTAAAATTCATTGTTCTTGCAATTACTTTCTCAAAAATCTGTTTTATCCAGTGGATTACAAGCTCAGTGAAGGCAAGGATCTCATTTGTCTTGTTTATTGCTATATCCCTGGGGCTTAGTATCAGGAATTTAGTAAAGGTTCAGAAAATATCCTCATGGTTTCTTGAATTAGTAAATGCAAATGAATCAAAGATATTTCAGAGCAATCAAATGAGTCCTAGGGGGAAAAAGTTTCATTGGTATTAAGAAAACATTGAATGGCCTCATTAAATCAGAAGATGCAAAGTGTTTATATGCAAAATTTATAATTCAAAAGCCACTATTTAAAGGGTATCATTGAATATCACTGCTAGGAAACTGCAGTCTTTTTGGAGCGGAGTCCTGTAGTGTCAAAAAGGTATGGACTACACTACTATTACAACTTGTAGCATAAACAGATAAGAATGCAAGATCATCTCCTGTATAACCTATACCTAGACACTAAACACAGACACATATCTCTTATTTATTTTTCTCATTTTAAAATTTTTATGTTTAAAGACAATTTTGTCATTTTTTCAATTAAAAAATTCCAGTTCTGGTAGAATATTTTTTGAGAAATCAAGAAAGTCAGTTTTATGAAATATTTGAGTTTTGTATACATCATTCAGTCAGACTTAGATCCATTATCAACTGATGCAATTTGTTTAGTACTACATAGGTGATTGAGAGAAATCAAAATGTGCCACCCCAAAATACATTTCTTCAGCATGTTTGAGATGGCAGTTCAGAGGGGCTGTAGACACTGGAATAGCTCTGAAAAGCTGTCCTTTGTGGGAGACATTTGCATCTGTAGAGGAAATCTGCATTAGTGAAGTAAACAGCAAATACAAACAGGCTTTCTCCGAGGTCCCCTGTCTGCCTTACACAGATCTAAGAAAAATTTACTAATAGGAAAAGAAGACTAAAAGTCTGATGCTTTCTAAGGTCTGAGGGACTTTTGCCACAGGTTACCATGGATATTCTTTCTGAGGGCTGCTACCTGAGAGGCTTCATCTGTATAAGAAGACAGCCTTTGCTCACCATGCCTTTCTTCCCCTCTCACTTCCATTATCTGTCACCATGCTCCAAGCTTCTATTTCTTTCTGTACAATATAAAAATTTCAATCATATGGCTCTTTTCTGAGTCTCAGATTTTTTGTGGTTCCTGTGATTATACACATTATTGCATTTGTATGCCTTTTCTCCTGTTAATCTGTCTATTGTCAATTTATTTCAGCAGGATAAATTAGTTATCAAACCTTCAGAGGGAAAGGTTAAGCTTCCCTACATAATCTTATTAAGGCCAATGGAAACCAATGATACATATTTCTTGATGGACTCAGAACTCTTGTTAGTATTCATATATAAATTCCTGATACATAATTCTCAATGAACAATGAAATAAAAGAGTACCATTTCTTTGCTCTGTAACATTTGGAATGAATTTTTTTACTCTTATTATCTGTGGTATGTATATGTTATAGAAACAGTGAAATGAGATCAAAGAAAAACAAAACTGTAAAGAAACCTTGCTATAGCAGCAGTCTAGCTCTTCCATAGAAGACAACAAAAACAAGAACAACAACAAAAAAAAGATCTTTGAAAATCAATTTGTAATTCAGATTAGGCATTAAAAAACATAACACTCACAGACCATTAAACTTACATTAAGGTTCTAAAATATCCAAAGATCTTTCAGTATCATGATCTTTAGTAAGCATTCCTGCTTTAGAGCTGCAAATAGGATACCTACCAGAAGGCTGTTTTGCCTTGCATCAGTATATTTAGTAACCATGAGAATTTCAGGTGATTTTTTTTTTAGCATAACTCCTGAGTACTTCCTTTTTTTCCAATCTCAGAGCATTTCTGATGAGTTAATTATAATTTCCAAGTGACAGATCTCTCCCTCCAATAAATGATACTGGGAAAATTAAATCACTGTGATTATCATCTAGATTAGCCTAATTAGTAATTAATATGTTTAAAATTTTAATAGGATGGAAATGGTCAAAGAGAGTGGAAATAGTCTCATTTACCATCATGGTTTTCCTTATCTGTTTATGAATTTACAACCTGCAAAGGCCAAGGAAAGAGGTAGCTTGCTAAAGCATACTTTTTCAATGGGAAATTATAAAGTGGTCTTTGGGTCACCATAGGATATACTTATTGATGCATTAAGACCTGAGTTTGAATTCTGAACCCACTAATTAAATAACTCTTTGAACTTCGATTTCCTTATCTATAGAAATGAGGTTGGGGGATCCATTGGGGAAATACATTGAAGAGTATTTGACCTATAGTCTGCACTTAAATGTAGAAGAATCAACTGAATTTGTTAATACTACTGATTATTGAAAGGAATTGCTATGACTGTCTTCCTGACTAAGATAGTTATTTCACCCAGAACTCCTACACAAGTTTCTTTAGAAGTTTAAAAAAAAAAAAAAAATGGAAAGGATAGCCAGGAAGACAACAGGAAGCAGAAAGAAAGAAAATCAAAGCATAAAATGAAAAATTGACAAAGACAATAACAAACTGGGTGAAAATAAGTCAATGAAGAAAAAAATGCACAGCAGCAGTTGTGTCTGGCTGCATGGGTGCAGTTATTTACTTGTTATATAGTTTTCTAGCACTTTTAAAATAAGCGGCTAAAAGAGTTTCCCTAACAACAGAGCTGGTAGCCTAAAACATTGAGACAAATTTATTACCTACGGGCTGTATATCTTCAGGCAAGGCACTTGATCACTATGGTTTACTTTGTTTATCTGAAGGTCTTAAAGCAAATATAGAGTTAGCATCCTTCCAGCTTGAAGATTTCTATACCTACGATTCTTTGAATTCTGGTGCCCCAGTTTAATCTACTGACTTCAGTTTTATCTGAGTCATGGTCAAACAGTACAAATTTTTACTCTGTAAACCATTGTTTCTTCCCCAATTCTATAACACTTGCACCATATCCCCCTTTTTCCTGTTCTTAAAGCCTTGGTTAGTTTGTGGGGAAAAAAACAAGTGTACACTTAGAGAATACCTTCAAAATAAAATAACTGCTTAGTCATGACATTCTTCTATTAATCAACTTGGATAAACAATGTTGTAATTAGCTATACTTCGTAATCACTAGGGAGATAAATATCATAACTAATGCTGGAGAAAGTCCATGAAATAATCATCTATATAGTATCTTAACTGCTTCTCCTCCCTTTGTTCTTTAGAAAAAAAAATTATGTCTGGTGTCTGTGAATTCCTGAGTTCTTATAAGAAAAGACAAAGAAGACAATTGAACTATATTTTGCAGATTAATTTAGAGTTTTGAGGTAGGTAAAATGGTGAAAATCACATAAGGAAGCTAGAGATTCCTAAAACTGTCCTTCCCAAACTATACTGTGCAGACAGATCACTGGAGGGACTATTAAAATAATGCAGATTCCGATTCAGTAAGTCTTGGGTGGGACTTAAGATCCTGAATTTCTAAGAAGGTCTCAGATAATGCTGTTGCTGCTGGTCTGAGGATCAGGCTTAGAGTGGAGAAGAAACAGATTGAGCCCCTCCTGCACTCTCCTTGAATGCAGTGTGAGGTGAAGTAGTCACAGCTGCTCTGCCATCTTGCTTGAGATGTATACATAGGACAGTTCTTTTTTTGTTTCAGTTTCCTTCTCTGAAAGAGAAAGGAATTTTACCTATGTTGGCAAACAAGTTATTCAATAGAATATAGCCAAATGAAAAAATGACACAAAATATTCTGTTACTAGGAATTTAGTGAATTCCACTGATGCCAAGGATGAATTCTAAAAGGTAGACAAATCTGAGAGTCTAGCCTGGAACTGCTATGGACAGGTAAAAAGAAATATGAAAGATGAGTTCAAAAACTCCTTGGCGATACATTAAAAGGCTTTGGGGGTGTATATTTGTCATGGATTTAGCTAACCAACATAAGAATTGAGGCTAATGAAATACCATCAATAATCAATTACATGAAATATGTGAGCAAATCCTTGATTAATTTTATTAGAATTTCAAATGACCATGTTGTTTTCATCTTTCCCATTAAGAAGAAGGAAAAAATCAAGTCAGTGAAAGAAGTGCAGAAAAAAGTTAATTATTCAGGCTTGGTATCTGATAGTCCTGGGCTGAAATCTTGGTTCTATACCTTATCAGTCGTTTTGCATTGCACCTCTGAAATTTTACTTTCTCACCTATGGAATGGGAAGTGGTGGTAATTAATAGCTCTGATCTTATATGGCCATTGTGAAGATTAAATGAGATTATTCATAAACAAGGTTTTGCACTATTTTGTCATATCAGAAATGCTTTTTGAAAATTTAAACAGCAAAAAGCACATATATTCACATCTAAAGAAAAACCAAAAAGTTAAAAACTAAGCCTTTTAAAAAGAAAGCTACCTTAATTATTACTCACCAAGATCTTAATTTAGGGACAATATGTTTCTAGTGTTCTTGAGGCTATCACTGTTTGTTACATGTTGATAAATTTTCCCTTTCCCTAGAAATATCAAATTTCAATTCATGCTGCTGACCATGCTGTCCACAGAGATGCACTGTGCTACTTTTAAAATCTCTTTGAAAGTACTATCAATTTTGCTGATGGCACATTTAACCTGAAACTTAAACTGAGTAAAAAGGACAACCCAAGGAAACAGTAGATTTTTAATTAGAAATACCTAGAACTTAAAGACAGAAAGACTTAAATGAAAATCCCAGTTCTAGTAAGTCTCCAAACTTCAATAAGTCTCATCTGTAAAAGGGAGGTGACAATCAAGTTATGAATTTGAAAGAGGTAGCAGATACAAAAACACAAAGGAAGTACATAAATGTGTCCTGGAAGTAAATGATTTTGGAAAGTTCTTCAATTTTTGTAGTGTCCTGTATGATGAGAATTTCACTTTTACTGGTCCTCATTCCTCAGAGAAATTCTGAATTTGAATTTCAGTTGAATTCTGTGACCTAGAATTCCACTGCAAAATCAGACAAAATATTGCCATAGTAAATAGATTTTCTGTTCGCTTTCATTTAACCAAGAAAGCCCAACAATGTTCACTACCACTCAAATTAATGAAAATTTTATAATATGATTTATTCAAAACTGTGATTCACAACTTTGAATTTTTCTTTACCCTGAGGGGGGGAAATAGGCACATCCTTTTGTCTTACTCCTAAGCTGGTGTTGGGCTACAGCACCTAGGGCTTGACATCCTATAACCTGTTACAGGGTCCTTTTTAAGGTCTGAGTTTTTCAGTATTGGTTTCTCAGCCTGGTAGATTGGACAGGATTAAGGCACAGGACTTTTCAGCATAAAAGAGTAAACCCTGAGATTTCAGAGATAGTTAAGTCCTTAGAACATTTTCTTAGTTTTGGAAGGAAAAAGATTTACAGGAGCACAAGACTAGTCAATATTCAGAGATTCAATAAAAAGACAGGATGATCAAGACATATGACATGGTGCATTTTGTCCTCAAATCGGGGAAACAGTTTTGACATTTCCCTTTTTGCTATGATATAATACACTTTCAATGTAGTAGTGGAATCTTCTTGGAATTAAGTCGTTTATCAGAAGACTAAATGTATGAGCTGTCTTGCTTCACTCTGATCCTCAGACTGAATTTTTGGTGGATGCTAAAACGTATAATTATAGTTGAGATTTGTCTCTAACATTCTGATGGTAGCCCCTCTCTCCAATTCTGACTGAAGGTTACCAACATAAATTCCATGAATTTCTGTCTTAAACCAAGGACAGTTTTATGGTTCAAATGGTAGATTTTTGCTATATTTTCCCCAGAATATAGGGGTACAAACGTTTTGGTTACATAAATTTCTTTTGTATCATTTGAGTCAAAGTTAAAAGTGTGTCCATCTCCCAAATAGTGTGCATTGTACCCATTAGGTGTGAATTTACCCATCCTTTCCTCCCCTCTCCCACCTGCTTGATTTCCAATAAATGTTATTTCCATATGTGCACATAAGTGTTGATTGATTACTTCTAATTTAATGGTGAGTACATGTGGTGTTTGTTTTTCTATTCTAAAATATAAAGTTTAAGATCACATGGCTGTTAATTTAAAAATCTAAGTTTGTGTCTGTTAGTGATAAAAATAATAACAACTATGATTTTTGAGTGTCTAAGTGTGAGACATTCTATCAAATGTTTCACTAGAATCCTGCCAGGTAGATGTTTTTATCTTCATTCTACAGGTGACAAAACCAAGAAACTGTAATCATTATCCAAACCCAGGACTGTCTGGTACAAAAGTAAATTATTATTTCTGAATTTTTCCACAGTCTAATATAATTGGAAAAATTAGAAATGTAATTCATAGCTAAAATATTAAAAAAGAGAGAGAGAGAGAATTTTCATTTCCAGAAAAATAGAGGAGATATATTTTTACCTATTTCTCTTGGTAAGCACAAATACAAAATTTTGGGCATTATACATAAAACAAATATAAGACTCTGAAAGTTGGGGAGAAGAAGGCATGCTTACTAGGAACCTCACAACCCAAGGAATGGCATACTGGTGAGTGATAGGTTTTCTTTTTGTTTCATGTACCCCAGACTGAAGCTGAAGAAGCCAGCAATCCATAAATGCCAATAGGCACAAACAAAAATGAAAGTCTCCATTTTTTAGCCAGAAGACCCAGTAATCCTACTGCTAGTTATTTATCCCCCCAAAAGGAAATCAGTATACTAAAAAGATATCTGCACCCCATGTTTACTGGAGCACTATTCACAATAGCCAAGATTTGGAATCAACTTAAATGTTCAACAATAGATGAATGGATAAAGAAATGTGGTACATATACACAATGGAACAGTATTCAGCTATCAAAAAGAATGAAATCTTGTCATTTGCAACGACATGGTTAGCACTGGAAGACATTATGTTAAGGGAAATAAATCAGGCACATAAAGACACATATTGTATGTTCTCGCTCCTATGTGGGAGTTAAAAAAAATTGAACTCTTTTTGAGAGAGAGTAGAATTGATAGTTACCAGAGGGTAGAAGGGCACTAGGGAGTGGGGTCCAAAGTGGGCATGGTTAATGGGTACAAAATATAGTTAGATAAAATGAGCAAAATCTAAGAATTGATAGCACTATGGGGTGACTGTAGTCAACAATAAGTTATTGTATATTTTTAAGTAACTAAAAGAGTAGAATTGAATGTTACCAGCACACACACAAAAAAAAATGATAAATGCTTAAAGTGATGAATATGTCAATTACTCCAATTTGATTATTGCACATTGTATGCCTGTATGAAATCATTACATGTACCCCATAAATATATACAACTATTATGTACCTATAATGATTAAAAATAAAAACTTTTTTTAAAAAAAAGAGAAAATCTTTGGGATATAGAGCTAGGCTGATTCTAAGACTGGATACCAAAAGCACAATCCATAAGAGGAAAAATTGGTAAATAGGACTCCATAAAACTTCAAACTTTTGCTCTGTAAAAGTCTCCCTTAAACAGATGAAAAGAAAAGCACAGCATGGGAGAAAATTTTTGTAAACCATGTATCCAACAACAGAAAGAGGAAAACACAAAAACCTCACAAAATTCAAAAGTACAAAAACAACCCAATTAGAAAATGGACAAAATCATGAAGAGACAAGTCACTTCAGAAGATATACAGGCAGCAAATAAACACATGGAAAATGTTCAGACATGAAAGTCATTAAGGAAATGCAAGTTAACATTACAATAAGACACATCTATGTAGTATACCTATCAGAATGGCTAAAATAAAAATTAACTGATAACACTAAATGCTTGGGAGGACGTAGAGAAACTGGATCACTGATACACTACTAGTGAGAATACAAAATAGCATAGTCAATCTTAAAAAGTTTGGCAGTTTCTTAAAAACTGATCATAAAACCTGTTATGAAAACTTCTGTTCACACAAAACCTATACATTAATGTATAGAAGCTTTAGTTGTAGTAATCCAAAACTGAAAACAACTCAGATATTCTTCAATGTATGGTGCATCTCTGCTACAAAATAGTATTCAGTAATAACATGGAATAAACTATAGTACATGCATATAACCCAGATGAATCTCCCATGAATAATTCTGAGTAGGGAAAAAAAGCCAATCCCAAAAGGTTACTTACTGTAAGATTCTTGAAATAACAAAATTATAGAAATGGAGAACAAATTAGGGGTTGTCGGTAGTAAGGAGTGGGTGAGAGTGGGACTGAAGTGATTGTGGCTATGAAAGGAGGAAGAATCCCTGTGCTGATGTAATGTTCTCTGTCTTGATTGCACCAGTATCAATATCCTGGTTGTGACATTGTTCTATAAATTTGCAAGATATTCCCTTCGGGTGAAATTGGGTAAATATTGTTTGTTACAACTGTATGTGAGTCTACAATTACCTCAAAATAAACATTTAAAAAAACAACAAAAAAGTTAAGGAGCTTAGAAGAAATTATGGATTTTAGCAAGTCATCATTTATCAATATTTGTTAATTAAAGTATGTGCAAATTGATGTGAGATGTTAAGAACAGGGGAGACCATGGCTAGGGGGTGCAGGGATTCTTTAATACTCTAGCAACTTTCCTGTAGATATAAAACTTTTGTAAAATAAAAACATTATTAAATATTCAAATAAAGACATAAATTAGAAAATATGAAGATTTTGTTACACCATTTAAAAATGGTGTAATTTCATCAACAATTAATTTCATCATTGTTTACTATAGTAAAAAAATTAAAAATCTATTAAATAAATCCTTTATATCTGTACACTGGAAACTATATATGTATGTTATTTATGTGTACATATATTTAGAATAAAGAGATACAAACTATATTTACTGAGATTGGAACAAAAAGGCAAATATATCGGTAATGAAAAAATGTGGTATGCCAATGTGTAAAACATGATTATCACTTGATATTTTTATTATACAAAGAGAAGTATATATGACAACACAGATGTATATATGGCTATGCTTTTAAAGGATTGTATGCAAAGTTCATGATGATCAAGTTTTCTAGTACCTCTCAAAACTCAGATATAATTGTGAAATTTAGTATTGGGATCACTAAATATACAAACACACCAGACTCAAAGAAAACCTAGAAGTAGTTTATTCAACCCAAATCTGACTTGCCCAGGATATCACAATTATTAGGTGGAAGAGGGAAGGGATCCACACTCATGTCCCCATTCTAAAAGCAGAGCTCATTCTACCACACTTTAATTCCTGGTATGGTTAAAAATGAAAGAGCTTCCTTCTGTCTTTCCTTTATCTTTTTTCCTCCATTATCTTTTGCACATGTGTCATACATAGTAGGTGCTCATTAAGTATGAGTTAAAAAGAATAAGATGATTTCTCCTTTCTTCCTTTCTTCCCTCGCCTGGTCTCACCACTTCATAGTTGAGACTGTAAAACTTGGCAATTTCCATTCACAGCTTTGAATGATTTAGAATTCTGTTTTGCATTTCATTTCAGTTTTGTCTGAACCCATATGGTAAAGTCAAAACTCCAAACAAATCTGATAAATTCCATCTTGTGCTAGCCATTCCCTGTGGCTTGGTAAAGCACTGCGAGCTTTCACACTACTTAATTCTTCCTTGTTCCATGACCATCTGTATTTGCATCTTCAGACTTGGATAGCCTCACAATTGTTTCTGAAGCATAGTATAAAAGAACTCCAGTATGTTCATTTGTTACAAGTGAGTTTCTAAGAGACTAAGAGAGTAAATAAACAACCAAACTGAAAACACAGAGTTTGCAGTACTGCCGTAGCATCATACCTCAGCACAAGTACACTCACCAATAAAAGACAACTCTTGGAGTTAGAACGCTTGGGTTTAGCATTCATAAATTGTCATTTACTAGCATAAATACTTATCTAGTAATCAATATTTATCAAGTCCTAAGGATAAAACATGCATTGTCTTATTAAATTCTCCAAGCAACCCTTTGAACTAAAAACACTAATTTTATCCCCACTTAATTTTTTAGTTTGGTTTCATTCATTATCTATCGAAGTGCTGGGCACTCAAAATTTAATTATTTTCCACAGACAATGCAAGTTACATCTATGAAGATGTCACCAAAAACATGTTGGTGGTCTTCAGAATGGATTTTACATTTGAGCTGTATCTTGAAGAAAATGGGATTTGAATAGGCAGAGCATGATGGAAAAAAAAAAATATTGTGCCATAAAAAACTGGCTACCTGTTTGGATTGGAACCCTGTTCCTCCAGCTCTTCACCTGTTTGGCTCCTGCTCATCACTGAGACTCAACTTGTTACCTCAGTGGCAGCTACATTACTCTTTCTTGCATAACTGTAATTTGATTGTCTTTATATTATAGCAACCATCATTTTTTGAAAAAAAAAAAAGACCATTTTGTATAAGAAATCCAAAACAACTGTAATTGAATGAGGTATTCAGACAACAGTGTGGCAAAATGTATGGCTGGAGAGCAGTATGAGGTATCTGATGAATAGGAAGGTGACTTTAGATCTAATTATGCATGGCCTTGAATGCTAGACAAAACATTCTGGACTTCATTCACTTGGTGACGGTGAACTGAAACGTGGAATGTTGTGACCCTCTCGCAGCAGCATGAATGATGTATAGAAGAGGAATCAGAGAGAGGGACACCAGGTAGGTCTTCTCAGATTAATTGGTTGAGGGTGAACATGAGCCTTGAGCTCATTAATATGCTTTGCTCCCTATTAGACTTTATGTCCCGTGGCTCATTAATTCGCTGTTGATATAGCCTCAGGCTTGTGTTTCTTCCTCGTTGAATTCATGCAGTAAAGATTTTCCTTTCTCTCTTAAAACTATATCAACCTCCGGCCTTGCTGGGCTGTGCAGCATTTGCCAAATCCTTTCTGAGCACTTGTAACCCAAAAGAGAGTTTGGTTTCAAACGTTAACTAAAAAGCTAGGGGGCGAATCATTAGCTATGATCAGATCTTGCTTAGGCATCTATTTCAGAGACTTTCCACAACTGAGACATGGTTTCTTTGTTATGTCATTGGTCTTAACTTCCCCAAAAGATGGAAATCATGATAATTTGTGGGTTTCTTTTATTATTAGCATGTTCATTTGATGGGAAGAGATGGAATAGGCCAAGGCAAAGGCTTAGGTAATTTTTCTTCTTTTTTAATAAATTGAAAATATTTATATAATTTTTATGTCTCTTGCTACATGTATACACAGAAAATAAACATAAAATATAAAATAAGTGGGTAAATACATTAGAACAAATGGAAGAATGAGACTTAGAATGAGATGATAAAAGTGGAAATGACACTAGTCCCACAGTGGTTGTCCTGAAAACCTGTACTCTTTTAAGTGATGGGCCTTAAATTGGGTCCAAACTTTCTTTTAATCAACCTAGGGCCTTTCCAATGCCCATTGAGGGAATAAAGGGAAAACTAAACAAAAACACTGAAACATATATTCAGAAGCACACCATTTGATTTCTCCAATATCCAGTGGTACCCACAGTGATACTGTAGGTTGTAATAAAAATAGCCCTTCAAAATATCCTTGTAGTATAGTTGCCACTTCAAAGAATCTTCCTCAATTTTACCCATTAATATAAGGCTAAAACACATTTTAAAAATTTTTTGAGGTTGGATGGTGGAAGGAATACAATAAGGTCGTTCAAATATTTAGTTTTCTATTCACCTTACATAATCCAAAAATAGGTCTTAAAGCAGGCATGCTGAGTGTCAAATGATATAGGTCTCCAGAGAATCTTCTTAAGTACATGGTTGGGGCTACCCCAAGGTCCGTTAGAACATTCCATCTTGGACCAAGTTTCTTTCTGGAATACCACTAAGATAAACTGGATGTAAAACATACAGCTAAGGAAGCAAATGAACTAATTTGTGATACAGTGATGATAAATATGTTAGTTTAATACTGAAAGCCTTTAGCAAAATTATTGGCTTAGATTTTACAATAATTAATTATAAATTTTGACTTGTTAACTATAGTTTCTTGACTTGCTAAGTAAATATCTATACCTAATTGATTTGTTTTTGAAAACAAAATCTAAACACAAGGCATTGCTTGGAAAAGAAGACAAGAAGATGAAAGAAGATACAGTCTCTAAGCATCACAGTCGCCTAAATTTGGGAGCTGGAGAGATGGTTGGTGGGCGTCAGGGGGAGGATAAAATACATTAAAGACAAATTTCAGCTTCATAGTCTTGCAAATGGTTCTTCCAACTTACAAAACATATAAGTTGGATCACATCCCATGGTAGGTTAAAAAGGAGAGAAAGTTTTATTTTTTGCTTTCTCTATTGAGCATTTTCAATATCTTTGCTGAAGAACTCGCTAAGTTATTTACCACAGATGTGTTGGTAATTATGATATATTATAAACATTTTCATTGCATAATGGTCCTCAACATCTTCCACCTGTGACCTGGTACCTGCATAGCAAGCAGTCATGCAAAGCAGGTAGATATAGGCTGCCAACTTCTGATAAAATGATTTTTTTTTCTCAGATGTGCCATTCTCTTAGGGTATTAATGTTTACCTAGGCATTTTTTTCTCAGTTTTTAAAATGCTTTCACTTAAATGCATCCTTTTATCCTTAAAATATTAACAGTTTTAAACAGAAACCTTTCTAAATGACATACATGCTTCATTGTCTTCTTAAACCAAGTTAAGATAAATTTATATTTATTGTCTAAATGACCCAGATCTTATTGTATCAATAATTAGGCCATGATGAAATAAGCCCCATTAGGGAATATTAATGATGCAAAATCAAGAAATAAAACTCTATCTCCTTTTTAACCTACCATGGGATGGGATTGCTTGTGCTAAGTGGTCACATATGTCCTTGTCATATGAGCACTTGATTTTGTTTTAAAATAATAAATAATTGTCTTCTACAGTACATGCCCAACTGCTGTTCAGTGGTTTTGCTTACTGGTATGAATATTCATTCCTACACTTGGTATCATTCTCCCAGTCCATCCCCTTATAGTGGGCATCACTTTAGCTTAAAGCATGCCAAATTTAATAGGGGCAACACTGGATGGTTGCCCATCCACAGCACTTACGTGGTACCTGATGTACCTCAGGAACTCTGTTAGAAACCTTACTTCTAGGGCTTCATTTTCTTTCATAATTGCTTAGGAGGTAGCTTTTATTGACTCTGGTGAGGATAAGAATCCAAAAATTTCAAGAGAGATAATGTTCTGATTTTCACACAGTAACACACACACACAACTAAAGCAAACACAACAAAATACTCTTGGAAGGAAATCTGTGAGAGCATCTGTCATACAAGTAAATGAAGTAAGTGAATATTTCTAGACAAAAGAACTCAATCCCACACAGAAAATTGTCTAGAGTTAAGAAATTTGTATCTAAGGCAAAATAATTGAAACATTTGGATTTTCTTTCCTTTTGGGGAGGGAGTATATTTATTATTTTTAACTGTGTTCTGTTTGTGCTAACTGCTATTGAAATTCAACCACAGGGATAGAAGAGGACCATGCATGTGGTGAGCAAGAAAGGTGAAGGAGAAAAAAAGAGATGATGAGATTACTGTCCTAGGTGCTAAATATGCTATTTAAAGGCTTCAGAGATGAAGAAAATAAGTTGGTTTGGGGACAAAGATGGTTAGCTATTGGCATGTTGATTTTGAGGTGCCACAGGTGTATCTAGAAGGCACCCTGCAGTAGGCAGTTAGTTATACTGTTCTTAGGATCCTAAGAAATTTATAGTCCTTCTTGACCACTCTTTGGGAACAGGCCATTGAAGCTATTTGTGTTGTACCAAAATCATGCAGTATTTAACCTAAATATTTATTCTTTATCTGTACTTATCATTTTTTGTAATCGCCATTAAGGGCATTTGTCTAAATTTCCACTTTGATTTCTTTCCACAATATTTTTGGTTTATTCCTCACCTTGACCAGGCTGTTTCACCAGCCTCATCTAAGAATATCTCTCCCTGTTAAAACTGTCCTCTTCACCTATCTATCATGTGTCATACTCATGGGCAAGTTTCTACAGAGTACAGGCAAAGAGTGGATATCAAAGAGGTTAACTGTATCAGGAGTGCATGCATGCAACTGGAAAACTCCAAATAATTATTTGTTATCCAAGCTTTTAAGCATCAGAGCCTAAACGGAACATTTTTTGTTGTTTTAAGTTTTTACGCGTAAATTAAGTTATTCTCCCATTTCACAGTTTCTAACACATAAGAAAACTTGTTATTGAAAATCATACCCTTACCTTGTTCTGTAGATAAAAACTAAAACATGTGGGGAAAAGAGGACCACAGATAGCTTTTGGAAAGTGAAATATTTGTGTTAACAAAAATACATAACATGACCACAATGGAAATCCCCCACTTCTTACTTTCCCTCCTCCTTCCCAGTTGACTTGGGTCTTGGTTTGTTTTGTTGTTATTTTATAAGCTGTCACAGCAGTAGATGCAGATTGAAGCTTTAGGCAATTGCAATTAAATCAGGAAAAAGATATGCATTCACCAAGGTTAATACAAGCTGCAGCTTAATCAGGGTGAAAACAAACAAACACATCTAAGGACCTCAAAATAAATTCAGCCATTTTAATCACATCCTTTTATTCCCCCAATCCCTGCAATAACCTGGAAGACATGCACAATCAAAAGCTAAATAAATAAGTTTCCAAATCAATATATATGTCATGAAAATTTTCAAGCTATCAATGTAACATGCCATTTCATGGACTATTGATCTCAAAACAAGTCATGATAGTATTAAAGGCAATTTTGGATACAAAAGAAGTATCCTATATATAAACCATAGACCCAAGTATAAACTTAATATAGATTTAATTAACAGATAAATATCTATAATGAGCTCAGTTGCTTTAATCTGTGTTTGAATACATATCTCCTTTTAAATTTGGTTTGAGGATATAAATTTTAGTAAATACCATTTGGTGCTTTCTCCATAGGCTTATCATTATTACATCTAAATACATGTGCATATTACAAATACATAGAAGATGGTCATTCAAGTATAGTAGGCCACATAAATGTTATAATAATGGTTTCTGTGACATGGCATTATATTCATCATCATCTCTTGCCATTATTATTTAAGTAGCCTCCTATTTTATCTGGGTGTTTTCATTTTCTATAGGGAACTCTTCATATTACTGTCAGAGTTATTATTCTTAAAAATGATTTGTATTTTTTTCTAAAAAATCATTCTTAACCAAACTTCATTAGTCAAGATAGGGAATTTAGCACTTTCCTCAATTTCTTGATTCCATTTAACCCAATTTGATTTGCTGAAGATTGGGGACTCTGGAAATACAGTGGTGTGTAGGAGTGGTTTATTTCCCAACTATATGTACCCTTGAAACTAAACACATGCATTCCTATTCTTATATTGTCTTTTAACTATTAATTCTCCAAGGTCTTTTTCACTGATTAACTTTATTCCATGTTCTTTCCAGTCTCTTTGTCTTCTTACTCCACTATCTTTTCTATCATTTCCCTTCTCAATGTGATTGTGGGTATATTCTTTCCCTCTCTCTCCCTCTTCCTCTCTTCTTCTCCTCCTTCTTCCTATTCCTTCTCTTCCATTCTTTCCCATGCTCCCCACCATCTGTCTCTTATCTTACTATTAATTCTAGGTTTCAAATACAGTGAATGAGGCTCAGAGAAATTAAGTGACCTATGCAAGGTCACCTGGCTAGCAAATAGTGGAACCAGGATTCATACTCTGGTATGCCAGCCTGTTTTAGAATAGGCATTACATTATCTTCAACAGTTTATCAAATGTCATGGTTCAAGATAACTAGGTCCTTCTCCACAGAATACCTGCATCCTATTTTATGGAAGCACTGCATAGTAATAGCAAGCCTTCATGTAACTTTTATATGCTAGGTATTTTTCTAATCTTTACTAATATATTTCATCCCTACAAAACTCTAAAAAGAGTATATTTTTCATTATTCCAATTTTATTAATGAGGAAACAGACATAAAGATTAAATAACTTGCTATAGGTCCCCTAACTAGCATAGTAGAGGTAGAATTCAATTTCAGGTAGTTTTGATTACCAACTCCATGCTCCTAACCACTATGCTGTGCTGCCAGACTGAGCCAAACATTCCAGGTGTCTTTGGACTGGCGCATTTAGAACAGACATGTTAGTATACTTCTTAAGATGACATTAGCTTATTTGGCATGTATCCTAAAGACCAAGATAGAAAACCAAGGAAAACTATGTCCTTTCTTTGTCCACAAGCTTACAACCCCAAAAAGAAAGTGTATGCAAACAAGTACATTCACTAAAGTTTAATATGCAGACATATATCATTAGATATTTTGAAGACTCATTCGTATGAAGATTTTGTGGACACTCAGAGAAAAGAATAGTTAATGTTTACTTGTAGAATTTCATGAAATACCTTGGAAAAAAACATTGACTCCAAACTTGAAAGATGACATGTTTTATCTGGGGCAACTAGAAGTGGATTTGTACACTGTCCAGGACATTCTAGAAACCTAAGCTGCATCACCCATGGCCTAAGGAATGAACCAAATAGAGAGCAACCCTTTCAAGCCACTTTGAGCTGAATTAAAACAAACAAACAAACAAAGAAAAACTCCTATGATGTGTTTATATAGGTTATCAGTAATTTTAACCTATATATGTACATCTATTTTTGCTTAGTTTGACCTTCCTAAAATTAATTTGGTTCAATCTGACCTATGTGGCTTCCCTGTTAGATAGTAAAAGATTGATGGATTATATGTTTTATGCTATTTGGAAATGTAATCAATGTGTCACGGATACCTTTAGTAATGTATTGAATAAAAGGCACATCTTTAACTCTGAAATGAACAAAGGCAAGCTTCAAACCATGTGATATATCAGTAGAGTCATTTTTATCGAATTAAAGCTTTACTAATATTTGACATATGGATTGACAATAGAACATATTTGTTTTTTAAGTTGTGTATCTAATTTACCTTTGAATAACAAAATCTGGAAACAAAACATTGTACCCATCATTGTTCTGTCTTTAATTTTGAAACTTACTAATGTATTTTTCTAGAAATAAAAGCATATTAACCCATACATGTTTATGCATGGCATAGTGCTACGGCCAAGCATCATATAACACATTTTAAATGCATAGACATTTTTATATGTTGTCAAATATTTTGTTTGTACTTTTTTATTTTTATATAACTTCAAGCCTACAGGAAAACTGTAAACCTTGTACCTAGATTCACCAAGAGCTTTTATTGGTCTGTGTACATGAATGTGTATATAAACTGTATGTTACACATATAAAACTAAGCTGCATGATCTAATTTTACACATGCACATTTTTTTGAAATATTTGAGAAGTTGTAGATATCATATCCCTTTTCTTCTAATACTTTATTATATAATTCCTAAAAATAAAGATATTTTCTTACATGGGCACAGTACAGGGGTCAGAGTTAGGAAAAATTTACATGGATACAATACTATTATGTACTCCACTGTCCATATTTAAATTTTGTGAGTTATTCCAGTAATGTTTTGTAGACTATTTCACTCTTAGTTCAGGATCCAATCCAGGATTACACATCATATTTAGTGTTCATGTCTCTTTAGTCTCTAATCTGGTACAGCTGTTCAGTCTGTATACTTATTGAGCTTGAGAATTTTGAACATCACTGGATAGTTACTTTGAAGAATATCTTAAATTTGAGTTTGTCTGATTTTCCTTAATGATTAGATTCATATATGCATTTCTGGAAGGAATACAACAGATATAACACCATATCCTTCTCAGTGTATTATATCATGAGGCATGCAATGCCCATTTGTCCCAATATTGGTGATGTTAATTTTGAGAACTTGATGCTATAGTCAAAATGTATGTGCCCCAAATTCTAAATTTATAGATTGAAACTAAATCCCCAGTGCAACAGTATTAAGAGGTAGGGTTTTTGAGAAGAGACCAGGCCATGAGGGCTCCACCTTCATGAATAGGATTAATGCCCTTCTAAAAGAGGTTTCAGACAGCTGCCTGAGCCTTGGCCCCTTCTACCACGTGAGGATGCAGCAACAGGGCACCATCTATGGAGCAGAGAGTGAGTCCTTACCAGATGCTGAATCTTCAGATGCCTTGATCTTGGACTTCCCAGCCTCCAGAAAATAAATTCCTATCATTTATAAATTACCCAGTCTAAAGTATTTTGCTATAGCAGCAGGAACAGACTAAGACACTCATAGTGTATTTGAGTTATCTGTACCATAAAGTTACTATTTTTCCCTTGAAATTAAGAAGTCATTCATGTACAGATATTTTAAAACTAATCAAATATTCTCTTTCTTATCAAACTGTAACTCAATGGTTTTAACTCTACTGATTTTACAAATCCACTAGTTCCTCTGTATTTATTAGTTGGCCTTCAACTATAAAGATTCTCTTCCATTTGTTTATTCACTTATTTATCTATATTGTTGTGGACTCATGGATCCTTTTGGTACTCAGTGAGTAATAATCCATTACTCTTATTTTTATTGTGATGCCCCAATTGTCTCAATTTTGGTCAATGAAGGTCCCTTAAAGCTGGCTGCTGTGTCATTTGGACATGTACTTATATTTCTTTATACAATTCCTTACTTTAAGGCACATCAACATTATCAAGTTTATTGTTAACTCTCTCTGACTCAGCCCTACATTTTACTTTTCCCCCAAGCCACCCTACCTCACTTTTAAAGAAGAGTAACATTTAAAAATTAGGATTTGAATGCTATGCATGCTCTTTGCTAAAGATATGTCATTAATTTATAATCCCTTTTAGTATAAAAAAATCTGGAGAAAATGTGTATTTGTACATTTCTGTATCTATTTTTAATTATTTCTTCATACATTTTTCTATTCCATTCTCCTTCTCCTTTCTCTCCCCTCTCTCTCTCTCACTCTGTCTCTCTGTCCTTCCACTCTAGCTGTATGCTTTGATATTATCCCACAGGTTTCTGAGGCTTTATTCACTTCTCTTCAGTCTTTTCTTTTTGTCTTTAATAAATTGATAAATATGCTTTGATTTCTTTTCAAGTTCACTGACCTTTTTTTCTACTGCCTCCACTTTGTTGTTAAGCCTTTCAAATGAACATTTCAAATATTGTTCTTTTCCATTTTGTTACTTTTTATTTTTTCATTTTACTGTTAAAATTCTCCATATGTTCACTCATCATGATCTTTGTTAAAAGTCTATTGATATACTTATAATAACAGCTTTAAAACACTTATCTGCAATTTACAATGTCTATGTCATTTGGAGGCAGCTTCTACTTATTCCTTTCTCTCTTGATTATAGGTCACACAGTCTTTATTCTTTGTATCTAGTTATTTTTCTCTTATTGCATACTGAACATTGTGAATAAAACATTTTGGAGGAACTGACTGTTATTTTTCTCTGAAGAGTATTTAATTGCTTAATTAACAAGTTAAATTTTCTAGACTCCATCCCTAAATTTTGTGATGGCAATAGCTGAAACTGTTCAGTTCTTTGGTGTTAGCTGTTGCTTTTGCTTGAAAGCCTTCCCTGTGTATGCACAATTAAGGAACCAAGAAATAATCTGGAAGGAATTTATTTTTCTATTTTGATTCCCCCTTCATAGCTTCCTCATTTGTGAGATTACTACACTCCACATCTCACTTTCAATCATGACTTAAAACAGTGAACTAGAATAAACTTTTATACTTTTTCAGTTAAAGTCAACATTCTTCCACACAAGGAAATTCCCCTTGACCTTTTAAAAACAACAGGCAATGGAATGTGACTTAGGCAAAACAAAAACAAAAATATCACAAAAGAAATCAAAGGGACATAAAATATTTCACAGATTCCTCTGTGGTAATGCTAAAGTCATGGACATACATATCTTCAAGAAAAACAAAATTCAAGAATTTTCATTGGTATTTATACATGCAATGTTCTAATTGGTCTCAAAATATTTTTTGTTTGACAGAAAACAAAACCTGTTGCTGGGAATCCATCTTGTAACAATGTGGGCTGATACACCTGTCCATAGATTTGGCCATACTCAGTAGAGACAAATGGAATGATAAGAGATTGATGAGGTTTCTAGGAACTAACATTTAAAAAAAGGATATATTTAAGAATGAGGTTAGGAATATTAGAATAGTCTTTCATTTAAAAATGTGCCCCTGTATATGTGAACTGACATAGGAAATATATTTAATGATTTTGAGTCTCATTTTTCTTTTGCTATTGTTTGATTTTTTTTTTGCTCATATTCTTTTGCTTAAGAGAAAGACACACCTGCATTCCATCAACCCTTCCCACTCCATTCTGGTGATATAAAATAAGGACTAGAAGTCCTGGAAGTTTCTTTTTAGCTCATCTTATGATGAAATCACACACATTTATTTTCTAGGAAGTCACAGTACACAGAGAGCTAGCACCCCCTAAGATCTCTCAGTCAGTATCTATAGCCATGTTTGGGCTGGAGCTCAGCTCTCCTAATTTTGAGTTGTGTGCAATTCCTACTGCAACTGTCTCTCTTATTTTATTTCACTCCCTCCTCTGGGTATAAATGATACAAATACTTCCCCAACAAAATGTTTCGGGCGAGAACCTCAGGGCTGAACATCAGCAGATCTTCTCTAGTTATCCATGGAAATGACTTAATTTCTACTACATCATTGAGGTAGAAAGGAGAGAAGCATTCAGGAGAGGGCCCGCACGCAGCTAACTCAGTGGTCTTTTATTCCACATTTATTAATCACTATAGCCTGGTGCTATGCTGGGCACTGAAGAGAAAGTGATGAATAAGATACAGAGCCTATCTTCATAGAGCTCACAGCCTAGTGAGGCTTATGACAAATACTGTTCTAGAGACATAAAATATGATATAATGGGACAATGATGGTGAGAATAACTCTAGATGAGTGATTACAGATGGATTCACAAAGACAATGCAATTTGTCCTGCATCTTGAGGCATAAATAGGATTTGTCTTGGGTAAAAAAGAGTCTGGAATGGCTTTACAGGCTAAGGTGAACACTGTACCATGTCCTGACTCCTTTGCTTTAATTCAGGAAATGCCGAATGGGATTTTCTAAGGCCTCTATTTCAATGGTTTCATGGTTTAACTTCTCCTGCTACCTACTTCTAGTTCTCTTAGTCCTTTCAGATTTTGTCCCATAGAGTACATCTCAATAAACCTCCTACAGTGCAAACATCCATCTGATAATCTGTTTCATGGAGAACTTTACCTAAGACATAGAGAAAAGGAATGAATCTTTATTCAAAGTACCAAGGAGAGGCAAGAGGCAATGGTTGAACAGGTATAATGCATGGATTTGGTGGGGTTGGAGAGAAGGACTAAAAATGTGCCTAAAAGAGAAGAATAAAGCTTTGCTGAGGAAGTCAGAGCTAATCTTGTGGATACTGGGAGATTAGTAAGATTTTTTGGTAGTACACGACAGAAAGAGAAAGATCAATCAAATGGCTATGGGGAGAAACACAGATAGTGATTGATCCTAGCTCTGTTTCCTCTTCTATCACTAGAATTTTTTATATTAAGTTCTGTCTCTCATTTTTTTTGAAAAAAAATGCTTTTAAAAAATGTTATTGCAGTATGTGGAAGAAAATGAGGTCACAGTTTCTGCTGTCAAATGTTCAAAAATCATCTCAGACTCAAATTATAAGGACAACGGTACTTTAAGGCTCTTGCAACAGAAAGAAGGCCCACATGATGCATTTTCCAATCATGGGGAATGAGAAGGGTTTTACAGGTGTAATGAGGTAGACATTGGTCAGGAAGGTGTTGCAATCTTGCAGAAAGAGATGATTTTCCTTTGCACTTTGGCCTGTCTCAGTGCATGATATCCTAGTTTTGGAACTGTGAAATTGAATAAGGAATTTAGAAAGAGCAGTTAGTCTATTTTCTTGGGAACAAGGGAATCAGTGTGAATTCAGAGTAGAGAATTTTGCAGGTCTCCATACTGAAGAGAACTGGGCAAGAAAGGATGAATTCAGAGATGCTGAGATAGAATGAAAGAATCCTTAGCAACTAGATGTGGAGGATGAAGAAGAATGAAACCTGGATGATTTGGGGCCAAGAATGAGTTGGAAACAAATGATTGGTTGAAAAGAAAGTAATTACTCTTACCCTGATGTATAGTGATGAAGAGAGGAGTGGATTTGTGGACGGAGCTAGTGGATTATGCTAATGGATTCAGTTTCAACTTTCTGAATAGCAGGGTGCAGTGAAAAGGATTTGAAATCTGAGTGCTTGTGAGTAAATCCTGGCCAACTTGCTTACTAGCTCTTTGGCCTTAGAAGAGTGTCCTGTGCTGGAAAATGGGATATGAAATAATACAGACCTCATAATGATGTTAAAATTGAAATAGAATTATGCATATGAAGCTCTTAATTCAGTGAGGTTAGAGAAAATAAATGAATATATCATAAATCATATATATTATCATTATATTCTGGTGATGAGTCATTGAGGAGAAAGTGAAAGGTAATTCAAATTGTAGTAGCTGGAATCAAGGGAGGTGTCTTTTATAATACTATAACTGATTTGTAGTTTTGGGTGAAGTACACACATAAATGCAGAAAATATGCTTCATTCATATGCTAAATGAAATTACATAAATGATCTCAGTAGTTTCATAAATGACATTAGATAAATATTTCTTCCTATTGTGAATAAATATAAGAAATGAAATATAAGAAAAAAACTTTACTGACCCTCTTTTATGTGCCTTATCCTGTGTAGGTTCTGGAAATATGTCAGCAAAGAATGTAGTCATAGTGTACTGCCTTCACAGACAGATTCAAATCCTAGTGTTTCTACCTTCCCCTAAATGTAGCCATTAAGAGCATGAGTAGGGAGTACACTCTGATGTCTCACACTCCTCCTCCTGCCTGGATCGCAGCTGGGGAATGTAAGAATAAATTAATACATTCATTGCCAAATACTTAATGAACACCTTTTGTATTCAAGGCACAGTGCAAGGTACTTTGGAAGCTCCTGAGACAAATTAATCAAATATTCTCAAGGAGTTTCTGATCTAGAATGGGTAAAATATATGCATATAAATAATGAAATTACAAAGTAGAAAACGGTCCACACCATAAGAGAGAGAAATTCTGTGGGAATTTCGAGGAAGATGAAATTATTTTTATTTGAATAGAGACAAAGAAGGCTTCAGTGACATTTTTCCTGGGACTTAAAGACAGAGACAGATTTGAATATGATCTAAAAGTCTTTCCATGTACTATTTTCATACTATTTCCCTTCTTCCTATCTGGATTTTGTAATACAAGGTGCTGCCATGGAAAGATCTTGGATGCATGGTCAAAAAGATCTGTTTGTTGTTTTTCTACTTATATGTATCTCACGTGTAGAATGATTATCTTAATGCAAATTTCACATTTTAGTAAGCACATAGACAATCTGTGTATTTTCTGTCTCTTGATTTGGGGAGGAATCACTTAGAATTCTGAGCTTCAGTTTGCTCAATAGAATAATGGGGAAATCAGTCCTTCTTTGTGTTTATCAAGGATCTAAGATGTTAGAAATACAAAAGTCTTTTATAAACTGTCAAACACCATATGGCTATTAGGAGCTGTGATCAGAACAGTAAAGTCCTGGACAAATCAAGCAACTCATTTCACCAAGTGTTGGATGACTGAGTTTTAAAGCTTCAAGTTCTTAATATACCATTCAGTACCCTGAAAACATAAAGTTGAGAGGATGGGGGGAAAGTAAGGAAAGGACAACAGTCTCTTGGAAGGGGACCTGAATGCCGATTAAAATGCATCTCCCAGAGGACATAAAACCAATGAGAAGGAGCAATTTACTTTTACTGCTGGGGCAGGAGTCATGCAACTATTTTTACTAACTACGGCTGTTCCTAAGTCTATTGGAGTACCTAAAATATTTATGATAGCTGTGTCTGTGAGAGACACTGTCTGGCGCAAGCAGAAAAGCCAACCTGTGTTAGAATGTGTTTGTTGTCATTTTCTTGTCTGATAAGCAATGCAGTGGAAATAGAAAGGGGTTGAGCAAAATCCTCCTACAGCACATCAAGAAAAGAAAAATGAGAATGCCGTGGCACCATGCCAGGAGCAAGAGCTTTGCCAACTTGGCGCATTGCCTACCTAGACTGGGGGATTACCCTGTAGTATATTAAAGTATCAGCTTTTTAATTTACCATATTATTTTCCAGATGTTTTTGGTAGAAAGGGACTTCTCGGCAAACACTTGAGTGCTTGTCAGAGAATTACACATTTAATATTATACTAGTCATTATTTTAATTAATGACAGGAAAAAGTTGCTTGAAGACAATTCTTAGTCACACAAAAAAAGAGTGTTAATATTTTATGTGGAGAGGAAATTATCTTTAACATTGATGAATTGGAATGTTCAGAAATTTTAATAGGAGGAATATTATTGGGGGAAAATGAGCTGGTTGTAGTGCCATTTAGTGTTATACACCAATTCTGACACAAAGAGATCATAGGGAAAACTGATAGGCAGCATGATGTAATTATTAAGAATAACATATGTGAAATTAACATGTACCAGGCATAAAAGGTCAATAACTAATAGTTCAATTAGAATTTGAAAGTAGATGCAAAAATAGTGTTGGATGCAGGCAACATACATCCTATTCTCTGGTGTGTTGCAACATTGTGTACTAATGCCCCCCTGTCATTTATTGAATGCTCCCCATGTGTCAGGCATTGTGTTAAGCACTTTACATAAATGTTAGAACTTGGAGCAGCCATTGTTCTGCTCCGGAGAGCAAGAGGTTCATAGAATTTAAATCATTTGCTCAAGTGCATAAAGTAAATAAGGGACCGAGCCATCCACAAAGTTTTGAACTACATTATAATTACCTTTCTAAATATCTCGGAAAAATTTTTTAAAAGCTTAGTTTTTCAAACCCATTTTTCAAATGAATTGGCTGCTGTAGGAATACCATTTGGTCCTACCCAGCTTTAAAATTCTGAGGTCTCCTTTTCACAAGTATTTATTAATTCTTTCTCTGCTCCAGACCCTCTGTCAAGCACTGGGCTTCATGATCGGTTTCACGCCAATGTACTTATTAAATTCATGCATACAGATACCTGCTGATTTCTCTCCCTTTTGAATCCTTTAATATTTCTAGCTAGGTAGAAAGTCCCTTTCTACTAAAAATATCTGGAAAATAATATTGCCACATTCTAGACACTGCCCTGATCCAGCCAGGGTAAAAAAAGGATGAAACATATATAACTTGAGACATATCCAATTCTTTTTATAATAGTTTAACCTTGCAAGATGTTAATCCTCTGATTTTGCCATCACAACGGTCAGTTTCTGGGATCCTCCTCTGTTTCTTTTTAACTAGCCACCTCTTTGGGAACCCTTTCAACAGAATTGCCTTTCTCGTATTTTGAAGGTTTGCAATCTTGGTATTACTTTATTAATGATGTGGATCTTGAGAAATGTGACTGTAGTAAGAGTACCAATGTCAGAAGATCATACCTTTTTGTAATAAATTAGTACAAAGACAAGCAAGATCTCTAATGTCATGCTCACACACTTATGTTCCTAAAACAATTTCTTGAACAGCAGAGAAAGGGAGTTATAGCTAGCATGCATATCAGTGGGACATTTCCGAAAGCTCGGCACTTGTTCTCGAGGCCACATCAGAATAACGAGAACAAGTGGTTTGGGGAGGAGGAAAGACAAGTTTTATTACTTCGCTGGTGAAGGAGGAAAAATGGTAGAACTTTTTGTCTCAAAATCCAAATTTCCTGAACATAAGCAGAAATACTGAGCTTTTAAAGGGAGGACCACTCAGTTCCAGGCTATTGCGGTGGACTATTCTAACTGTCCCATCTCTGCCAAAGACAAAGCCTCTGACCTCCACCAGCTGCCCACCTGGCACTGTCTGGGATGGCTGAGTTATCTCTTTTAACAAAGGACTTAACCGGCCTTAGAGATGCAGGCCAGGCTGCAGTTCTCAAAGAGTGGGTGAAGTTTTAAAGAGACAGAAAATTTTTGCCTTTTTTTTAAATCAGGCCATTCCCTCTGTTACAGGTACATTAACTTAATCTATTTTTCACAGATATAAAAATCATTACTGGTTTTGTATTAGAAAAATTTATAAGAATAGTGGCTAGACTTAAATGTCAAGATCAATATAACTTCTTTCTCAGTCTTTTAATGTTGAACCCCTCCAATAATGACTGCCAATCTTAACTTTCCAGCTTTCCTTAGAGTAGTATAATGGACTATAAAATTAGCAATGTCTCAGGCTCCACACAACTTGAACCAACATTATCAGTGTACACTGAGACTCACATCTGAGTTTTATTCCGACATTCCCATTCACAGCCCCAACCCATCCTGAAGTTCTGCTGATATTCCCAGCTCTCCCTTCCCCAGCACAGTTAGCTCATCTTCCTACTACCCTCAACACTGGCTTTTATATCACTTTTGTTATCTTAATTAATTTGGCCTTTAGAATGAACTTTTATTCTTTTAAAAATAATTATTTCAGCCTTTGGAGAGAACAACACAGTGTATACTTTATGGTTTAAAGGATTTGTAAGCAAAAGCTTACTTATAAAACTCAATGCATAAACTGTGTGAACATTCAGTAGCCTCACTTCCTCCCCTGTGTAGAGAAAGCCAAAGATAAATTCTGCTTTTATTATTTAATGTGAGTGCTCACATACATTTTAAATAAATATCAGGATTCAGATATTAGTTAACTTTTAAGGGATATCTGATACTTAATTTCAGGAACTAAGAACCAACATCTAGCTATCACAAGAACTTGACTTGTAATTTGATGTTAATTTTCCTAAAATAATGAATTTTCAAGTTCCAGGATGACAGTTCTTCTGCTAGGACTCCAATTCCATTCAGGTCCAGGACAGATGATTTCTATCAGTCCCAAGAAGGAAATAAAGCTCTCAAGAGAGACCCAGATATATTCCCAGGATAGCATTTCAAATTCATTAAGAAATACATAGGCATAGTGGATATAATAGAAGCCACTGTCAGTTAATGAGTAGGTCTACCAGAGAAGACTGGACTATTCCTTTGTCAGATGTACATGCACTTTTAAAGACAAAGCCTGAAGCATTTGAAAGAGAGCTGGTAGTAGAGGATCTGCCTTGGGGAGAGGCCATCAGGACCTCTACTATCTGCTCCTCCATTTTGCTTTTTCCTGAACCTGCCTTGCCCCTACTTCAAGCCATAGCACCTAGCTTTACATCTTAGTATTGATAAAAGATAGGGCATTTCAAGCATGTTTGGAGAGTGTATTAATTATCAATTGCTGCTTAACAAATATCCTCCAAATTTAGCAGCTTAAAACACTAAGTATTTGTTATCTCACAGTTTCTATGGGTCAGGAAACCAGGTGTGGCTTAACTGGGTAGTTATTGCTTAGGGTCTCTCATGAGGTTTTAGCTAAGCTGTTAATCAAGGCTTCATTCATCACTTAGCTCAACCGAGGCTAAAGAATCTGCTTCCAAGATCACTTACTTTGTTCTTGGAAGGTCTTAGCTCCTTGCTGCTTATTGACTGGAGGTCTCCATTCCTCACCACTAGGTGGTCATAGTGCTACTTGGCATGACAGTTGGTTTTCTGGAAGCAAGAATCCAAGAGAGAAACAATGAGAACAAGAGAGCACCAAAGACAGAAACTGAAGTCTTTTCTAATCTAAATCTCAGATATGAGATATTATCATATGCTTTTGGTCACATAGAACAGTACTGTAATATTTGGGAGCGACAACACAAGGCTGTGAATACCAGAAGGCAAAGACAATTGGGGGGGCCACCTTGCAGATAGGCAACTATGATCTACCCTCTGATCCCCAGTGATTTCTCTCCCTTGCACTTTCAATATATATGTGTCCTTTCCCAAGGCCCCTCAAATTATCATCCTAGGAAGCATCAGCCCAAATTCTAGAATCTCATCCTCTAAATCAAGCCCATGTGTGGATGAGCCTCTTCAGCTGTATTTCTTTAAGCACAACCACTCAACTGAAGTGTTTTTGACCTTTTGACAAGTTATCTGCACCCCTATACCCAATATGCAATCAAGAAACAGATATAGGATAACTGCTATAGGCATCCAAATTTTGGGATTTCCTTGATTAGGTCGCAAGGCCTCAAGATAATTGTTCATGTCTCTCCACTTAACACTCTAAGCTTTGGTTCTGACCTCCCAGTAATCCTTCTTCTTTCATTAAAGGTACCACATGTTTGAAGCTGAGTAGTTTTCTCACCCTGCTTCCTGTCACTGGAATCTGGAGTGTTTAAAGGTTCCTTTTCATTTTGCACTCTTGGTATCTATTGTAGTCCAAACTGACTGGTCTGCATTTCTTAGTCTTTTTAAAAACATTGTGGATCTTCTATGTAATCCATTCCATTAACAAAAACCCACACCCACAAATAGTTTTGAGGTCATCCATTACCTTTACCTTTTCCTGAGATTGCTGAGGACAATGACCTTCCTAAAAGCTCTATTGTTTCATGAGGAAGATATGTGTACACTTGCAGCTACTTTAGAACCCTTTCTGTCTGATCTAACAGTAGTCTGAGATAGTACCGTTGAGCTTTCTGAAGTCATAAAATAAGATTTAACAGTCATAATCTCAGCTTTATCTTTAGATCATGTTTTGCTACCTGAAGAGAGTTTTGGATCCATCAAGTTTTGGATCCTTTTTGTTTCACTGTCCTTTGAATTTGTCCATCTTTTCTATAAGCACCAAGAAGAAACCAGATGACAAGTTCAGCATTCTCTTTGGAGATCGAGATCTCTTTAGTTAGATTGCCTTATTTGTTAGGTATTTTTTAACATATTTCACATTATTACAGGCAATGATCTTAACATTTCTGCAACCACTTAATAAGGATCCCCCTTTATTCAGTTTCCAGTAGCATTTATCTCACTTTCTCAAGCCCTCAATTGTAGCTTTATCAGAGACTATAAGGCTTCTAGTAATATTTTCTCTAAGATGTAAGGCTTTCACTAACCCTCTTCTCTAATTCCACCTCCAAGTTTCAAAGCCACTCCCACAATTTAGATTTTTGCTACAGCAGGACTCTACTTCCAGGTTCCCAAATCTGTATTACTTTGCTATTGCTGCATAACAAATTATCCCAAATTAACTTAACAGCTTGAAAAATTACAAAATTTATGATCTCACACTTTCTGTTTATTAGGAATCTGTGAACAGTTTTTCTGTTCTGGTTCTGTTCTGGTTCTGGTTCAGGGTTTCTCATGAGTTTGCAGTTAAGTTGTTGGCTTTATTGGGGCTGGAGAATTAATTTCCAAGCTCACTCACGTGGTTATTGGCAGTACTTGGTTCCTTGCTGACTCTTGGCTAGAGGCCTCTGTTCCTCACCACCTGGGCCTCCATAGGGCTGCATGACATTGCAAGTTAAGTAAGAATGAGAGAAAGAGAGTGAAGGAGAGAGTGAACGCAAAACAAGCTGTAGTTTTGGAAGTGGCATAGCTTCACTTATGCTATGTGGTTTTGATTACACAAACCAACCCTGGTACAATGTAAGAGAAAACTACACATTGTGTCAATGCCAAGAAGCAGTGATAATTGGAGACCATCTTGGAGGCTGGCAGTCCCAGCCATAGGCAGAGCTCAGGAAATGAGAAATGACATAGATAGAATTAGAATGGTGAATATTTATTGAAATTAATTTGATATTTGTCTAATTCTAGGTGGAACCTAAACATTTCTTTAAAGCTGACATGCTTACCAGGTTTCAAAGGGACTGATTGGTGGCATATACATAGCAAGTCAATCTAATTTTATGTATAATGAATAGCTACTATGAACACTCAGAGGAATTTAATAGAAAACCAACTACATTGAATATTTAACATTCAATGCCCTGAATATTTTTATACAGAATACCCTGTTCTCTAGTAAGTCTTGAACCCGTTTCACCAGACTTCAACTGATATTCCTGACATTTCCACTTATTTTTTTTTTTTTGCTTAGTGTCTATGCTTTCTCCACTGTGAATCTAGTATCTAAGGTATTAGAAGATATTTGAGAAAATATCTAATTCTGCTACAGATTAAGATAATGGTGATTTAATTTGTTATAAAATGTCCCTGCTGTCAGAGAGTTCCAATGTCTTTTTCATATGTACTTAACATTAGGAAAGGACCCAAAGTAAGTCAAGTCAACACTTTCTTAAAAGATAAATTGGTGGATGTGTAAGTGGGAGAAGAAGATGGGTAATGATTTCCTGGGACCTTCCCCTAAGTACACTGATTCAGAAAATTGTTTTTCTTCTATGATTCTCCAGAACATTTTTGTATACATAAATTCTATTTCCCCCATATGTACTATATCATGATGCTCAATAATCACTGATACACATTTGCCCCATACCTACAACTAAAATATACACTTAAAAGTGATAAACATATATTAATAATGTGTATTAATCAAAAAATAAAATACATTTATTGACCTGTGCTTGTTTAAAAATGTCCTAAACTACTGCTTTGATATCTGATTCACCCACTTTTGTGTTTATGCACACATGGAATATTGACTCTCCAATTGGTGGACCTGATACAGGATTGGAAAGATAGAAAATCGCTATTTAAGAGCTTGCATATTCACAGGTTTTATATTTTATGTATGGAAATTTCAACCTTGCTTTTGAAGTTATGGAAGTCTAGTCTTCCAGTTCACTTTAATGTTGAAGATATCTGATAGTAGTTCGATATTGAGTTGTCTAAGAAACTTGCAGATTCCCAACTTAATTTAACTATTTGAAGAAGATGTGAAAAGAACATCACTAAACAAAGGGAGGCAACATGGATATGTTCTATATTTTCCCTCAAGAGAGCAAAGGTTGTCTAAGAGGGACTAAAGAATTATTTGATATCCAGCTTGATTTGGTGTCACATAGCAGTACAGAGAAATCTAAACATAAGTACCTTTCTTATGTCAAAATTATTAAGGACTTCACACTTTGGAAGTTATTTTACTGAGATCATTAGTTTCTTCTTTAATGTGTGTCTCTTTTATCATTTCTTAAAAATAAAGACTCTTTCAAATAGTTCTGATGCCTTTATAGCAGAACTTATATTGAAGAAGCTCATAATGTCTCATTCTTGGGGACATTATAATTATCTGGCATATAAGCATGTATGTTTTAGTCTCTCTAAAGAAGTCTCAATGGGCATAATTAATACAAAAATGGGTTTACTTTAATAAAAGCACTTTTTTCTTTCTTTTAATTGAGCACATTTTGTTCCTGATTAATAATTCTCTCAACAAAATATTTTCTAACAAAATCATAGTTTTATTTCTTCTTATTCCTTTAACCCCAGACAACTAAGGTACAATGATTATGTTGACTGGATTTTAGGATCTGTTATAACTATATGCCTAACTGCTATGAATGACAATATAAACTCTTCCTCTTACAGTGTTGAGGAATTATTTTCAGTCTTGATAAAATATGGCTCATTTTAACATATTCGATGCTTTACATTTGTTAACTGTCACAGTCCTCATTTTTCTGCAGGTGTTGTTGTTGTTGCTCAATAAGTATGGAGATTCTCTTTGTCACTTGCCTGATTAAAATAATGGAAAACATACAGTGAAAAGAATATTCCAATACAATTCATTCATTAGCATACCTTCTTTTTATGAGTATCATTCTTCCAGTAGTTTCACGAAGAATATTAGTCTGTGTGTTCTCAGAGGTGATTTACAAAACTCATTAAAGATATGGAAATTATTTTAGAAACTATGTAAATTGAATTTAGGAGTGACAATAAATCCTATGTATGATTTCAAATAGTACACATTTCATGTAAAGCAAAGCTCTTCAATAAATACAGAAATATGAAATTGAATTTTCCAAGACAGACCAAATTTCAACTGTTTTTCATGCTGTTTTCTGAAGATGAATTCAGAAAATATGATCATCCTACTTCAAAAGGAAAATGTGGAAAAACGTATGAGATGTTTAGTTAGTGGACCGGTTCTGACATACATTGGTTCTGGAATCCCAAATATTGCAGGGCAAAGTTAATCTGGTCATTTTTCATTTGCACAAATGGCTAGCTATTCTCTGAAAAAGAAAGACAGAATTATCTAAGTGGTTCACCAAGTCCTATTTATATCTCTGCCTTTCCTGTTGCTGCCTGCCTTAATGTTGCATCTCTTATGGAAACAATCACAGTAAACTAAAGTTTGTCAAATGCCATGTTCTCTCTCTGTGGTTTTGAGTTGTCACATGAGGTGTCTCTATATCCAAACACTCTTGCATTTCCAGATCTCACTTGACCAATTCACAATCATCTTAACTCTTGATCAATTAGAGTTTTCACACAGCAAATGGAAACTAAATAGGTCTTGTCTACTTGCTATCATAGTCCCTTCCCCCCCCATAGACCTTATCACATTATATTGTATTCCTTTTTCCTGATCAGACTTCTTTACTGCACTGGAAACAATGTGAAAGCAAGAATCATGTCTACTAGCATTGCATTAGACATTGCATTCTTTACACCTCTGGTGGTGTATAGCACATAGAAAAAAAATCAATGATATTATTGGTTGCTTGAAACAGTGAGTGAGCAAAGAAAAGGTTTGGTGAATTAAAAAGTTTAATCTCAGTTTCCTCTTCTTAGATACTTGGATAAGATCATAGGTTGGGGCAGAGTCAGCTAGTTGTCTATCTTCAGGTCCTTTCTTTTTATTTCATTCTCTTCTTCCTCCTTATGAATATAACTATGTTATTATTCAGAGGTAAAATGTGCCAGTTTTCCAAGTATGGTCAAGAGATTATGTTTTGCTAATATGACATGAGCAGAAATATCACATGGGATTTCTGTTCAGGTTAAAGAGTGAAGGTGCTGACTTAAGGAAGAGGAGCCCTCTTTTCCCCTCTGCCTTTCCTCCTGTTTTTTGCAGAAGGGAATTGGAATTAATGGCTGGAATTTCAGCATCCATCTTGAACCATGTAGGGATCTTGAAAACAGATGAAGCACTAGGATTTCAGAGTGGAAAGGTAGCACAGCTTGAGTCCTTGGTATCACTATGAAGCCAATAAACAAGCCCTGGACTGGTTATGTTCAAACTTATTTTACATGTGCAAAAACAGACTTTAATTTTGTTTCAGCTCATGTTATTTTGCAAAGTTCATTTTATGCATCTGAAAACTAAAACTTCATCTGAAATTATACTATTGTGAAAGTTTATTGAAATAATCCACAGGAAAATTATTAATGCAATTTTATAAAAAGAGTGTAAGAGAAAGAGAAAGTCATTGTTTTACCTTCTGTTTTTCTGAAGAGGGATAATAACCAACTTAATGAGGGAGAAAAGTAAATCTTACATAACAAAGTGTGTAGCACATAGACCATGAACCTCATCTTGGAGACTATTCAAATTACTGCATACCTACAACTTTACCAAGATGTTGTTAAGAGAAGCCAAAAAAGTATTTTTTCTGCCTAAAAAGATGACAGATCAGTGTGATCTTTGTAGAGTTATATTCTGAAAGTAATTTCACACCAAGATATTCAGACCAGGTTGTTTTGGGTATGATAGTCCCAGACCCCAGTGGAGGAAGACTGATAAAATCTAAGGGGCTCATGCCTAATCTATTGAAGCCCCATGCACATTAGTTAATTAGTCAATTAGTTATCGTTCTGAATATATATAATGCATGTTTTTGTTAATGCCTTGAAACACTTATTAATAAATATTTTGTTATTTGTATTGCCACTTTTGTCCGTATTTCAAAGGCATTTTTTATTATAACTTGGAAAAAATATGTTTTCTAATGGATTCATGTATTTTTATGGCAGATAAGTAGATCATTATAATTGCTTTGACTTGATTTACATGCTGTTTGGGCTTAAGCTTTCATTTATATATTAAAGCTTAAAGCATTTCCTCTTATTCTTCTTAAATATGTTAAAATACAAATATCCCAGAAAATGTCACTAGAGACTGTGCCCAGTATTCCTCCAGAGCAGAATGGGTGCCTTGATAACATCTATATTTCAAGCAACAAACACAGTACTCAACTCCTTATTGTACTCAAAAATATGCTGACATCATAATAAAGTACATAAAAAATATTTTCTTATAAATTTGTTACAGCAGATTAAGCTTAAATTGATATTTTGTTTCTGATGATTCAGGCTTTTCCAAAGAAATCAAATAGATTTTTTTTTTCACCTGGCAAATTATCATCCTTAGTGGATATTGATTAAGCATGTTTCTGAGCTCTGTTACTTTGTACACACTACACAAATCTTCTCTTAAAGAGCCTTTCACCTAAGAGACACACTAAGAGTCAATTCTTAAGGGATCGGAGACAGCACATGAGTGTTCCATTTTTTACCCCAGAGAAAGGATAATATTGAAACTGAAGAGAGCGAATGACAGAGAATTAATTGGGGGCTTTCCCGTCTTTGATTCTTTATGCAACTTTGAAAAGGGAAAAGACTGCAAAAGTAAATATTTCTGTAAAGAATTAAAGAATGTAATATTGTTTTCTTTGGGAAAAAAATTAGCTCTGTGTCGAATTTGGAGGTTTACAATACTGCTTTGGAAATGACTGAGAACATGATCTACATCAGCTAAAGATTTGATATTATTAGGTCATTAAATATGAAATGTCTGATTTCTAATCAAAAGTTTGGTTTATTATATCTCAAAGAAGAAGCAGTACAATTAATTAGTATGTGCCTAAACCAGCAGTCCCCAACCTTTTTGGCACCAGGGATCAGTTTCATGGAAGACAATTTTTCCACGGAGCTCAGGCAGTGATGCCAGCGATGGGGAGTGGCTGTAAATACACTCACTGGCCTGCCCCTCACCTCCTGCTGTGCAGAACCCCAACCCCTACCCCCTGCCCTGTTTCTAAAGTTTCATAGAAGTTAATTTTTCCACAGATCGGGAGGCAGGTGTAGGGGTGTGGTGGGGCAGCCATGGACCAATACCAGTACTGGTCTGTGCCCAGGGGTTGGAGATCACAGGCCTAAAGTATTGACACAGTTTTACCATCTTAACGGTAGCTTGTTTATACCAGCAACGAAGAACCCTAGAGAGTATGTAGCCATGAACTCATGAAAGGCATTTTCCACAGCTTGTTGAAAATTGAATATTTTCTCTTGTAAGAAGTGATCGTAAGCCTGGAAGAAGTGGTAGTCAGTTGGTATAAGACCTGGTGAATACTGTGGGTGACAGAGAGTTTCTGAGTCCAGTCTCTATAGTTTGGACAGCGTTGTGTGTACAACATGTGGTCACGCATTTCTTGCAAGAGGGTTGGCCTGTCTCTACTGACCAGTCTCAGCTGTTTAATCACAAGCATCCTCATCATTTCATCCAATTGGTTGTAGTAGACACTTGCTTTAATCAATTGACTACGTTTTATGAAGCTGTAGTGGATAATACCAGCACTGGACGACCAACGGAACAGATACCATTAGCTTTTTTTTATGAATATTTGATTTTGGACTGTTTTTCAGCACTTATCTTTATCCAGTCATTGTGCCAAACACTTGTAATTGTCAAAAAGAATCTATTTTTTATAACATGTAACAATACGGTGCAGAAATGGTTTCCCTTTATGTCATGACAGCAAAGAAAGGCAAGCTTCAAGATGATTTTTCTTTTGACATTTGTTTAATTTATGTAGTACCCATCTATCCAGCTTCTTTACTTTCTTGATTTGTTTTAAATGGCTTAATATTTTTGGAATAGTAACATCAAACCTTGTCATTAATTTATGCATAGGTTAAGATGAATTTGCTTCCACTATAGTTTTTAGTTTATCATTATCTACCTTGGTCTCAGGTCGTCCATGTGGCTCACTTTTAAGATTAAAATGACCAGAACAGAACTTTTTAAACCATCGATGTACTTGGTGTTCATTAGCCACATCCTTTCTAAACACTTTGTTGATATTTCGAGCTGTCTGTGGTGTATTGGTTTTACGACAGAACTCATATTTGAAAATAATATGAATTTTTGACTTATCTATGGTTGTACAAAAATTGTTCTAAAATTTTTTTGAAAGATAATCACAAGTCAAAACATCCGTTTGAAAGAATGAGGATGTACCTTTATAATAAAAATAAAACAAGAAGTGTCAAAGTGAAATGTCACAGATATTAACTGTCAAACTTAGTACTTATAGAAATTGGATGTTTCATACTTACTAACCTAATACTTTGTCTCTTCATGGCCTAGTTTATAACTATAATTATTTATGGTCCTGTACTTAGGAAACTCTTCCCTTATGTCAACTTCAGTTAAAACATGTGAATAGGAGTAAAAAGATAGTTACAGATAAGAAAGATTAATTAAAATTCATTCATGGCACTTTTTTTTCAAGAAATTGAACTTCATAAAAGTCTTAACAATACAGAATATTTTAAAGACAATAATGGTGATAATAATGATAGTGATAATAGTGTTTGCAGTGCACATTTTGGGCATGTACTCTATTAAGCATTTTGTGAGAATAATTTTATGTAATCTGACAATAATTCTACAATATAGTTCCAGGTCTTTAAGCTAGCTTGAAAACAAAGGCCTATTTAGCTGTTTTTTCTCAAGATGTATTTTTTTCTCCACTATAAACCCTCAATTAGGCAAAGAGAGTTTGTGATGGTGATGGATATGGTGACATCCCGAATTTGCCTTTTCTGTCTGCAGACAATTTATATGACCCTGTCAAAAGTTTGTTGTGTTGTTTGCTGACGACTTGATCTCAGAGGAGAGAATGAAATAACAAACAAAAATTTGTCATACATTTTATGGAATTACTCTTCATGGTAGTGAACCGTGAAAAATCAATATCAATACTTGAAGTTTTCACAAGCCCACACAAAGTAAAAAAAAAAATGACTGAAATACAGAAAGTAGTAAATTTTTAAAAATTTGTTTAAACAATTATTGCATTCTGCTTTTTGTTAAAATAAATTAACTTCTTGGACCTCCCCTTGTCGATTACTGAAACCTTGAGGTTAGTATTTTTTCTCATTTTTTATTTATTTAGTGCTCAATAAATATTAGAACTAATAGTATTCATTCATTTTTTTCATCTACTAATCTAATAGTTTCTACTTGAATACAACCTCCCTCTAAAGGACAAATGGACAAAAAATAAGAAAGCCTACACAAGTAAGAATAAAAGGTGTTAAATTACAAAATGCCAAGCTGTTATAGCCAGTAGAGTATGAGAATATTTACTGGTTAAAAATAAATATCACAAATGTACCACAGTGATATATTGTATGTTGTTCACAGAATTCATTCAAAAATATATGTTAGCCTTCAAAAAGTAATGAATATTATGCTAAGCTCTAGACTAAAAATACTACCATTTATTGAGTGATAAATATCAGACACTCTAACAGTTCTTTACTTATATTACTTTGTCTAACTCTTTTATAAACAAAATTGTTTTAAACATGCTATTTCTCATATTAACTTTTCTCCTTGGAGTTAATTGTATCATTTTAAACTGTTCCTTTATGAAATTGCTGTAATATTTTGAGTATATGCTGTAATGTTTTGGCTTTACTAAAGGCAAGCCAGAAGCACCTGGATGGTGACCAAAGTGAGCAGATAGGATACTCATTTTGCATTATGTGATGTATGATCATTTCACACTTTATACTGAGAAAGATGTCACTTGAAATAGAGTTATATTGTCATTTTTCTCAAATACAGCTTACTTAAGATCCTAAGTTCCTAATGATAATGCAATTGAAACTTCTTTTATATAAATTTGAAATGGTGCCAGCAAAGCAGAAATTTACATTAGAGTGTTAAAATATATAATATTGCTTTCTACATAACAAATATCCAATAATTAAAACAAACTTACTAGTGAATTTTTTTTAAAAAATGGATATCCATACAGAAAAAAAAACAAAACTAGATTCCCATCTCTCACCATATACAAAAATCAGATCAAAATGGATTAGACTTAAATCTAAGACCTGAAACTATAAAACTGTTAGAAGAAAATAAAAAATCTTCTGGAAACAATCCAGGACATCCATCCAGGCAAGTATTCTTGAGTAAGACCTCCAAAGCTCAAGTAACCAAAGCAAAACTGGACAAATGAGATCACATCAAGCTGTACAGCAAAGGAAACACTTAACAAAGTGAATACACAACCCACAGAATGGGAGAAAATATTTGTAAACTACCTATACAAAAGGGTTTAACAACCAGAATATATAAGGAGCTCAAACAACTCAACAGGAAAAATCAAACAAAGCAATTTTAAAAATGGGCAAAGTTCTAAACAGACATTTCCCAAAAGAAGACATACAGATGGCCAAGAGATATCCAAAAAAAAGAAAAAAATGCTCAATATCTCAAAACATCAGAGAAATGCAAATCAAAACTGCAATGAGATGTCATCTCACCTCAGATAAAATGGCTTTTATCCCAAAGACAGGCAATGCTTCTCTTGAATGCTGTCAAAGATGTGGAGAAAGGGGCACCCCGGTACACTGTGGTAATGTAAATTACTACAGCCACAGTGGAGAACAACATGGCGGCTCTTTAAAAAACTAAAAACAGAGCTAAAATATGATCCAGTAATCTTACTGCTGAGTATGCATCCAGAAAAAAGGAAATCAGTATTTCAAAGACATCTGCACTCCCATATTTATCTTACCACTATTCACAATAGCCAAGATACAGGATCACTCTAAATGTCCATCAATGGATTTAAAAAATGTAATAGATATACACAATGGAATATTATTTGGCCATAAAAAGATGAAATCTTATCACATGCAACAAAATGGATAGAACTGGAGAACATTACATTAAGTGAAATTAGGCACAGAAAGACAAACTTCACTTGTTCTCACTCATTTATGGGAGCTAAAAATGAAAAAAAGAACTTTGAGATTTAGAGTAGAATGATAGTTACCAGAGGCAGGGAAGATACTGAGGAGGGAAAGATAAAGAGGGGATTTCTATAGGGTACAAAAGTAAAGTTACATACAATGAATAAGATCTAGTATTTAGTAGCAAAATGGGTGACTGTAGTTACTAATAATTTATTGTACATTTTAAAATAACTAAAAGATTGGAATTAGAATGTTTCTGAAACAAAGAAATGATAAATGCTTGAGGGGATGGATATCCTAATTACTATGACTTGATCATTATACATTGCATGCCTGCTTCAAAACATCACATGTATCCCATGAATATGTACAACTATTATGTGCCCATAATAATTAAAATTAAAAAATTAAAAAATAAACATTGTACATATGAAATAATTTCATTGAACTAGTTTCTGCACCAAAATTAAGTTGAAATTTTAAATGAATAATACTTTTAAAAATTTTTGCAAATACACTTCTTATCATTTTACTATTTGAGAGCTCTTGAGTTTACTTTAGATTGATTACAAAATTGGCTATAATTTTTGTCCTTTCCATGTATTTATACCTCATAAAATGTAATTTGGACTCTCCTCCCATCAAAAGATAGTATACATTTCCCTATGTGTCAGATGCAATGTTGTGGGATGTGCTTTCTTTAACTCCCTTGGACCCTGTCTTTGCCCTGTCAGTAAGCTGTCTGTAGGATGGTGAGTGGTAAGTAGCCCATTCACCCCATTGCCCTGGCCAACTGCCATTCAATCACCAGGCATGCAAGTGAAGCCATGCTATACCAGTCAATCCCTGCCACTGAGTGTTGAAACATGGCTGAGCCTGGCCAAATCAACCCTGATGACCTATGAACTCAAGAACAATAATGGGTACTTATGTTTTAAAGCTACAGATTTGGAAAGTGGCATATTTTAAAGCAGGAGCTGACTAATACAGAATTTATATAATAAAAGACTTTAGCTCATTTAGAGGATAGCAAAAACTGACTTACAAAGAAGTAGTATAGTAACCAAAAATCTATAAGCTTCCATTATTGTCTATCTTGTGCCATTTCCAATGGTTACTTTTGATTACCTTGCTAAAAGTGTTCCAGAAATAAACTCATTTTTCTCCCTCCACTAAGGGAAGGAATCATTGAAGGTGGAAATTTAGACTGAGTTCATGCTCACTTGAGACCTACGGAACTGGCAAATAAAGATAGGGATCTTGATATTAGCCCATGATTTTGCTTATGTGTATAAAGATGACAGAGAGTAAGGAATAGATGTCTTGCCACCTAGCTTTATTGGATGAGGGCAGACAGCTGCCCTTCTAAACTTTGGGCTCTTAGTGTTTATTGATTTAACTGTTAATATACTAAGACAGAAAAGACTTTGTTTGAAAAACTGCCTCAAACATCTAGGTGTTGCAACGAATTCAATAGGATGCTGTCACAGGACAATGGGCCTCCTGCTCAGAGGAAAAAGAACATCAAGGTGAAGGAACATAATTTATCAATATATAAGTGTGGAGGCAAAGATGGGAAGTTTCAAGGGAAGGTATTTATCATGAGATATGGTTCTATTAAGCTGGTTTTATTTTGGTTATGTCAAGTGATTGATGTGCAGTAGATGTAATCATTTTGTCGAAAAGATGTTAGCCCGGCAAAGTGTCAACTGTTCAGTGTACCATTATTAAACAGCTGCATTCTGATTGACTTCCAAACAAGAGACTTTCAAGCATCTGTTAATCAGAAGTAGGCAATCCGGAAGCAAAAGCTAAGGGAAAAGGAGTGACAGAAGCACTTGATACATCTTTAAATTGTCAAAGAGAAACAAATTACATCGCATACAACTTATTGTGAAAGAAAATGGAAAAGATCACATACAGCACTAATTTAAAAATCATAAATTCTTTGCTTTGCAAATTTTGGCTATAATTGACTTGTATTATTATGTCCCTTGAGGAAGATAGTTAATCTTGGGAAATTGTCGATGGCTTTAAAATTTAAATTTCTTTGAGAAAACTTAAAAATAGATTTCATAGTTTTTGTTTTTTAAAAAAAGCTATTCTGACCTTAGATCATATTCTAACTGTATTTCCTTGATTTGCTGACATTTAGAGAAAAAAAAATATTCACTTTGATTTAAATGAGTCCTGAGGAAGAAGGTGTTTGGGTTTTGTGTGTGTGTGTTTGTTGTAGGTTTTTAATTTTTTTTTTTCTTTTGGAAATGCAAGATATGACGTGGCTTCATAACGGAAGATATGGAACACCGTGAAACTCATTCTGTGGCATACAACTATATAAAAAGGAGACTGGTAGACGTAGAAAGATCTGTAACTGATGATTTAAAAAGGGTTATTGGTCTATAGTTTTTTTTTTCTTGTTGTTTCCTTTCCTAGTTTGGTATCAAGGTGATACTTTCTTTGTAGAGTGAATAAAAGAAAATTTCCTCCTTCTGGATGTTATAGAATAATTTCCATTGTAGTGGTGCCAGTTCTTCTTTATAGGCCTGGAATGCTTGAGTGTGAACCCATCTGGTCCAGGGCTTTTTTTGTGGGGGGGGAGATTTTTTGTTACTGCTTCAATCTCACTGCTCATTATTGGTCTATTCAGAATTTCTATTTGTTCCTGATTCAGGCTTGGAAGGTTGTGTGTTTCTAGGAATTTATCCATTTCCTCTAGGGTTTCTAGGGTTTTATAGTATTGTTGGATAATATTTTGTATTTATGTGGTATCAGTTGTAACATCTCCTTTTTCATTTCTGATTGAAGTTATTTGAGTCTTTTCTATTTCAGGTTAACCTGGCTACTGGTCTATCAATTTTGTTCACCTTTCAAAGAACCAACTTTTTTCTCATTGATCTCTTGTATTTTTTTATTATTTTTTATTTTTTTAGGTTTCCATTTTCCGTGATTCTGTTCTGAACTTTGTTATTTATTTTATTTTGCTGTAAAATGCTTTCTCACACCAAAGTAATTAAAAACCTCCAGAATGAGAGAAAATATTTGCAAACTATACATCTGACAAAGGGCTAATATCCAGAATCTACAAAGAACTCAAATAAATCAACAAGAAAAAAAACCAAACAACCCAACCAAAAAGTGGGCAAAAGACATAAACAGAAGCTTTTCAAAAGAAGACAGACAAATAGCCAACAGACATATGAAAAAATGCTCGACATCACTAATCATTAGGGAAATGCAAATTAAAACCACAATGAGATACCACCTTACCCCCTGTCAGAATGACCATTACTAAAAAGTCAACAAACAATAGATCCTGGCATGGATGCAGAGAAAAAGAAATGCTTATACACTGTTGGTTGGATTCCCAAGTAGTACAACTTCTATGGAAAACAGTATGGAGATTTCTCAAAGAAATAAAGGTAGACCCACATTTTGATCTCACAATCCTACTACTAGATATCTATCTCAAGGTAAAGCAATCATTTTATCAAAAAGACACCTGTACTCGAATGTTTATCACAGCACAATTCAGCAAAGATGTGGAATCAACCTAAGTGCCCATGAATTCATGAATGGATAAAGAAAATGTGATATATGTATACCATGCAGTACTATTCAGCCATAAAAAGAAATGAAATAATGTCATTTGCAGCGACTTGGATGGAATTGGAGATCATTATCCTCAGTGAAGTATCTCAGGAACAGAATAATAAACACCACATGTTCTCACTAATAAGTGAGAGCTAAATGATGGGCACACATGGGCACAGAGAGATGTAGGAAACCAAGAAGTAGGGAGGATGCGAGGGAGTGAGGGTTAAAAACTTACCTATCAGGTACAATGAACACTATTCTGGTAACAGGCACACTAAAAGCCCTGACTTCCACATTATCCATGTAACAAAAACATTTGCACCTCCTTAATATTTTGTGATAAAAAACAAAAAAAAAATAGTGCAATATTTAAAAAAAATTAAAAGTAATGAAGAGACATCCATGATTAACACAATATAGAATTTTTTTAAAAGACAGAATCTGTATTATTGAATTCTACTTTTGCTTCAGGCAATGTATATACCAAATAATGTACATAAGTTTACAGCTCACTGAATTTTCACCAAGGAAACACAGTCTTGAAACAAGCACTCAGATCAAGAAATAGAGCATGACCATATCCTCCTGATGGTTCCTCTAAGCCACTAGTTCCCTTTCCTCAAGTGTTACTAACATCCTGCCTTTTAACACCACCAGTTTCACCTATTCTGGTAATTTAGATTGCTAAAATCACACTGTAGTTCTCTTTTTTGTCTGGATTCTTTTCTTCAACAATATATTTGTGAGATTCATCCATATTTTTGTACAGTTATAGAAGATATATTTTTCTTGTTGTATAATGTTCCACTGTGTCAATGTAACAAACTATCCATTTTATTACTGATGGGTGTTTGAGTAGTTTCCTGGGGCAATTTAAAAATAAAAAAAACATAAGGAACATGGATTTAACAACACAACAGCAAACTAATGAAACAAATCAAACCAAACAAACAGAACCACAACAATAAGCATTTGCTTCCTTTGCCCTCTTTGTGGCTATAGCACCTCAGTTGTCAATTGGGGATTTTCTACTTCCACATTCTACATGGTGCTGATAAGACTCTTATGATAACTCACTTCCTCCTTCTACCTCCCAAGCATGGTGAGCTCATCATCCAAATTAAGACAATCCCTGCAATTAAATTCTTAGCATAGTGACACACAGTAAATAGTAATGCTATAAAGAGATCGTGCATAAGTACATGCTACAAACATATTTCAGTATGTGATGACTTATCTCTTCCCAAATATTCAGGTGTTGACTTTGCATTTGATCCTGTGGATTACACAGTGTTCTTACAATCAATTGCTTGAAAAGATTAAGCTAGCCAAATTGTGTTTCTGTCGCTCATGTCCAAAAAAATCTTAAGAAAGAGCAGGAGTTAGAACATTTCACGTGGGAGGAAAGTGACAGCTAATGTGAACAAACATAAAAGGCAGAAAAGGTAAAACTGTGGTACTTGTATGTAGAAAGAGTTTTTAAAATTCTCTAGCATGTGTGACACTATGAATTAAAAGTATTTTAAAAATTCAGTGAGGATTTATACTTTAAATGGAATTTTAACCATCATGGCTGACATCCTGTCTCCATAGGCTTTGGAAAGTGATGATCATAACTTTTTCAAAAGTCTACCCAGATGTTTTATAACATATATTTGTAGTTGTATTTCCATACAGCCAGTAGGGTGACAGCCTTACACAAACACTTCAAGGTATAGTGTCCAGCAACTGGCCTCTCTTTAGGGACTACATACAGTATCTGGTAATGGAGCCAGGTTTTGGTGTGGTTTCCCCAGAAGTTTGTCTGAAACATGATTGGCCATGACTTTAAGGAAGCACAAAGCATGAAATGTTTATTGCTAGCAGCACAGATAATAATCTATGTCATATTTGGTTTCCTGGTCCTGAAGACTTGGAAACATTCTTGAGGCTTTAAAGAGACATGTAATAGCTCACTATGGATTGTTGCAAAAGAAGTCATCAATCCAGTGAAACTTACAGCCATTGTCTCTTTTGGATACCTGGGGAAATCCCTATTCTATATTTCGAAGGGTAAATATTCTTATATATTTTTTTCTGTCTTCATGGTTTTAGGCTCTTAGATAACCCATATAGGCATGATAGCCGAAACCTTTCTGTAATTTAGTAATATCATCTGAGAAATTGTCAACCATCAGAACATACATGAAGATCATGAAAATTGTCACTATGAACCTAGTCCACTTCACCTCTGTTCTTTTTGTATAGAAGAAAAGGCTACTTGATATAAACCATATGTACCAGCATTGCAATTTGGAATAAATAGCTCTATATTCAAAGGGAGATACTTTGCAGTCAATTTTAGAATGAGCTTTAAATGTAGAAGTGAAAACAAAACGGAATGTGGTATCTGTTTTTCTCTACCTAAAACAGGTTGAATAATCTTGAAGCATCTGTGAGCTTTCTTAAATAATTTCAAAGCTAGTCTTTGCTTGCAAGGAAAGTGTAGGATGCGGGCTGGTTGCTAATACTATCACTTAATTTTCATTCTACAAATGAATAATGAACAAAAGATCCTTAGACATTAATGTGAATTTTCCAGAGAAAGAATAAATTGATTCACCCAAACACTTCAAGTTTATCAATTTATTAGACAAATTTGTAGGCCAAACTTCCCATGGAAGCTCCCATGATTGTTTAACTGTTAATAAACTCAGTATCTTAATTGAGATTGAGTCCAATTTCAACCAGAAATATGAGATCTGGGTTCAAATATGAGTTCAGTAGCTGTGTGAACTTGGGCAAGTTAGTCATTCTCACTAAGCATCTGTATCCCTATTTGACCCTAGGGAAAAGAACAATACCTATATCATAAGGTAATTGTGAAGATTAAATAAGACCATATATGTAAAGTGATTGGAAAATGAATGAGGCCTTACATGTTTTTGTGTTATGCTCCCTCTAATCTTAAACCTTTGCATTTACTATTTCCTCAATCTAGAATACCCCATCTCACTCCACTTTTCATCTAGAAAACCCATATTTATTCTAATTGCTTCTTAAATACCCTGAGCTTCCAGACAAAGTCTGGTTCTCATATCGTGCACACCCAGAACCTCTTTGATAATACTTCTCATAGGGTATTGATTAGACAATCACATGCAATTCATTTCGCTTAATTCTTGAATTATCATCTCTGTGATGAAAGAATTTTGTTTTCCATTAGATCACAGAATAGAATTCAGCATTTGACACATGGTGGAACCATAGCCTCTTCCTTTAAAGCTATTGCCCCCCAGAAAGGCCAACATCCCATCCACTACTTCTATTTTTTAACAGGATGATAGCAGTGACATAGATAGCAAAGGTTCTAAAATGCCTAAATAACCCCTGGGTAGAGTAGAGATTTTTGCCCAAACCATAGGTAGCTCTACAAGCTTAGCCTCTTGATCCTTAGCTTTAGACTTTGGAATATGAGGTGGGATTTTTCCTATTCTTTTAGGACAGTGATCAAGTGACTCACATTTCCTTTTCACTGCAATTTTTTATTACCTATGAATTAAAACAGTAACTAATTTTTGGAAGTTTCTTCATTTTGAAATTCTAGCCATATCAATGATTTCCATCCACAACCGAGGCTACTTAACATTCTGCCTCATGAGCTGTCTTGTTATAGACAAGGGAAGGAGAGAAATTATTGTCTATCAAATGTTTGTATAATTAAGGCATGTATTCCTAACCATTTCCAAAGAGTTTAAAAATTCTTAGAGTATCCAAATAGATGTTTCTAATGAGATGATATTAATAGCTACAGACTTAATACAGAATTTCTTGTCTACTGTTACTCCCTAGAGTGTGAATGAACTACTAATTAATCCCAGGCCTATCTAACTTCAACAGCTCCTCACTAGTTCAACAATAGTTTGCAACATTGGTTGAAGTTAGTTATTTTTACCTTTTTCATTTCTCATGTAGCATAGAAAGGACTACCGAGTGAGAGAAAGCCTCATTTCTCAGTCCATGATTATAAATGTGCTACCTGTATGACACCTGATAATTAGCTTCTTGATCAATATTAGGAAATGAATATCATTGCTGAATATGGCCAACAAAATAGGCAGCGTCTCTGTTTTCTTGGAGTTTGCTTTCTATTGGGAGAGCACACTAGTATATTTATCATTTTAATTATAATTATGATCTTATTTTTAAAAGAAAAAATAAGTTTCTATAACAGCACATAGAAGGACCTAACCCAGTCTGAGATAGAAGGAAAGATTTCCTGGTGATGGAACATTTAAGATGAGGTTCAAAGGCCTAATGGGAACTGGGAGGATATTTTCTCTCTCTCTTCCCCCTTTCATAAATTACAGAGATCCAGCGTGGCCTGTATAAGATGACTAGAATAGTTTATGCCAACAGGATGAAAGGGAAGAGTGTTACAAGAGAAATAGTCACAGACTAACCACATAGTGCCTCTAATCCTTAATTTTCTCTTCTATAAAATGGAGCTAATGATGATTACCTACATATCTGACAAGATTGCCAGAAACCAGTGAAACACTCCATAAAGAGGCATGTGTGAATTTTAATTTCACCTACAAAATGCAAGACAGCCATATTATGTAATATCACATACATATACATGAATTGTACAGTGTAAGAACAATGTATAATACAATTATGCAAATATAAAATGCATTTATGTGAATTCCATACTCTACTATGTGTAATGGAACTTAAATTTTTCACTGGGAGGGACTCTGATAAGAGGAAACTTAACATTTGTTCCATAACTCACAAGCTGGTACTATAACAAGACTGTGAGGAGGGTTTATTTCCATCCAATTTGAGCTATTGAGTGCATACCAATAAGAATGCCAGCATTCATTACATTTGGAGAGACAGATGGTCTGGACTGAGACACCAATTAATGTAAAATGTGGTCTTTGTTGGCACTTACCACAAAGGAAGATCTTTTTCTGAAATACCTTGTTCTTAAAGTTTATTCTATTTTCAGACAAATGTGCCTTTATGTAGAAAATAAAAGTACTTAGGAGTCTATGGGCAACATTTTACCTAATTTTTATAACATCTATAGAAAGCTAATTCATATGAATTATTGCCTTTTTAAATTTTAAATAATGTCAAATAAGATATTCATTTGAAATATCCTGATGTTCCATTAATCACATTTTTCATCTGGTAGAAAAGTATAAGGAAATTGCTTTTCCAAAGATCGCTCAATGAGGTCATTTCCTGCTTTCCTAAGAGTCTTTTATTAAATTGTGTAGGTATCAGTGGATACAAGAATTGCTTTGGGTTGTTTGCAGAAAAGAAAAAACACAAATGTACCCTTTATTTACAATACATATCCTTTTAGGTCCCGGCTGTTTGATAAAACCATGGAAAGCATTTTTATAGTTGAAAATATTGTAAGAGATCTTTGCCAAATGTCCTATTATTTAAGGGTTATTGATGCTCCAGATCACACAGACAGTGTCCCCTTACCACCTGACCCAGGTCAAACTCCATGCAAAAGAAAATGTGTCTGTCTGGAATGACAAAGGATGAATAGAGGATAGGATTAGGGCAATATTTTGATACCATATATTTCACATTAGACCTTGAAAACTAGGGTTCAGAGATTAAATATTATCTTCTGAGCCAAAGTGAAATGAGAAATATAATTTATTGAGATGTGGAAAGCAAATATTAGAACTTATTTTTATACATTTCATTACCTTTTAAAATGTTTTTATTTTCTGTATATTTTACAATATTAGTGCAGAAGTCTGTGTATATTATATACAAATATATGTAAATTTGTGATACATGCTTACATATTTTACTGACAAGTATCCGATCAAAAGGGTGTAGCTATCACTGATTTAGGCAATGGTGAGTACATCAAGTACATTAAGCCTGAACTATTGCTTTTAGAAAATAAGGAAGAAAAAAGAAGAGATAGGAAAAGACAGAAAAAAAAGGAGGAAGAAATAAACACACATGCACATCACATATAAACAGATGCACATAAATTAATAACAATGACTGTCACGTATCTGGAAACAACTCTATCAATGGACTTTCAGCATGTGAACTTTATAGACTTGAACCAAGCTACTCTCTAAAGCAAGACCAAGTCAGCTCGGTTTTACTCTTAGAGGTGGCATGGGTTCTTGTAAAAGGTCATCTAAGCCCCTGGTGTCATCGCTTTGTGATCTACCAAGTGTTGTGTTTCTGCTAATTTTTGTAGTTGTCAATGTACAAGAACATTATTTCTCAGAAGTATAAGCGTGGTAAGAATGTAGAAAGTACTAATAAGGGTGGCATTCAATTATTAAAGAATTGAAGGTAGAAATGGAGGCGATACAATTGTTAATTCAAAATGATGTGACTAATTTTATCTATAAAATAAATTCCTCAAAAAATGATTGAGAAAGAGCAATTTTTGCAAAATCTGAGTAGGTCTTTGTCTAAGTTGTGACAAATAATATTTCTGGGAAGTAGATTTTCTTTTCCTTATTTGTCTAATTTAAAAAAATATATCAGCATACAAATACATATGAACAGCACAAAAGAGCAGGTTGCATTCAGAGTATGCAGTTCCCAAGAAAATATAAATGTTGTAGACAGAACATAAAACTATAATTCAAATGAAGATCTATCTGTCTGATTGCAGAGCTTGGCACTAACAAGCTGTTAGATGTGGAGAAGCTACTTAACCTCTCTGATCTTTAGGTCCATCATCCATTATATGGAAATAATAAAACCCAGCTAAGAGTACTTCAAATGATTTACGTAAAGTCCCTAGCTTGTGGCATATGAAAAGTCTCCAACAAATGGAAGCTATTATTGGAAAATGTCTTCTAATCTCTAATCATAACAATTAATCACTATAATAGAAGTATTAGGTTGAGGAATATTACACTATACCTCACACTTAGTAAGGCACACAATGATTGTTAGCTCTTTTGCCTCTTTTTTACTTATTCCATGAATTTGAGTAGGAAATGCAGAAAACACTTTTATAAATAGAAAGAAAGCAGTTATGCATTTATTTATTTTTATGCATAGAATGACTGAATTCTATTAATTTAATCTGGCTTATAAGTGATAGTGTTTCGCCATAGCACATTGGACCAATAGGGAGTATTAATGTGATCTTTTTTCATTTTTACTTTAATAATTTTTACAAAGATATACCAAGAATGTATTGAAACAAAACCAAAATATACATAATAGGAATATAGACAAGCTCCTAGCCATGGCTCTTATAGGTAAGCAGGGATGACTAGAAAACAACAGTGAATGGAAAATACAATTTTCAGTCATCACAACATTTTATAAATGTACTTAGTTAAGAAAAATGAGAAGTACCTAGTACATTGTTTAAAGTGTGCAGAACAAAGTATATTTGGGTGACTCTTGAGAATTCTGATCATAATTAGAAAATGATGCTTAATAGCAGGGCAGGCCAAAAATCTATTGTAGTTATTTTTTATTTTTTTCTATTTATTTTTTAATTGTAAAATATTCAAGGGGTACAAATGCTTTTGTTTGTATACATTGGATAATGCTTAAGTCAGGGCTTTTAGTGTGAACCATCATCAGATAGTGTTGATTGTACCTGATTGGTAAGTTTTTATCCCTCCCCCATTCTTGGTTTCCAATATCCTTTACATCTCTTTGTGTCCATGTATATCCATCATTTAGCTCCCACTTATTAGTGAGAACATGTGGTGTTTGTTCTTCCATTCCTGAGATACTTCATTTAGGATAATGGAATCCAGTTCCACTAAAGTTGCTGCAAAAGACATTATTTCATTCCTTTTCATGGCTGAGAAGTACTCCATGGTATATGTATACCACATTTTCTTTATCAACTTCTGAATCAATGGGCACATGGTTTGATTCTACATCTTTGCTGAATTGTGCTGTGACAAACATTCAAGTGCAAGTGTCTTTTTGATAAAATGACTTCTTTTCCTTTGGGCAGATACCTAGTAGAGGGATTTCTGGATCAAATGGTAGATCTACATTTATTTCTTTGAGGAATTTCCATACTGTTTTCCATAGAGGTTGTACTACTTGGTAATCTGTCTAACAGTGTATAAGCATTCCTTTTTCTCTGCATCCACACCAGCATCTATTGTTTTTTGAGTTTTTACTAATGGTCATTCTGACAGGGATAAGGTGATATCTCATTGTGGTTTTAATTTGCAATTCCCTAATGATTAGCAATGTATTAATTTATGTTTTTAAAGAATCAATTTTTTTCATTGATCCTTTGTTTGTTTTTCATGGTTTCCATTTTGTTTAGTTCTGCTTTTAGCTTTATTTCTTTTCTTCTCCTGGCTTTGGGTTTGGTTTGTTCTTCTCATTCTTAATGTGACATTATATTGTTAATTTGTGATCTTTCCGTCTTTTTGATGTAAGCATTTAAGGCTATGAATTTTCCCCTTACACTGCTTTTACTAGATTTTACAAGATTTTGAAAGCTTGTGTCCTATTTATCATTCAGTTCTAGGAACCTTTTGATTTTTATCTTAATTACATCACTGACCCAAGGATTGTTCAGCAGCAAGCAGTTTAATATCAACAACTCTGTGTAGATTTGAGAGTTTCTCTTGGAATTAATTTCTGGTTTTATTCCATTATGGTCTGAAAGGATACATGGAATGATTTCAATTTTCCTGATATTGTTGAGACTTGTTCTGTGGCCTAAGGTGTGATCAGTCTTGGAAAATATCCCATGTGCTGATGAGAAGAATGTATATTCTGTAGTTTAGGGGCAGAATGCTCTATAAATGTCTGTGAGGTCCATTTGTCCAAGAGTCCCATTTCAGTCCAGTGTTTCTTTGTTTATTTTCTGCTTCAGTGATCTGTCCAGTTCTGTTAGTGGAGTGCTGAAGTCCCTGGCAGTTATGATGCTATTGTTTATTTTTTGTTAAGATCTAGTAGAATTTGTTTTATGAATTTGGGAGCTCCTCCTGTTTTAGGTGCATATATGTTTAGGATTATTATGTCTTCTTGTTGAATTGCTCCCTTTACCATTACATTAATGTACTGACCATCTTTGTCTTTTTTTTTTTTTTTTTTTTTTTTTTACCATTGTTGATTTAAAGTCTATTTTATGTGATATGAGAATGGTTACACCTGCTTACTTTTGGTATCAATTTGTATGGAATATTTTTTTCTATCTATTTATCTTGAGTCTGTGCAAGTTCTTGCAAGTTAGATGGGTTTTTTGGAGATGGCTTAAACTTAGGGTGTTTTTTTTTTCATCCATTCAGCCAGTGTATTTCTTTCAAGTGGGGCATTAAGATTGTTCATGTTCAGTGTTAGTATTGATGTGTGGGATAGTGTTCTGTTCATCATGTTGAATTATACCTTGTTATTTTGTTTTCCCTCTTGTGCTATTGTTTTATTAAAGCTGTAAGCTTTATCTTTCAGGTATTTTTACACTGGTGGGTGTCCACTGTATTGTTCCAAGTATAATGCAGTCCTGAGTATTTCCTGTAGGGCAGATCTAGTAGTGACAAATTCCCTTAGTGTTCGCTTGTCTGGAAAAGTCTTTATTTCTCCCTCACTTATGAAACTTAATTTTGCAGGATACAAAATTCTTGGCTGACAGTTGTTCTGTTTGAGAAGACTACAAATGGGGCCCCAACCCCTTCTGGCTCATAAGGTCTCCACTGAGTAGTGTGCTATTAGCATGACAGATTTTCTTTTGTAGATTAGCTATTGCTTTCATCTTGCATCTTGCATCTTGCAGAATTTTCTCCCTCTTTATGATTGTGGCTAGGCTGATGGCTATTTGTCTTGGAAATGTCCTATTTGCTGTGAATCTTCCCAGTGTTTGCTGACCACCTTGTATCTGGATATCTGAATCTCTAATGATACCAGGGAAGTTTTCCTCAATAATTTTCTAATAGGTTTTCCATGCTTTTTGCTTTTTCTTCTTCTCCCTCAGGATATAAATTACAGATATTTGGATATAAATATTCAGATATAAATTACATATTCAGATATGTGGTTTGCTTCACATAGCCCCATATTTCTCTGAATGATTATTCATTCTTTCTTCTTTTTTCTATATCTTTGACCAACTTGGTTAGTTCAAAAGCCTGTCTTCAAGCCCTGAAATTCTTTTTTTGGCTTGTTCTAGACTGTTGTGGAAGTTTTCTACTGTATTTTGAAATTCCCTAAATGACTTTCATTTCTTTAAGTTTTAGTATATCCTTTCTTATGTTGTCTACCTCTTTAGTTTCTTTTTCATTTTTTTCATTGTCATCCTGAAAATTTTGGGGGAGGGACTCGTTGTGTTTGTTTTCAACTTTCTCTTCAATTCCATTCATCTTTTTTTTATTTTTATTTACTTTTTATTTCAGTATATTATGGGGGTACAAATATTACAGTTATGTAAATTGCCCATCTTATTTACCATCCATATTCTGAACTCCATTTCTGACATTTTGACAATTTCCTTTTGATTGGGGTCCATTGCTGTTGATCCATTGTGATCTTTTGGAGATGTTGAACCAGGTTGTTTTTCATGTTTCCAGAGTTCTTCTGATAGTTTCTTCTCAACTGAAACCTTTTCTCTCAACTCAGGGCACATAGGTTTGTGGTGCATCTGTTCTTCCTTGTTTGGAGCTGTCCCGCTTAGTGAGAAGTAGGTGAGGTCCCTAGATGGTTCTTTTGTGTCCTACCCTGGAAGATTGACCTGGCAGGAGAGTGGCAGATGTACTGTGTTGCAGATGTTCTGTGTTGTGTTCACCTGTGATTGTCACAGTCCAAGCTGATTTTGGAGGATCTTCATGCAGAGTTGTGGGTTGTTCCCCAGGCCACTGTTGGAAGCTTGGGTGGGGGCCTGGAAGAGTCTTTGTCCACAGAAGTGGGTATTGCAGGAAATTGCTCTTCCCAGGTTTCCTTGCAATATTGGCAGTGGCAGCTGGGCAAGACTATCTATGCAGGGATTACAGGTATCAGGGCTATGGGTGTTTGCTCCACCTGGGTCCAGTTGCAGTGGCAACACATGGCTAGCTGGTCCATGTCAGAGTGTGGGACCATGGAGGCTGTTTCCACCAGGCAGTGTGTGGGAGCTATGGGGATTGGGCTGTGGGGCTAGAAGTATGGGAGCTGAGAGGGTGAGGCCATGGGGCTGGGCTATAGGGCCCTAGGGCTCTCCTTCTATGCAGGTCCCACTGGGGCAGTCGCTGCTCTAGTGTCATCAGCAGCACCTACTCTGTTTCAATCCCCTGTGGGTTGGGGCACTCAGCTCCCAGTCACAGGGCGCACAAGAGTGTCTGCTCTTTCCCTGCTACAGCAGATGCAATGTAGTGGCAGTTGCTACAAAGCCAATCCCTGTGTAGACCAGGCTTTCTGGACCCTAAAGTTCAGAATAGCATCAGTTGCAGCAATCCAGGAACAGAAGGCAGTGGGTCGATGCTGTGCCCCTTCTTTGGTGCACTGTCACAGCACAATCTCCAAGCAGCACCCTGATCAGTCCAGAGGTCTGCAGTGGTAGTAGGGACCCCCTCACAGCTCAGGTCACAGTGTCCACAGGAGGAGTATGAAGTCCCCGGGCTCTCTCCTCCTATCCTTCCCCACATGTGGATGTCTCCCCCAGGTACCTTCCCATCTTGCTGAGTGGACTACCCCATCTCCCTCTCATCCATTTTGAGTGTCTCCCACTGCTTTTCTGATGATTTACAATGTTTTCTCAAAGAAGGTCCACCCTTCAGTGGGCATCTACTTGCATCATTCAATACTCTCCTTGAGAAAGGCATGTGTGGGTGGCTTCTTGCCCACCATCTTGACCCCCTCCATCTCTAATGCAGTTCTTATAGCAACCTGGAACTAGAGTGAGAAGGGTCCCTTAGCCGAATCTTTAAAATTCCTTGATCTGATTGTTTCATTCTCTCATTTTATCATGATACTTCTTATTTTGAATTGTCTTGAATAAAAATATATTAGTTCTTTTTCTATACAACTGAATAAATATTTGCTAAATAAGGAAGTTAGTACATTTCCTGGCATTTGCTCTATGTATTAAATGTGGGAGTTTAGTATGTGAGCCTGTGTATGCATTTTTCTCTTTCCTGAAAAATATATGGATATGTCAAAGAGTATGTAAGTCTCTGTAGGCATGCAGACGTGGATGGGGATACATAATGTCAAACATAAATTTTTTTTTCTATGAAGGGGTCTTCCTTTTTGTCAATTGAAGGGTTTCAATATATATTAACTGACTAGGGGTGAAGTGTGGCATATAAAGATAACTTTTCAAATATTCATTCATTTTTCCAATATTCTATTGCTTAAAAAGCCATATACAAACAAAGGTTATGAATATGATTTCAAGATTACATTTCAGAGTATTTCAAATAAAAAGCCTACTTGAGTAGATTCTAAGATTAAATTAGATTCTATAAGAGAAAATGTTAGTAAAGGCATTACTAACAAGGGGCAGAGTCTCAAACACATGGTTCTATGAGCGATATTAATATAAAAGTTGTCTGCAGATGGTGTGTTTCTTAGCAAGGAGGCAGTTAGTTGGGAGTGGGAGCTCCTTAACTCATGCTGTTAAGTAGTTTCTTCTCTTACCAACAAATACCCCTGTAATTTCCCTGTGATTTTCTCTTCTTCTCATGTAAGACAAAAGTAATAATCTGATGGGGTTGACCAAAACAGTGTGCTGTCTAAATTCTTGTCATAAGAGGAATGGTTGATATTATTGGGACATTTTTCTAATAGGGAAGACACAATTGGTCAAAACCTCAGAATTGAGATTGAAGATAGCAGATGGAACTTACTTACCTTCAAACAGAGGAAGAGAAATCTGATACAAAGAGTAAGCCCATGAAGGGTTGAGAGGAAGGGATCAGAGAGACAAGAACAAACATAAAAGACTTTAAGGAAGATTTAAAGCAGCCCATGGACGAGATATGCATTTAGAATCATTCTTTCTATTCTTTCAGCAATTTCGAAATATCCAACACATTATTATTAACTGTGATCACCACGCATAATAAGATGCGGTGATGGATATGTTAATTAGCTTGATTGAATGTTTCTGCAATGTATGCATAGATCAAAATGTTACTTGTACCCCATTAATATGTGCAATTATTTGTCAATTAAAAATAAGTTAATAAAAATTATTCTTTCAAGAGTTTTACTCTAGAGGTGGCTACCAGAAGCCTTCCTGAAATTCCTGTTTATCACCAATAGCCAAAGATTTGTTAACTAGTTTACTGAGTATCTAATAGGAAGTTTCATTGGCAAATCTAGTGGCGTCATGTAAAGTAGTGTGATGACATCAGCTCTCAGTAGCAACACTGGAGATAAACAAGATTTGTGGATTGACTGAAATAATTTAAAGATTTGCTATTCTATGCGGAATCTGCAGACCAGTAGTATTGACACAACTTGGGAGCTTGGTATAACGCAAAAATCTCAGGCCTTACTACAAGATTACTGAATCAGAATCTGTACTTTAATTTGATCTCTAGGTCACTTATATGAATGTTAATTTTAAGAGCACTGGTTTACAGAAAGCCTCCAACCTTGCAAGAACAAGTTATGAAACTGTAGCAAGACTTTAGGAATGATGGCTTGGGCTAAACACTGACCAATCCAGTAATCCAGGCATATCTTTTGGATTCTGTCAGTTAAAAGGTTAACAAAATCCTGCTTCTGGAATATTAGCATTTGCTTCATTTAAACATTTTATTCAAAATGATGATGACGATTGCAGCATGAATGAAAACTTAGACTCAAGGAACCAAAGTTAGAGTGATTAAATATTCAGGGCAATCCCAGTTTGTGACTGCTGCCTCAGTATAATTGTTAATAGTGCCCTATTTTACCCTGAAATGTATCTGGGATTTATATGATGAATTATATAGTCACTTCAATAACAAGTTAACAAATATATGTATGCATATTTAAAAAAGAACCCTTTCGTGATATTTATATAAACCATACACACACAAAAATCTTGTTGGTAGCAACTGTATTCAATAGAATACAGTTGAGGTTGACAGAGATAAGGGCTCCCCACATGGGGGCCGGCTGCCTTCACATTTGTGCGCCTAAAATTGTTTTCTAGGAAAAAATGACAGCCTACCCCAGAGGAGAATTCAAGCTTCTGACTCCTGCAAGACAGATGTATGCTTCCAATTTGAAAATGACATTTCTTTCCAAATTTTTCTCCATTTGACCACTGAGAGTTTAAAGAGTGTTGGGCCTATTTTTATTCAGAGTTCCAGCCAAAGGTGTTGTGTTTCCCTGTCCTCAGCATTCTCTGTGGGAAGAAAGATTTGGTAACTGCTTGGCCAAGCAGCTCAGTCTTTGATAATAGCAGGTGAGGTATTATTTCTAACCTCCTTTTCTTAGTGTGTAGAACCACTGCAGTGATACTTAATGACATCTTTTTCGTAGATAATCTCTCCTACTTAAAAAACAAACAAACAAAACAAACAAACAAACAAACAAAAAACTCTACTTGCTTAAGCGTGAGTACTGTTGCCTTTATTTTCTCCTGCCATCTTATACCCTTTTTAGGTTTAGCAAAGCCTTTAGTAATAGTCTTTCTTTTCCTTCCCCCCTGCCAACAAATACTTCAAACAAAAAACTACTCAGAAGCAAAACAACAATTAAATAGAAAAAAGAAACCCAGTATCACCTATCTTTAGTAAAACACATCAAAAGAGAATATTTTATAAACCAAAATAAATCTTTCCAAGTCAATGGGCTTTCTTTGAGGTATTAAATATTTATTCTACACCAAACTCAAAATGTTGTCTAGGGAGACAAATACCTCGCCAAATGATAGGCATGTTTTTGTAATAAATTAAAAAATTCTATTTTCCCCTGACAATGCCAGAAAAATAATAACAAAGCTTTAACAGAGAAAGCTATGCCATAATAATCAATACAACTCATGTTGCTACTCAGCTATTTGCCCCCAAACATTGTTAGCAATGATTTTGAACACAACATAACATGTTCTCACTGTTGGCACCACCCTCCTTCTATGTTTAAATCAGCAAAGAGAAAAAAGTAAGGGAAAGGAAAAGAATCAGGTTGCCATGCTGCTATAGTCTTTGAAATTACTTTGAAATTAATTACAAACTTTTGTATCTGTTTCACATTTGTTTTGAATGAACAATCTGTTCCTCTAAAAGGCACTTGAATTATTCTTAGTAAAATCACTTCTATCCCACTGTAAATGGTATGCACGGACACAGAGAAAAACAGACAGGTATCATTAATAAGAGTGTGATAATTGCACTAGGAGACAGAGCTGAGCCATTTGCTCAGTATGCCACACTCTGTGCTTCCTAGCAGCCAATGTAAAGAAGGAGAAAGAAAGAGACTGAGAGAGAGGGTAGGAGAGAAGGAGAAAAGATGGGAAGGAGGGAAGGAGATAAATTACATAGTTACTATTACAAGACACAAGACAACTCTGTATCTCTTCAGAAAGTGCTACACAAACACTGAGGTGTAAACAAGGTGAAGGTGCGAACTGCCTGATCAAAGTTGCATTGTAGCCTCAGCCAGCTCAGTAGTATTGTAAAATTTATGTTAGAGCATATGTATTGCCAGAAATATTTCCCTGCCTTACATATTTCACTTTACGGTTCATTACTTACATTTGCTCTTAAATACTGTAGTTTTAACAGCTGTCTCTAGTTTCTATCAAAGTACCCTAAAAATCCTATAATAATATTTTCCACCTCATTTCCTCCTTTCTTTTGACTGCATTGTGATAAAGCACTGTGTCCGATAAGGGAAAGTGACAGCCTTGTCAAACTCTAGAGCAAGCATTTGCATACTGTTATTTTATTCAGATGATTACAGCAGTCACCAGAAACTGGAGGAATTTACCTTCCCTAAATAATACATTTTCACTGATTATGGTGTTTTATCCTACAATCTGTCACTCATAAACCACCTCTTTTGCAGCCCTGTTTTAAGTAGGGAAAAATATGTTTCTTATTTTCTGCTAAAATATTTATTGTTAAGGAAACAAAATCAACATAGAAACACTGGACACCATCCTTATTTTTGATGAGAGATTGAGTAATACTCATTAATGTTAATATGATGATAAACTTACTAAACACCTTAGAGTCTTTAATCTCAGAAGATAAAAGTGCTTACAAACCTGAAATAAATATTGCAAATGTTGGTGATGCTTCTTCTGAAGACTTTAATAACTGCTTCAGAAAAACCTTTTTGTTTCATATCCGCAATCCACCTAATATCGCACTTGTAGGAAAAGGAAAGAAATTGCTCCTTCAAAGGCTTCAATATTACTCCTCTTAAAAGGAGAGAGTATCTTTTGCATTTTTTTTTTTTTT
>VBSM01000949.1:3199788-3234959 GCA_008086735.1 Cheirogaleus medius
GTATTTCTCAGCTCATTCATTCAAATGATTAAATTTGTGGATTTAACTATTTTTCTCATCAGCTTTTGTTCTGGTCAAACTTGAAGGGAAAACTATCAACCAAGAAGCTCTGACAGAAATTATGCTAAAAGCTAGATTTTTCCCCTATTAATTATATGAGTGTTAAAATGCTTACTCTAGGAAAGAATAATTTTCACAGCAGGATATAGAGATTTTAAAAAATATATTCTATAACAGTTGCTTATAGTAATAGCTACAATTCGCTTGCAACTTAGCTCATGCTCCTTTGTCTAGTCACATGTAAAAGGGCAGACCAAAGAGCATTGTTTCTGGAATGGGACACATCTCTGTTTGAATTCTTGCTCTCTCCTTTAAAATGGCAAAAATTACCTAATATTATTTCCCTGCCTGTTCTTGAAAGAGTGTGTGTTTTGGATGCTTGAGACTGGAAGAGCTTTGCATAACCCTTGCCCTAAGTATAGAAATACATTTTCTTTCACCTATGTAGAATAAAGAAAACTGTAACAATTTTTTTATATCATCTATCTCAATGGGCAGGGATATTTGGCCTTAGCTATGTGGGTGATAACTTCATGCAGAGCAACTCACATCTCCCGATGACTTTCAGCCATTTCTGCATCATTAGGCTTTGTCTATCGTTTCTCCTTATAGCATACAAGGGATATTGTTCCAAGGCTCCTCCTCCCTCTCCTCCTCCCCCTCATTCTCCCTCTCCTCCTCCTCCTCCTCCTCCTCCTCCTCCTCCTCCTCCTCCTCCTCCTTCTTCTTCTTCTCTCTCTCTCTCTCTCTCTAACAGGCTTGTGAAATTCCCTATTCTTGCACGGTGGCATAAAGGTATATATATCTAAATTCAATGGGATTTCACTGTGAATTTGGTCCAGCCCCTTACTAGAGGTACAACATTTGAACAGTCAACAGTCAACTTATCCACTCTGAACCTTATTTTCCTTATCTGTGAAATTTGGTCTGTAAGAGTATCTACTGAGTAGAGTCGTTGTGAGGATTAATTTAAAAACTCACATTTATAAAATATAAATTATGAAATCATCAAAATAGAAACTAGCACTCTGTAAGATGTGATAAACTTTGGCAATAGTGAATTTGTGTACAGCACCTCATTTAATTCTGAAATCCTTTAAGGATGGTATAATAAAAGCTCTGTCCTTATCGCCTAGGGTAACCTGTCAGTTTATTATTCATAAAACCCCAAATGAACCCTTATTCTGTTCATCTCCCTTCCACTCCCTCCTCTGCCCTTCTTTCCCAGGACAACTTCTTTGTTCACTGTCACTGGCTTAGGTAATCAGCCACCCCTATTTGTAAGGATTTCCCGTTGATGAAGCTGGAAATAACTTTAGTCTTGCATGTAGGCAGATGGCGTCACACACAAGAAGAGAAAGAAATATCTTAGTTCCCTTTGCTTGAAGTATCCATCACAAAAAATATTATAATAAAAATAGTTTAGTTAACAGAGTTGAGGTGTGAAAATCCTTTCTAGACTTTTATTATTATTAAGCACTGATGATTTGTCAATAACCCCATTCCTAACATTAATTGGCACGTGTGTGGTTTTTGCCAACAGTCTGTGACTCGTATTTCCAACATGTGAAGTAGGAAGGTGAGATTGCCTTTTCTGTTTGTCATTTAAACTGTGGCATGGTCTATAACCTACAAAGAGGGAAGAATAAGTGTCCTTGAATATGAGGAACATATGAGAAGACCCATTATGACCAAATTTGTATTTTCTAATTATTATGAATATTTAAACAAGATAATTTTGCAAACAGATTAGAACAGTGCTGATATATTATTGGTGGCTGACATGTTTCCATTAACCTTATGCAAGATGCTAGTTGAGACAAGAAGACAATTATTCCTTCATATTCAGAATCTACTAAACCTTAATTCTACAATCGATGTTTTATAATGATGAAAGCTTAAGGAAGATTTTAGCATCTTAAATTTTAGGGAGGCTAAATGATTGTCATTTTTGTATTGCAGCTTTTATTCATTGTATTAGAATGTCAACAAAAATGCTTGGCAAGATATTTTCATGAAATTATGCCACATATCAAAATGAGATTTAATGACATCTTAAAATTTACATAAAAATGAGGGGAAATGGCGACTTTTTAAAAATTGTTCTCAACAAAACATAAAATTCCTAATTTTATATAAAATAGAAAGCCTTTCATTTTATACCTGCATATAACCATAGCATGGTTTTCCTTAAGTGTGTGTATTACATTTCTGTAACAATTAAATAATCAAAATATTGATATTTTCCCTCTGCTTTTAGAGTTCTTTTGAATAACAGGTAGATTTCAGAAATAGCCTCCTTTCTCTAGAGACAAAACTTACTCCATTTAAGAATGCAACTATAGGAGTTCTACTCAGCCACAAAAAACAATGGTGATCTAGTACCCCTTCTATATCCTGGATAGAGCTGGAGTCCATTCTACTAAGTGAAATATAATTAGAATGGAAAAACAAGCACCACATGTACTCACCATCAAATTGGTATTAACTGATCAACACTTAAATGCACATATAGTGGTAACATTCATCAGGTGATGGGCAGATGGGAGGGGGAGGGGAGGATGGGTATATTCATACCTAATGGGTGGTGGTGTGCCCTGTGTGGGGGATGGACATACTTGAAGCTCTGACTCAGGTGGGGCAAAGGCAATATATGTAACCTAAACATCTGTACCCCCGAAATATGCTGAAATAAAAAAAGTATATGAAATTAAAAAAAAGAATGCAACTATAATTGTAACATGCACATTTTTAGCTGATAGGAGTTATAAAAATGTAAGCCTGACATTAAAGTCAATTGTTTGCTTTATAATCACCAAAAACATTAGAAAAGAAATTAAGACTCTGTATTTTTTTTATAGAGGGAAAAAAATAGATAGTTAATCCTTCCAGATTCTGATGCAGCATTCAGTACCCAGTGTTCTGGGTATTTCGTGTATATGTGCTATTTATCTTTCTTTGGCATCCCTCTGACTATTTGTCTCGACATTACATGCCGGCGGCTTTTTCTCTTGCTTGGGGGCAAACAGCGTAGTGTTCATGTTGATCATGGTGAATGCCTGTTTTCTCATTATAGAATAATTTCTTAGTCATCAGAATCCCCATAGAGCCTGCAGAATTATACTTGTTTTACAAAGCAATGGCAAAGGAATGCACTTCACTGATAACTTGTAAGGCTAACTGGAACAAAATTATTTGCAAATAAATTAAACAATAGAAATTTAAACCAAATATCAGTCACTTTCCAAATTCATATGAATGGGTAAGAAGGGTGCAGACAAAATAAGCATGGCAAGTTCAAACTTGTTTCCAATTCCAAAGAGACCTCCCAATCAAATTTGAGGTTAGGGACCAGAATTGAAATGAAACAGCAGAGAAGCAGGATACTAACAAATTGCAAATCTTAGGTTTCTAGTGGCAAGATGTGAAAGCCAAGTGGTGAGATAAGGCCTGGTATCAGAGAAGACGCTTGAGTTTTGAAGTCAGATATACCGAACTTAGGTTAGAATTTTAGTCTCTGGTACATAGTGGGTATTCAAATACTTGTTCATTTCCTCACTTCTTCTCTCAGACAGTGGCATTAATTCCTGCTGTCTGTTCTTTCTATCATAGTATTTTGCTAGTGCTGAACTAAGCATCCCTGCACTGGTTCCTGCCATGAAGGCTTTGTCATTTCCCAAATTCTCTTTCTTTGTGTGTGTGTGTGTGTGAGAGAGAGAGAGAGAGAGAGAGAGAGAGAGAGAGAGAGAGAAAGAGAGAGAGAAGGAGAAATCATGCCTTCATTCACTCTATTTTCAGAGATTCCTCATGTAAGGCTATGGGGTAAACACACAAAACAGTGAAATTTCAATTTGCAAGGAAGAAAGTGACAGAAAATAATTCTTTGCAACTCTTCAATGTCATCCATCAAAAATTCACTGGTATGTTTTCAAAGGAAATAGCCTTTTGTTGTAGGATAAGTTATAGAAGTCTGTTGGTTGAAAACTGCCAGTAATGGGGAATTTCTCCCATCAATAGAAAATCTACAGAATTATTGGACAATTCTAATTGTTACACAAATAAACAAAATCTTTACAAGTGGGCCAAGATTGTTGCCTCAGAAAGCAGAATTATAGCTGTTATAAAGAAGCAGTAAAAAATAAGACAAGTATTTGAAGAACTGTCAGTTTGCAGAGGCATTAAAAAAGATAGTTGTGTACTAACCTTCTTCAGAACGAACAAAGATTTTCATTTATTTCTAAATTGAATGTAGGTTTAAATGCCACATTTGTGTTCTAATCATTGCTTTAACAGCAGTGGGATCCTGGAGATTTTTACTCATTTTCTTGTTGGCTCTGTTTCTACTTACATGGAAAGTAAGATAATTAAGTTCCATTTAGCTCATCGAAGATGCTCAATAAATGGTGATATGTATATATGTACACCAACAGAATTAAGGTCATTATTTTCTTCAGTTATGACAGAGGGTTATAGATTAGATAGTCTAATCTTTGGTTTTCCAGTTAGAAAATTACAGGGTTTAATTATCAAACGAGGTCACACAGGTGCCAGGATTTGGAATCAGGAGAATCACCTTCTTTTGTATTAATATTATGGGACTCTGAGTGAATTGCTGAGTGAGGAAGATGATTCCCTGAATGCTCTAGCTTGGTTTGTAGCCTCACCAAAGGCAACTGTGAGGTTAGTGAAAGTTCCAGATTTAATGCAAAGCACTGTTGTCTTGTAGGCATGCCACATGATTTTCACATACAGTGATAAGGAGGGATATTAAAAATAAAAGCAAGAAAACATTTGTTTGTTAAATTTATTCCTGCTGAAATTTGTTCTTCATTATAGTTTATTGAGATTATTTTGGATGTGGACCCTGTTATTGATTTAAAATCAACATGCCTGTGGCTTCCATATCTTTACCCTAGTTTTTGATCAAAACAAAGTCAAGGAGCTATGTTATCCATACTTATATAATAGCATAATTAGAAGTCCATTTTTTAAATCTAGTTTACAAAGTTGTAATAAAAATATTTTCTAGTTGAAATAATTCTTGTCACATTTGTGTCATTTACTTGTTTGGAATCTCTTTCAAAAAGAAAGAAAAATAGTAATCAATATTCAGAAACAATGAGGTCCAGGAGACTGGCTTACTTGTCAATTTTATCGCTGATGTCCAGCACACATAGTTCCTCAAGTAATATTTACAAAATAAATTATTTTTTGTCAAACCAAAAAATCAGTTGCTATTCATCATTACACACTGATTTGTCCCTTTCCTTTTTTTCATCAAACATGCAATGCCAGACATGATAAAACTAATGCATTCACAGCACAAATTCCTGTAAAAACAATATTTGAATTAAATCTAGTCTGGGACACAATAGACCTGGTACTTGAAACTTTGCTCTGTGATCAACTGTCTTTTGCTTCTACAAAACTAAGTCTGAGTTATGTGTCCTGGCCTCACAGACCTTCCTGGAGAACTAACCACTGGCATGCCTGTTGTTTACATATATTCTGTCAGTCAATTCTCTAGATTTTCCACTGAGGGAGGTGTTATTTCTGATTGTGTTTTTGGGACCAAGGCCCTTGGCCCCCTAAAGGTTTACTAAAAAATCACTGATATGAAGCAGATTGATTAATAGGAGAAAAGGCATGCAACTTTATTTAATGTGTATACATGGGAGCCCTCAGAATGAAAAAGTAAAGATACAGGGGAAATTGTCCATTTTTATGCTTAGGTTTAACAAAGTATGGGAAGTGGTGTAGAAATATGATTGGACAAAAAGAATATGATCTGATGCAGAATAAGTGGGGAAACCAAGTAAGGCCTGCCTGTCTAGATTCTTCTTGGCCTCCGACCATGCATTCTTTCTTTCTGGGTAAGGAGCAGGACATTTTATGGAATGGGGATCTTTTGACAAACAAGTTAGGCCAGATCATTTCTTTATGGCCAATTTTTACACAGAATAATTTTAGATTTTATGGCTGGCTTTTGGGAAAAAAGATTCTGGCTTTTATGACCCATCTTGGGGAAGAGGAATTCTAGTTTCTATGGTTAGCCTCAGGAAAGAACAGAACTGAGAGGATGACAGGAGAAGGTCAGAGAAAAACTTTTGCTTGTGAGACCTTCAATTTGGGGCACTGTTTTCTGAGCCCAAATATGTTACACAGATAAGTAAAATGCAGGTCAAATAATTGATTTTACTAAATTCTCATAGTGCTAAGTGTTATTTCCCATGATTTTGCCCTACCTCTATACTTTGCTAAAGTTTTCAGAGGCTTTGAAGGCTGAAGATGAAAATAAGTGGCTAAAAATAAATTCTTCAGTAATCAAGTTTTCCTAAGCTTGGAAATGTCTATATAGTGGTTGGGAAGGAGAATTCCACATAAAATAAAGATTTAAAAAATAAAATTTAGTTCATTCGTAAATTCATTCTCCCTCTCCTAAAGAAAAAGGTAATCATGGCAATTGAAATGTAAATTCTTAGCAATTATTATTATAATCCTTAAGAGAAATTCAATCTTGGTATCAGTATTCAGATAATTCAAATTTTAAAAGAAAATAAAATCAAATATGTAAATAATTTCCCCAGTGTCTCTTTTGTTTTTATAAAATAAAATTGGTTTCTACAAATATATTCATTTTAATTTTCAAGTCACAAAATTACTATTTCATTAAAAAACATTTTTCCAATGGCCTGCATTTTTACTATTTTGAAAGAATGCTTTTGCACTATTTTCCCCATTGTTCAATTTAGGGGCAATCACTTAGAATAATGTTTTTACTTTAATCAGAATGATCACATTTTATAAATTTATATGTATTATATTTATATGCACTTAAATGCATAACTACATTTAAAAATACTCTGTATGCATAATTTTTTTTAAAAGCCCCTAGAGGAATTGTCTTAAATGGGTGTTTCACAGTGTTTAACACAGTGCCTGCCTTATTATTATATGTATATATACAAATGTACATTTTTTTTAGCAAAGTCACAGTGAGGTAAGAATGCTGGAGAAATGCTATTAAAGTGACATAGTTAAATGAACATTCAATGTGGAAAAGGGGTCACATATGAGTTAATTCATTGAATCTCTCAAATCACTGACTGATCAGATACTCTGAGTTCACTGAAAGTTTGACTTGAAAATATTTTAATTAGGTGCTACTGGTTAGCTAGAATTAGCTCTATAACATAAAAGCTTCTTTCTAACTAACAGACAATGTGAGAGTTCTACAATAAAATGATCACACCTTTATTATGTGTGACATTTTTGTGATGCAGATGTTTCATTCTTATGCGAAATGTAAGAGATAATTGTTATAAAATACTATGCTGAAATTAAGCTGATTATTCTATTTGATTTAAAATGTCATGTAGTAAAGGTTATTTTCACTCATTAAGATTAAATGCATGTGGCCATATGTTAGAACAATCTTTTCAATTGAAAGTATACTCAGCTGAAAATTGTCAACAAACTCAGAAATATCCAAAGAAAAATAGCTTTCTTTTTTATTTGCCAAAGCATCTACTCTTAATTAAAATGTCATTATATTACACTCATGGATGACACTTCGTTATGACAAATCTGATATTGAAAACATTAAATCATTCTATATATAAATTTGATGGCATTTTGATATTAAAATGTGTAAAATCTGTCAATATCCCAGAAATGGAACATCAGCAAAGAGGATTATTGGTCTACCCAAATAATAATGTAACCATTAAGAGGATAACGTTTTCCAATTGCAATTACATGCTCTAATTTTAAAGGGGCTATCATTTACAATAATTTGGCAGATTTGGTCCATATTTCTTTTAGAAATTCATTTCTTCATTATGCCTCAAAACAATTTATGGTGCATTTATGTTGGGGAAGATAATTTGCTTATTTTATTGTGAATGGAAATCAGTAATTACATACAATCCCATTTCCTGCAGACATAAAGTTAATTCATGCTAGTAATTTTATACAGAATATTAGGTTGTGTTAGTTATGATGAAAATGTAACTGTGGCAAATGCCTCTGTTATAACTGAATTTCCTTGGACTTGATGAAAAAAGAAATGTTGACTTAGTAATAATAATTCCATGGATGATTTTGTGACAAACCTAAGAATCACTTGCCCTGCTAGCGGTGTTTGGGTAATATCTCCTGTCAACACTCTGGCTTTGAATAGAACTGAGTTTGAATCCTGAATTCTCTATTTCTATGCTATGTGACTTTGGGCAAGTAACATAGCTTGCTCAAGCCTTAATTTTATTACCTGCAACATGGGAAAAATTGTATCTCATATGGTTGTTGTTAGGGTGAAGCGAGAATATACACGTGCACTTTTAGTTTGTTTCCCATATTTATGGAGAGATCATCAGTGCTTTAAAAAGTACCTGACAAATAATGTCTCAAAAATATGTATGTACTATTATTCTTTTTTGCCTTTTCATTTCTCTTTACTTTTTAATTTCAGAGTATTACAGGGGTATAAACACTTTGGTTACACAGATTGTGTTTGCACTGCCAGAGTTAGAGCTATAATACAAGTGTGCCCATCCCCCAGACAGCACACACCTCATGGTTTAGTTGTGAATTTACCCATCCCCTCTCCAGCTGCTTGACACCCTATGAATGTTACTTCCCATATGTGCACATTAGTGTTTATTGATTAGTACCAATTTAATGATGAGTACATGTGGTGTTTGTTTTTCCATACTTGTGATATTTCACTTAGAAGAATGGGCTCCAGCTTCATCCAGGATAATACAATAGGTAGTTCACCATATTTTTAAGGCTGAGTAGTCCTCCATGATGTACATATACCACATTTTATTAATCTACTCATGTACTGATGGGCACTTGGGATGTTTCTACCTGAAATGATAGAGCTCAATGGTAGGAAAAAATATACATGGATAGTTTAATAAAGATACTGTCTGAGGAAAAGAGAATAATTTTACATTTTATGATGAACTAAACAAAAAAGTCCACAACTATAAGAGATAGAAAAAGTAATCAGAGGTAGAGCACCATAATGATTAAGAGCTCCAGAATGTGGAGCTAGACTATTATAGTCAAATTCTGTTAATATATCAGCCACTTACTAGCTGCATGATCTTGGGGAAATTATTTTTTTCAGTGGTTCAGTTTCTCTATCTATAAAATAGGGATAATACTAGTCCTTACTTCATAAAGTTCTCCTGAGAATTAACCGAGTTAATACATGTGAAGAACTTAAAACAGTGTCTGGCACTTAGTAAGCTTCATTAATTACATAACACTATAAAAAATAGTATACCACTTGGCTCTGAAAAAAAAAATGTATTTATTGCTATTCAATTCTCTTACTATAACATCTTTATATTGGAGGGAAGCATACAATAAAAATGGAAAAATAAGGGAATAAAGGAGAGAAAGGAAATAAAGAAGGAAGGAATGATTTTTAACTTCGACAGAAATTTCTCCTAGGATTTTGTTAGGAACTGCACTGGCACAATAGTAATATTATGTCTCCCAATCCATTAACATAAATATCTCTCCAATATTTTAAATCTTTATAAAATTTCTCCAGTCTTTTGTAGTTTTTTGTACAGTGGCCTTGCATATTTTTTATTAAAAGTAATACTACATGGTTTATGATTTCTGATGCTATTGTAAATGGTATTTTTTATTTGATTTGCCAGTTGTTCATTGTTAGTCTACATAAATGAAACTGATGTTTTATATTGACATTGTAGTCTGTGGTGTTCACTTTTAGTTCTAGCAGTTACTTTAGTGTTTCTTTAGGATTTCTACATATACAGAAATGAACATTTTAAATCTTTTTAATTTTTTTAAATATTTATGCTTTTTGTTTATTTTCTTTCTATTATTGCACTGGATAAGACATCCAGCACAATGTTAAAGAGTACTGGCCAGGGCAGCAAACATCTTACCTTACGCCTGATATTAAAAAGAAATCATTAGTCTTTCAATATTAAGTATGATGTTAGCACTAGGCTTTTCATAGATGCTCTTATCTGGCTGAGGAATTTCCCTTTTATCCCCCTACTTTGCTGTGAGATTTTATCATGAATGTGGGCTAAATTTTGTCAATGCTTTTTATTTGTTAATTGGCATATCATTATTTTCTCCTTTATTCTGTCAATGTGGTGAATTACACTGATTGATTTGATTTTCAAATGTTAAAGCAGCCTTTCATTTAGGGATAAACCCAACTAGGTCATAATACATTTTCCTTTTTCTTTTTTTTTTATTTCAGAATATTACAGGAGTACAAATGTTTAGGTTACATATATTGCCTTTGCCCACCCGAATCAGAGCTACAAGTGTGTCCATCCCCCAGACAACAAACACTGCGCCCATTAGGTGTGAATATACCCATCCCCTTCTCCCCCACCACCTGCCTGACACCTGATGAATGTTATTACTCTATGTGCACATAAGTGTTGATCAATTAGTACCAATTGATGGTGAGTACATGTGGTGTTTGTTTTTCCATTCTTGTGATATTTCACTTAGTAGAGCTCTAGCTCTATCCAGGCTAATAGAAGAGGTGCTAGATCACCGTTGTTTTTTGTGGTTGAATAGTACTTCATGATATACATATACCACATTTTATTAATCCACTCATTCCCTTTTATATATTGCTGGATTTAACTTGCAAATATTTTGTTATTTGCATCTGAGATAACTGGCTTGGAATTTTATTTTCTTGTTACATCCTTGCCTAGTTTTCTTATCAAGGTTAGGCAGACCTCATACAATGAATTAAAATGAGTTCCCTCCTCCACTATTTTCTGAAAGACTTTTTAAAAGATTGATACTATTTATTCCATTAATGTTTTCTAGAATTCAACAGGGAAGCCATCTGCACCTGAAAGTTTCTTTGTGGGAATATTAATTATAAAAATTCTATAAACTTAGAGTTATTTTAATTGTCTATTTTTTCTTGTATCAATCTATTAATTTGTATTTTTCAAAGATATACATCTTTTTATGAGTTGTCAAATTTATAGGCATCAAGTTGTTCATAATTATAGTATCTGTATTGATGCTACCTCTTTCTTTTCTGATACTGCGTTTTTCACTTGTTTCACCTTTGGTCAATATAAGTTATGGGTTTATTAAAGTTATTTTATTTTATTCTATTTTATTTTTTTGGAAAGGGGTTAATATTTCCATACCAATAATAATTAGTTTCACTGATTTTTCTATGTTTATCAATTTCTGTTTCTTTTATTTCCCCTCTAATCTTGATTTGCTTTTATTTGATTTGAGTTAATTAGGTTGTTTGTACTGGCTTTTTACAGTAGGCATTTGTATAATTAATTATATGCTTTTCTTCTTTTCTAATATAAGGAAGTGAAGTTATAATTTTGACTCTTAACACTACTATAGCGTTATCCCACATATTCTTATATGCTGTTTTAATATTCAGTTCTAAATATTTTCTAATTTTGTTAGCTCTTTTTTAACCACAAGTTATTTATGAATGTGTTATTTTGAGGTTTTTTTATACTTCTTTCTTTTGATTTCTAATTTAATTCTGTCTTAGAATACTTACTATATGATGTTAAACCTTTGAAATTCAGTGAGTCTAATATTATGGTCTATCATTTTTAATGCCCTATGTGCTGTTGTGAAATGGATATTCGGTATTTGTGGCATATATATAGTATTCTATAAATATCAGCTGGGTTCTTAGTTTTATTTTAAATCTCTAAATCCTTACTGCGTTTTTGTCTACTTTTTCTATCAATTACTCAGTATGGAGTGTACGTCTTCTTGACAAATTGCCCTTTGTCCTTATGAAATGCCCTGCTTATCTCTAATAATAAACCTTTCCTCTTGAAGTCTGTTTCATATTCACATAGGCATGCCTGCTTTTGCTCACTGCTTCCATTGCTTCCCTTTAAACTATTTACTGATAGTTAAAGAGCACTTCTTGAAAACAGAATGTAGTTGGGTCTCACCTTTTGATCTAATCTGAGAATCTCTGTCTTTTAATGGGACTTTCATTGAATTTTCATATAATTATTAATGTGTTTTGGCTTATGTCTACTATGATGCAATTTTTAAATTATTTTTGTCCCATCTGTTCTTATTTTGTCCTTTTTCTGATCTTTTTTTTGGATTAGCTAAGTACTTTTTTTATTACTCTATTACTCTCCACCGTTCAGTTTTTTAGTTTTATCTGTTAGTTTAACTTTCAGCTGTACATCTAGGGATTATAATATTCCATGTTAATATCTATTCTACCTTGATGTGAATTTACCAACTCATATATAATGTAAGAAATTTAAAATAATAAACTTCAGTTTCCAACCATCTTCCTTTCTGTTTCAATTATTTTCTATTCTACCACATTTATTGTAATTTCCAAATACATTGCTATTATTTTATGTGGGCCTGATAGTGTCAGATATCACCTCCCTTTAGCCTGGAAAACTTGCTTTAACATTTCTTTTTCTTCCATTCTGCTGGTGTCAACTTCTCTCAGCTCTCAAATTGAAAATGTCTTTATTTTGCCTTCATTGTTAATGCTATTTTCTCTGGAGAAGAAGTCAGGAATAAATTTTTATGTTTAGCAATTTGAATTTTGTCTTTCTCACTGCATTGTTCTGCTGAAACATTAGCACCCATTCTCATCAATGCTCCCTTGTACGTTTTTGTCTACCTTCATTGGTTTGTTTTTAAGATTTTCTCTGTAAGTTTTCCAGCAATTTAAGCAATAATGTGCTTAGGTTTGTCCTTTTTTAGTTTCTACTGATTGGGGTTTGTTTTGCTTCTTAAATCTGTGGTTTAATATTTGTATCAAATGTGAAGACTTTTTTCCCCCAAATTTTTAGTTACTTCCACTTTGGAATTGAATTATGCATATATTTTCACACATTATATCCATCATTTCTGTTCAATCTTTGAACATATTTACACAGCTGCTTTAAATCACTACCTTACTAATTCTTACAATAGTATCATGCCTCAGTCTATTTCTATTGACTGTTTTCTCCTGGTTAAATGTTACAATATTTTAAAATTGCACACACATGTGCTGTGTCCTTGAGACTCTAGATTGCCTTTTCAAGATCTTTCACTTTTGTTCTGTCAAGCATTTAATTTACTGTTTGATCAGCTTAATTACTCTCAAGCTAGTTTTAAGTTTTGTTAGAAACCACAGAGTTACTCTTGTTCTAAGGCTACATCAGATCTATTTATAAGGAAAGGCTTTTCTGAGGTTTTAATGGAATGACTGGATATTCAGTGATATTTCTTTATATGGCTGATTAGAGCTCCAATCCTTCTCAGTACTATTTGACATCCATAAAAAAAGCTCATTTCTGCCAGTCCTCACAGAGTCTCATCCTGCATATATGAATTAGTATTCAGCCAAAGCCTGAAGGAAATTAACTTGCAGACTCATATATCTGTGATTCATTACCTGCACAAATTTCTGCCTGTTTAGCGACCTCAAACTCTGATTTCTTTTTTTCTGGCCAGTGATACTGTTGCTCTCTGTTTGACCACTACTCCCCTGTGACAAAGTTTGGAAAATGCCTCAGACAGACAGGACCCAAAGTAGATGTGGAGCTCATATCATGTACAGTATTTCCATTCTTTCTGCTGTCCATTGCCTGTAAAATAGCTTCTTCATGAAATGTATCCATCAGTATAGTTGTTTGATGGTTAGAGTGTATGTAGGCTATCCATAATTGTGTCTTCACCAGAATCGGGAATCCATTTAAATTATATTTACTTCCCATTAAGTTTTGTTGAACCTATTCAGCATGCCTAAAGTAACAGCCTTCTTTTGGGGAGTCTCCCTTTGTTTATAGTAGTAGAACTAGATTATTTGGCCAACATGGATCTATTTTTTTTTATAAATATCAGTGACAGGTTTTGAATATATGTATAGCTTTAAAGTACACAGGATCTTTAGACTTGGTAAAGTGAGACTTCTGTACTGCTAAATGATTTGTCAGGATTCACAGATATTAGGGTGCAAACTTACTAGGTGTTCATAGTGGGTTGGAGAAAGAATCCTCATACCGGGAATAGAATAGTTTTAGGACATAAAGTTTACTTTCTCAAGAAAAAAGAAAGAAAGAAAGAAAGAAAGAAAGAGAGAGAGAGAGAGAGAGAGAGAGAGAGAGAGAGAGAGAGAGAGAGAGAAGCCACAGCAATGAAGAAAAGGTAGAGGTTAGTGCTAGATGGCTGAGGAAAGTTGCTCAGTTTTAAAGGGTAAAAATGGCTTTTTTCCTCTGCTTCAGCAGACTGATAACAGAAGCAGCAGTGAAGCAGTTGCAGGTGCCCTTTATTTTTTTTTTTTCTCTGTGAGACTGACTTTATTTGAGTATTTGGGATCAGGTGCTAGGGAGAACTGAAGTGGGAAGTGCATATACCTACTGTCTGCTTAGGGCCCTTCAAGGCTGAGAACGCTTAGAGATAACTAGTTAGGCCACAGGTGTTTTAAGTAAAACAAAACAAAGGGGATAGTTGTGTTGTGAGTTTTTCTTTAAAAGAGCAGTTATGTGTTGTGAGTTTTTTTCTCTTACTTTCTGTTCCATAGTTTATTTTCCTCTGTTAGGTTGTTAGTAAGGCCAACTTTCAATAGGACACATTTAGTGGTGAAGGCAGATGTGAGATAAAAACCTTAAAGTTTCAAAAATCACTTTCAGATGCTTAATCATCTGGGCTATATTTAGGACTGAAGGATAATAGGAAATAGCATGGGATGAAGTTGTTGAAGAATGGCAGTGTCCTCAGAGAATTTAATTTAAATGTTTCTTATTTCACACATTGCATTTTCTTTCTCAGAGTGGTTTAAAAAATATGTTACATCATTTAACTCTCTGATCACCAAAGAATAATGAGAAAAACTACTGAAGTTTCTCCAGACTTTTGCCCAACAGCCTGTTTCTAGGGGACATTTTGTTGGTGTTAAATGTACGCAGCACTACATGTATCTGGCAAGATATTTGTAAATGCAGAGTCATTATTTTATTAGCAGTGGGTCCATTGGTAAAAGATACAGGTTACTTAAGAGCTTCTCATTTCATTTATTTAATATTTATTTAACAATTTTAAAAAGTTCTAATTAGCAATAAGAGTTAATTATCAATTAATAATAAACCTATTTCCTCAAATGAAAAAATCATTCTGGTATAACATGATCCCGTTGTAGAATGTTTTCTTGTTCCCTTTGAGAATTGCTAATTTACATCATATTTTAACTATCATATTTTTCTTTCTTTTAGGTAGAAAATTCCCATGCTAGAGTTCTGACTGTATAATGTTAAAAAGCTTAGAATTCATTTCTTTTTCTTTTTTAAGTCGCTAACTGTGAAGATATAAGAAACAGACTGACACTAACCACTTCAATGTTTTGCTTAGAAATTGAGCAATGGATTGTGTACAATGCAGTTCATTCATGTTGGCAAAGTACTGAACTCCTCAGGGATCCAAAGTGGCAACATTTCCCTTTGTACAGTTTTTCACAAACCTTGGACCTTTATTAAATAAAGTTTTTGACATGGATGCCCTTGAAAAATTCCCATACCTATTATCAGCCCAGGCTGGCTGGTTCTAATTATCTCGTTTAACAATTTGAGGGACTTTTTTTTTCCTCATGAGAAACTACCAAACTAGAAGGGTTGGTTTAGTGTGGTAATTTGGCTGGGTGAAACTATTTTTAGAATCCTCTGAGTAACTGAAACCAGACTTTACACTTTTGAAAGGTGAAAAGATTCCTGCAGCCTTACAGGAGGACGGTTGCATGTAACTACAAGGAAATTTTGCAAAGAGCTTAAATTAAAAATTACTTCACTGTAAACAGACATTTAAATAGTGGAATTTATGTGACACAAACTAAAACCTGTTAGTACTTTCAAATCCTATTTAAATCCTTTTTTTAAAAGAAGAAAAGAATGTGTGTTTTTTAAAGGCCCAGAATGATATTTATTTTTTATTTGCTTGTTTGTTTGTGAGCCATAAACTGGAGGCACTGTTAATTTGTACCCCTAAACTAAGTTGGTCTCATTTAGGGGGCCCCAAGAATTGTAAGCAACACTTGCTTCCAAGGGCACCGCTTGCACCCCCAAGGCTATACTGCTACTTCTTGTGTGAAAGCTAGGCATTAACTTGCCTCTTTCCTCAAAATAAGGACCCATGCACCTTAAGAGCAGTCATAATAGACCTTGATGCTAAAGAAACACCACTTTGGACCCAAAAGTCATTCAAATCTACCTTAACTTATCGGTCAGAGTTGTTATAGATGATGGAATTATTCTAGACTTCCTCTGTGCATGCCAAGGTGGAGTCTGCAAAATCACCAATACATCCTGCTATACCTGGATTAATGCCTTGAGCCAAGAGGAAAGGTCAATACAAAAACTTTTAAAAAGAGAGAAATTAAACAGATTTGGTACCAACCCTGTCAGTTAGGTCTGATCAATCAGAATGGGCGAGGGAATAGCATATTTGGTGGGGAAAGGAAGGGTGAATATTGTTGGGAGACAATTCTTAACGGGTGTCTCCTGTTTCTACACATCTTCTGAGAGAAATTACCAGGTTTGCTCTGAACCATCTTTTCAAGGATGTTCGTATAGTGAACAGACTTGGAAGAAGAGAGAGCATCTCCCTCTGGGGCAGAGGGAAAACTTATTTGCTGTCCCAGATAATAAAGACAACGAGGCAAAGGTTGAGCAGGTTTTCTAGCCATCCTTTTATAGTATTAGGAGTATCCTAAGCTCAGAGTTTCTCAGTTATTACACAGACTCACTGTGTGTTCAGCATCCACCTGGTTCTACCTCCATTCTATGGACTTGGAGGACAAGGAAACCAATGTGAAAATGTAATCTCCTGCTGCTTATCACACCATGAGAAAAAGATCCTTTATCTCTAAATCAAAAGTTGTCTACTAGTATCTATGAAACTGGCAATCCAACTTATTAACTGGTAAGAAGGATAAAAATCTAACACTTCATAATTCCTAACAGATGTTAGATTTCGTCAAATGCATTTTGCATGTATTCACATAATTATATGTTTTTTTTTCCTTTTTGGTTTACTAATACGGTGAGTTACATTGATTTTTTAATGTGAACCCAACCCTGAATTACAGGGATAAATCCCATGTAGCAATGATGTTATGTTAATGATGGGTATAGGTCTGTAGTTTTTTTTTTTTTTTGTCTTGTAATATCTGTGTCTCGTTTCAGTGGCAGGGTAATGTTGACACTCATAGAATGAGTTGGGAAGGATTCCTTCCTCTCCAGCTTTTTTTGGAGGAGCTTGTGTAGAATTGGTATTATTTATTCCTTAAATATTTGATAGAATTTACCAGTTAAACCATCTTGGCTGGAGTTTCTTTGTGGTAAGATTTTAAACTACAATTTCAATTTCTTGAACAAATACAGGGCATGTATTGGTATAAAGTGGCTCATAATATTCCTTTATTATGTTTTTAATACTTGTAGAATGTGTTGTGATGTCATCTCTAATATTCCTATATTGGTAATTTATGTCTCTTCTTTTTCTGATCAGTCTTCTAGAAGTTTATCAAATTTTATTGATCATCTCAAAGAAATAGCTTTTAGTTTCATTGATTTTCTCCATTGTTTTTCTCTCTTCTGTTTCACTAATTTCATCTCTGATCTTTATTATTTCCTTTCATCTTCTTACTTTAGTTTTAGTGTGCTCCTCATTTTCTAGTTTATTGAAATGAAAGCTGGTTTATTGGTTTTATTGTAAGAAAAGTAAATCCAATTCCCATTACTCCATCTTGGCTGAAAGTAGGTGTTTGCAGCTTCTATTTGTATTAGTAGAAGATTAGTATTTGGATCACAGTTTGTTTTGGTACATTTATGTATTATGTATGTACCATACCAATTGAAAGTATAGGTCTACTCCATCAGTTTCTTAATTTAATAAAAGCTTTGTTTTACTATAATATTATATTCTACCAGTCTTTGTGTTTATGTCTTCACTGCATCCACAATTAATTTCTCCTCAATGATGGAAATTTTAAAATGAGTTTACAATAGCATTCACATACAGATATTTCACATTTGAAAAAATCAACTTCTAAAAGCTTTTTTAAATGCATGAATTAGATGGAAAAAATGGAAATGATGGAAAGGACTAGAATAAACTGATTTTCTCTGAAGCATCTTATGATGATATAAGACTACAATCACAACTTTTTGCAAAGTTCTTCTGCTAATAAATTCAATTCATTAGCAGTTATTGCTTTGTTTTTCATATGTGCAGGTGCATAAGGTACATCTATGTATCATTCAGAATGATATTTCTGCTATTAATAAGTACCTATATTAATAAGGGCAAAAATTATGATAAACACTTCATATTAATTCTGATTCTCACAAATAACTACGGCAGCAAGTTATATCTCCACCATGTATATGAAAACAAACAACTTCAGAGAGATTAAAAAACGTACCCAACAAACTGTACACAGCTAATGGTAGTACAGAAGCTAGATACAAAATTTGGTCTATATGATTCTGACCTGACACACTTTACATTGCACATTTTGATTAGATACCTATGAAGATGAGAAAGATAACTTAGCATCCCCAAACTAGCCCTTTTGTCTTCTTCACATTTTTCCCAATCTTATTATCACCTTCTCAATAAGATTTAAAAATTTTAAATGATCATTGTCTTTTCTCTCTGACATATCTTCTTAATCACTTCTGTATTCAATTCCTCTCATCCACTTCTCTCTCCCAGAATAATCAATGGGATCATCTAATTATACTGTTTTCCTTGAGCTCACTATGCACATTTTACCTTTGATTTCCTCTATATTCCCTCTCTTTAAAATATAACCTTCCCTACTCTTCATTAGTAATTCTTAAGAATTTAATTCTAACCACTACCACTTCACCTTTATCATTATCTCCAAATCACTCTGAAACTTGTAATACAATTTTATGTGTTTGTTTATTTGTATTTAAATGCATTTGTTTCTGTGTCTTTCCCAGATTGAACCCCAAGCTTCTGTAAGGTAGATTGTTTTATTCAAACAAAAAATACAATATTATAAAGCCACAAGAGAAAGGGAGAAGAGAATAAACATTTTCTGAAGGTCTAATATACTTAAGGAATAGTCTAATTTCTTATTTATTATTTTATTTAATCTCCTACAGAACATCCAAACTAGATATAAGTACCCTTGTTTTAAAAATTATTAATGTATAACTTAAGATGTTTAAGTATTTTGCTTAATGTCATCCAGATAATAAAACAATGAACCCAGTTGTTTTTTAAACACCAGTCTCTCTGATTCCATAACCTGTGCCCATTCCGTTATACCAAAGAACTTCTTCCAGATTTCTGATTAGTTGACTTTTGAATTAATTCAGTTTCACAATAATACAGAGAGGTTAAAGATCAAAATATTTTCAGATGACAAACCAATGTGTGTTGCTATTAATAAATTTAGGAACTCTCTGAGTATAAATTAGGAATTTTAGCATTTATAGACAAATTATATAAATTAGAAAAAAACATTCTATATAAAATGAAGAGCGTGGAAAATAGCAGAATCAAATAATGAAAAGGTATGAGATTAGCACGAATAACTTCAACAATATAAGTGAACTCATTACCAAAGCAGAAAATATATTCCAAAGGGTTTAATTAAAATGCAAAAGTACCAGGTATTTCTGCTACAAAATTATGACCATATGCTCATTGAAATATCCTTGAGTTCTTAAATCTAAGAAAAAAAAATATATATAACCTGAACCTTCAAAAGAGATTTGAAAGCATGCAATGTAGCTTGGGTGATAAATTGAAATCTTCTGTCCCTACGTATTCATTCTTCTTCATTTTCTGTAGGTAGACAAGGTTTGCCGGCAGAACTGGCCCAGTAGGCACACCTAATAAAAAGAGGTTATTCTTACAGCAGTGGTTCAGATTAACTTGCAAAACAAAGGGAATTGTTACCACTGGCAAGATGAAATCAGATTTACTTACTTAGGCAAAGTTTCTGGAGCTCTGTGTTTATGTCATTAAATAGGTAAAGGCTAATATATTTCACAATAAGAAAATGACGATATTTAAAGGGAATAAACTTTATCTATCTTACCAAGCCATGGAAACAGGATTTTAAAAAGTAGAAGGATAAAGTTGAAAATTCACCCATTTTTATTTGATATTTTTCCCTAAAATATATTTCTGTCTTAGCATTCTCAGGCATTCATTTTTCATTTAGTTCAGAATATTTGCTCTATTTTCTCTATATTTCTCCCATATCCAAATATTTACTGGATAGAATTTTACATGTCTGATTATTTAATATAAAAGAAATCTTTAAATGTCATTTTGAGCAGCTTTATTGTAATATTTCACATACCCTAATATGTGGTAATTTAAATTACATAAGTCAACACTCGTTAGTATATTGACAGAGTAATACAATCATCATCAAAATCAATTACAGAATATTTCATCACCCCAAAAAGAAATCCTGTCAGATCTAAGATGACATATCTAAGATGATGGCATAGCCGAAAAATAACTGCTAATGTAAGGTCATAAAAGTTTACTCCTATGTTTTCTTCTAAGAGTTTTATAATTTTACTTTATTTTTATGCAGTCTTTATCAATTCACTCTCATTTCTCTCCAACCTCCCCCACCCAGGTATATATTAATACTAATCTATGAATACTTTCTTTCTCCATAGAATCACCTATTCTGCACATTTCATACAAATGTAATCATACAGTATTAGATCTTTTGTAACTGGATTCTTTTCACTTAGTGTAATATTTTCAAGGTCCATCCATGTTGTTGAATGTATCAGCAGTTCATTCCTTTTTATGGCAGAATAATATTCCACTGAATATTATTATAATATACCACAATTATTTACCCATCACCATTTGATGGACATTTAGGTTATTTCTCCTTTTTGGCTATTATGAATAATGTTGCTATAAATAGTCAAGTACAAGTTTTTGTTGAACATATGTTTTCATATTGGGGGGATATACAATCTAGGAGTGGAATCGCTGGGTCATATGGAAACTCTATGTCTAACCTCTTTAGTAACTGACTGTTTTCTGATGTGACTGCACTATTTTACTATTCCAGTAGCAATATATCAGTGTTCCAGTCTTTCCACATGCTCTCCAACACTTTGTTTGCCTTTTGCATTATATGTATCCTGATGGATGTGAAGTAGTATCTCATGATTTTGATTTGCATTTCCTTGATAACTAATGATGTTGAACATCTTTACATGTGCTTAATTGCCATGTGTATATCTCTTCCTTGGAGAAATACTTATTTAAATTCTTTGCCCATTTTTAATTGAATTATTTGTCTTTTTACTATTCAGTGGCAAAAGTCTATTATACAATGTGGATATCATATCCTCATCAGTTATATGATGTGCAATTATTTTTTTTCTAGTCTATAGCTTGTCTATTCACTTTCTTCATAGTGTCTTTGGATGCACACACTTTTTAAATTTGAAGTCCAATTTATCTATTTTTTCCTTTTGTTATTTGAACTTTTTGTGTCATACCTAAGAAGCCATTTCCTAACCCAAGGTCATAAAGATTTATGCTTATGTTTTCTTCTAAGAATTGTATAGTTCTAGCTGTTACATTTAAGTCTATGATCCATTTTGAATTAACTTTTGTGTATGATATGAGGTAGGGGTCAAATTTTCCTCTTTTGCATGGACATATCAAACACCGTTTGTTGAAAAGGTTACTCTTAGCCTCCTTGAATTATGTTGACACCCTCATCAAAAATCAATTGACCATAAGTATGAGAATTAATTTGGGGGCTCTCAATTACATTCTATAGAGCTATATGTTTATCCTTAGGCCAGTACATCACTGTCTCATTACTGTAGCTTTCTAGTAAGTTTTGAAGTTGGAAAATGCATGTAATCCAATTTTGTTTTTCCTTTTAAAAAGATTACTTTGATTATTCTGGGTCCCTTGATCAGTATTTCTGGCCTAGTGCATCTGGGATAGGGCTTCCATACTACAAGTAGGGATGGACGGGAAGAAAGGCCGCAGACCTATTAGCTACTCTTGACTTAAATAAAGCTTCTAATGCATGAAGCTGTGGGGGGTGAGAAATATTGGTGGACTGGTCCTCCTATGAAGAGACTATAGCATTAACAGGGGCCTGGGGGGAGTGGGAGTCCTGTGTTCCTGACTTTACCCACCAAGAATAGAGCTTCCATCATACTAAGTTGGAGATGGAGGAGTGTATGGATGTTCAAATGCTATAGATTTTCACTGTCTTTATTGAGATTTAGTAGATTTTCTTGAATAAATGCTCTCTATTTGCAGAATGTTTTTAGGATAATTTTCAGAGACTTTAAATGGTTATTTTTAAATACTTTTCATCAGTTATGTTTGTTTTGCTGGGGAGATGGTTTGTAGAGCTCATAATACTAACATTCTGAAAATCAACACTGCCAAAATGTATTTTTAAGGCATGAAAAAATATAAATTGAAGGAGGAAATTTTTTCTAATAAACTGAAATTTTTTTAAATCAAAATTTAACATGCCTCTGTGCCTTTGCATATGGTAAGTCTCTTTATTCCCCCATTTTTAAAATAACTTTTCTATATAATAGCCTAACTTTTGCCCATTAATCATTCAATACCCAATTCAAGTTTTTCTTTTCTTGAAACCTTCCAACTCAATCCATCATTTGATTTAGATGCTGTGAAAAGTAAATTTTCTATGAACAGCACTGACTTAGAATAGTTCAAAACTAATTGTTGTATTTCACTCTAAGCATGTGAAGCAGATAAAGGAACATAAATTATGAGTGACCCTGGTAGGCAAAAACTCTACTGGACTCAACTGAAGATTCTTTTCTGCCAAATGAAAACAGGGTCTGATATTAGCCAACTCTGTAAAGACTTTTGAACTCATTATTTCATATTCTTAGAGCTAGTTTTTAATGTTGGATTAGCATGAAACAATTAGTTCTCATATCTAGCATCTAAACATTCATGAATTTTCCACTTCAATAAGCAACTCAGTGAATTTCTTTACTGGGTTGCATTCCCTTGCCAAAATATGTTCATAGATTCCTCTCCTCTCCTCTCCTCTCCTCTCCTCTCCTCTCCTCCCCTCCCCCCCCTCCCCTCCCCTCTCCTCTCCTCTCCTCTTCCCTCCCCTCCCCTCTCCTGTACCCACTCCTCCTCTCCTCCCTTCCTTCCTTCCTTCCTTCCTTCCTTCCTTCTCCTAAACCGGTAATTTTTTTTAAAATAAAGCAGATGAATCAATCTGTGCTAGTAAACAATATAAATGATGTTAAAAGACAAGCAATACATGTGCAAGTTTTGTAAGAAAAAAAGTATTGATATCTAAACACATAAAAAGAACTCCTCATCAGTAAGAAACACACAGAAAATTCACCACATAAAATGGCCAATGTATACTAAAGAAATCACAAAAAAGTATCAGTGGCAATAACCATGTAGAAAGGTACTTAACCTCATTATTGAGCAGAAATATGTACACTAAAATAGCAAAATGCAGTCATATTTTGTGCTCATATGGACTTTAAAATAAAAGGCACCAAAAAGCACAATAAGCCTACAAATCAACCACTTTTTGTGGCTCTCCAAGTGCTTGGATACACAGTTCTTAATGTCACATTACTTCATTTTAGAAGAGAGAGAGAAATTCAATATTATATTAATATCTCTTCTTAATAATTAATACTATAACATTATTATATTAATTTTTCTTTTTCTCTAGACATGCTCTTTCTTGTTCTATAAAATCAATGGGAAGCATTTATTTGCCTGGAATATGCTGGGATGTTTTATTTTTGTAACAATAACAACAGTAGAATCTCTTCCTTTTACCAGGTAATTATATTTTATATTCATCTGACCTAAAAGTTAGAGTAACTTGCCTGTAAAATAACAGGTGTTAATACCTTTAAGGGGTAATGGGAGGCGGATCTTTAAATTTTATATAATCTTTTAACCATACATGAGAAATCTGTTTTTGGGGAATGGTGATGATGATTAAGAAATGGCATAAAACGTAGCATATATTGAATGTTGGTCTATAAAATCCTTATCTCGGTGCCTGGTACAGAGAATGATTGTTAATATTAATGGAGATAATTCTATGACATTGAAAACATTGTTATCCTGATTGAATACTTTATGTATTTTTTGTTTTATGGATAAAGATATTGTGACATCGTAAAAAAGTAACTCACTTGAGATAACACCTGATTATAGTTAAATTAATGTGAACTTGAATTCAAGGGTCTCCATATGTGGTCCAGAGAGTGCTCTTGCCATCATACCAAGATGCCTCTCTAGCTGTATGGTTTTGTTCAATATTAGAAAGTCCACCTTCCTGGGGAGAGTAGTCTTGTATACAACTTAAGCTAAAGTCCTTTAGTTGTCATGTAAACACAGGCTATGGACATGGTGCTAATGAAATGCCTTTATATTTAGTATTACCACATCCTTGGTAACTAATTGCTTCTACTCCTCCAGGAGATAATAATTAGTTTTAAATGACCAACCGTCTCTAACACTACTTAGGTAATATATTTTTATATTTATTTTATGAATATGTAATTTGTATTGTATTTATATTTATTTTATTTATTTTAGTACATATATATGAAGGTCTGAAGATAAGGAATGTGTCAAATTCATTTCTAGTAATAAGCATGATAGGTTTTTAGTTAATTTTGGTAAAGTGACCAATAATGTTCACTTCAATCTACATTTATTCACTCATTTATCCAATAAATAGTATTTATTGGCATAAGATATTTTCCAAACACTATGCTAAATATTGGAGATTTGTAAATAACATCAAAGTTCCTGACTACATAGACCTCATATGCTAGTGCAACAGAGAAATGTACAAATAGACAAATGAAAAATAAATATGAGAATTACCAAATGTTTGATGTTAAACAGGAAATATCTAAGAGTATGTGATAGAGGAAGAGTAATCACAGAATTTCTCCTCGAGGAAAACATATTTAGCACCAAGCTTCAAATTAAGAAGAAATCACTCACATAGTGAGTTCTGAGGAATAGAGTTACAGGCAGAGCAAAGCACAAGTTAAAAGCATAGGGCAAGTAAAAACATGGCATGAAAATCAGGAGGGAATCCAATTGAGTGATTGAACTGGAGAATAATAAAGAATTTGGGAGCCAGGACAAGGAATTGGAATGTGTTCCAAATATGATATAATGGCACTTAAAGCTCGCAATAATTTTTGTAGGGAATGAATTTACTGTGTGTACAGTAGAACCATTAACTAATAATGAAGATTAGGGTAGGGGGAAAACAATTCTTTTTCAGGAATGATAGGTCTGAAATGCCTTTAAGACGCTAAAGTTGAGGTACTAAGATGACAGTTGGTTATATGAGTCTGGACCTTAGGGGAAAAGTCTGAACCAAAGATATACATTTGGTTGACAAGTTTATATTAACAGATGCTATTTAAACCATGGGTTCTTCTGATAAGGAGAATGTGTTAGATAATCCAGTCTCTTGAGGACTGGAATATTTGAAGGTTGACAGAAGTGGAGGGTATGACAAGAGGCTTGAGATGGAGTTGTTAATGAAGGAAAAATAAAGACTTTCATGTGGGAAGGAGAGGTGCACCATGTCAAAGCTCTCAAGAGGCTAAGAACAAAGAGTAAAAGGAAGGTCTCCTGGGTTTGACCATTTGGAGACATTGGTGTTCATGAAATTAGTGTTTAAAGATTCTGGGAGGAAATAAAGCCAAGTAAAATGATTGAATGATGTTTTTATTTTGTTTTCCTTGTTTTGTTTCCTTTCTCTTTTTCTTTTTATATTTTGTAATTTAGTAGATATATGCCAGGCTTGTTTTAACTTCAGTTTTAACCTCAAAATTCCTTTGAACACACACACACATACTTGAGGATATTTTAAATGGATACAGAAACCAATTGAAAGAACTCCAGTGACCAAAGCTAGAGCAATGTGTGCAATAAAAAAAAAAGTAGTACTACAGTATGACCCAAAGTATAAAATATCCATATAATAAATAAATTGTTGCATAAACAAACAAATGGGGGAGAAGAGAAAAATAATCTTGAGTAATTCATATACTTATGGCATGCTTAAGGAGGTAGCACACAACTCCTGACTATTCAAGTGTTGATTGCACATAGACACTTCTTTCTAAATAGTAAAGAATTAACTTTACAGTGAATCAACCTGACAAATACTACTGCAGCCAGGTAATTAAGGTCAATATCAACAATGAAAAAGCATGCTAATAGTATGTACACATGATATGATATGATTGATGAAATCGGGACTTTACCTCTGTGGTCGTCCTCTTAAAAGACCATGACACGAGTCTAATCATGATAAAAGCATTAGACAAAACCCAATAGAAGGATGTTTTACAAAACACCTGACTAGTACTCCTTAAAGCTATCAAGGTCATCAAAAACAAAACAAAAAAGTCTGAGACACAATCTGCAAAGTCACGAGGAGCCTAGCAAGACATGACAACTAAATGTAATATGGTCTCCTTGATGGGATCCTAAAACAGAAAAAAGAACATTAACAAAAGAAACTAAGAAAATCGAAGTATGGACTTTAGTTAATAATATTGTATCAATATTGGTTCACTAATTGCTATGAATGTACTGTACTAATGTAAGATGTTAGTGATAGGGAAACTAGGTGCAAGGTGTATTAGAACTCTGTGCTATCCTTGCATTTTTTTTTCAACAAATCTAAAATTGTTCTAAAAATTAAGTTTATTTTTTAAAAATACATGCCAAAAAATTCCTGTTTTATAGGTGATGAAACTAAGTGCAGAGAAGTGAAGAGAATCAGTACCAGGTTAGAGGGTTAATAGATGTCAGAGGAAACTTTTGATTTCTCCATATTGTACTGCACCTATTAACCTCTTACTATAGCCAGAAAAGTTGGTTTCCCTGTTTTCTTCAATTTTAATCTTCAGAGGGGAAAACTAACTCCTTGCTGTTTCAAGAACTAATGGCTATTTAAAAGTATGTAAAAGCAACCAAAACAAGATCATTCTGCAAGACCCTAAAATAAGAAATCAGTTCAATTCAAAATATAGTCTCTATGAAAACAGGTGCATCTGAGTCAAAAAAATCCTAACACCACAATTATTAAATATGTATTTATTCAACAAACATCAAGAATATGCCCAGCTTTGCGTGACATGAAAAAGAGGCTAAGACACTGCACTGCTTCTACTTTTGAAGAAACAACATTTGCACACAAAAATGAAAGACCGTTTGGTGATATACACCAAATTACTCTGAGAATGAGAAACCTTTCTCTTTTTTTAAAGTTCTTAGTCATCAGGTGGAATTGAAGACCTTAGGTTAGAGTTGGGAGATATTTCTATGGTGAGTGACAATGAAATGAATTTTTTTTTTCTGAAAGAAATTTAAATGGAGCTTGAAAATTGGAGAGAATATAAAAAGAGTGAGCAGACAAAACTATTATGTGGATAAAGTTAGATATGTAGCCAGATATTTTCACTCTTCAAACTTCAAATTTGATTGCCAAAATATTTCATTTAAAATTTACTCAATATTTATGTCTTGAAGGAAAGACATATTTTCATATTGTAATAACATTTTGGGTATGATAAATTCAAATATATCAAATAATTCCATATAATATAAATGTATTTTTAAAGAGGTTACATGTTTACATGTATATATTTAATGTATTGTGAAGGATATACAATTTAAATTAAATTTTTCTTGGTCTCACCTCTTTTCTTCACTTCACCCTCTTTACTATATGACTGAATGCATATTAGTTTTCTGATTTGAGCCAACCTTAAAAATAGATAACTAAATATGATGTGGCTGAATTAGGATAAATCATCTTTAAATGTCAAGTACTATATCTGAACTAATTGATACTATATTTGCATTTATGTCATAGTGGCATATTTTTGTTTTTTTTTCCTTCTAATAATAATTTAAATTAGGATATGTTTTTACACTGATGTATGAAGACACTAATAGGTTAACTTCTAAAATCAACTTGGTTTTCAGAATTCCTCATAGAAAAATAATAATTTATGATCAGATTCCTTCATATATTTTGTTTTGCTGAATGTTTGTGAGCTAGAAAGTAGTTATCTATATTAGATGTCAACCACCCAAATGGGAAAAAATGGCCTGCATCACTGTGAAACTGACTCAGAATTGAATTACCCCATGAATTGCTGAAGTCTTGACAAAGAGACATGTAGAATATAGGTGTATTGTTTTCTGCATTGGTCTTATACAACATAAAACCAAAATCGTCTTCTCTAATGTTTCCATGTCTCTTTAAAATGCAAACATTGAGATAAACAAGATTTTTTGAGAATTTATAGAATATAACATCTTTTAAATATATCAAAATAAAAATTATTGTGTTACCAATAACTGTCTTAAGTACTTAGAATATTGTACTAGATTAGAAAAAAAATACTGTCATATTTCAAATTGGGCCTACTGGGGAATTTCATAACACCAAAAGGAGTTGTTGTAACATGACATTATTTTTCCTTTCTCCTCTCTGTTTCTCCAAGCTGAATAAAAAATCATTAAGAAAGTACTACACATTGCAAAGTCTCCCATATTTCAGCATTTCCATACATAATTACTAAATGCAGATCTTTCCCAGACATCTTCACTAATGAAGCTAACAACAAACAAACTAAAAACAGATTTGAAATTGTATAAATGCATATAATTTTCCTTTTTTAAAAAAATTCTATTCCATTGAGGCTTAGAGAAACTTGGAGTTAGTGAAACCATTCCTTCATTTCTAGCTTCCTGTGATTCCTAAATTATGCCCAGGCTGATTCATTGTGAGATCATGAAAAACATTTTCCATACCAGGCATTCCCCATTTTAAATAAAACTAACACATCCTTTGCACACATAATAGGTCAGGCCTTGGAGGTTGCTGTGAGCTAGGTTGATGCCACCACACCCTAGTCCAGATGACAAGTGAGACTCAGTTTCAAAAAAAAATAGAAAGAAAGAAAAAAAAAAGTCATTATCAATCCTATCTCCCCAGTATCCACCTGATAGGAGATATAGGTCTCAAAATAATTGCATTTTGTACTTACAAGCCTCTCCCATAAATGCTCCTCACTATCCATAAATAAAATTCAGAGTGAGCCTCTAAAGGACAAAGTAATAAGTCCTTTTGCAGATGAAAGAAGACATACATCGATTTAAATTGTGCAGTATAGATGGCAAATATAGACAGGCATAATCTATAATGTAAGTCAATTTACAGTGTTTTTGTTTTTTCTCTTTAAAAAATAATATGCCAGCTAGAGTAGTTGAAATATCATCTGTTAAATAAAAATATCAATTCGTTCCCTGCTGTACTGGTTATAAATTGCCTAGACGTAGTCACATGCTAACTACTTTAGAATCTCCTTATTGTGTGGTATTTTCTACTGTTTTCAATGAAGGCAGGTCATTTATTCAAATGCCTCCTCATGCCATTATACACCCAGAAACCTAAATTATGCTTAGATTATCTATCCAAATATGAAAAAGAAATGCCTAATGTGGCCTTTAAAATGTTTGCTCATATAAACTTCCTGAAAATGTAAGTTTTGTCTTTTTCATTTTGGCATCAACCTAACACTAAATGCCATGCATTAGATTAGGAGCTTCAATTATTTGATCTTGCTTTGGGAAAAAAAAAAAAAAACATTTTCAAAGATAAATAAATAAATCTTACTCTGTGTCTAGGAACTGTAGAATTATACATTTAAGTAGCATCATGAAATATTTCATCAGAAAAGCTGATTATTTGTCAATAGAAAAATCACTGAACAAGAACCTTAGCATTTTGAATCTGCTCTCTATAACTCACAAGAGTTACATTCTAATAAACCACAGGGTTAAAACTCTTGTAGGCATATTTATTTTCTAAAGATGTTGAACCAATTGTATCTATAAGCTAAATAAGGAAATGAAGAAAGAAATAAGGTGATTTGGTAATGCTCATGCACATATTTTCAAATAGGCAATGATCATTCAAATGATGGGATTTAACACAGGCCTCAATTAAAAAAGAGTATGCTCCATTTGATTTGCTAAAACAATAAGAATCATCATTTTCAAGTATGCTAAGAAGGTCACTAGTCTTGGTAAAAGAGGGTTCTTACAGTTTCCTTTCAATTGTTCCATCTTTCCTCATTAAGGCACATTACATATAATTGGGGTTTCAGGGTAAGCTATGAGTGGATTGTTTTCTTACCTGCCACCTCTTAAATGTCCTCAATCAATCTCCTGTTTCTTGTAGACCACTAAACATATATATTTGCAATAACAGATTATTTTGGAGTTTGAAGTGGGAATCCTGTCAGAGGCGGTTTGAAAGCAACAGCAACGATAGCACTCACAGATTCCTATACGAGCCAAAGATTAGAGTTCTGCTCTATCAGAAAAGCAGCCCAAAATCAATGCAAAAACAAAAAACAAAACAAAACAAAAAACAACAACAAAAAGAACTATCCCTTTTAACAACGAACAAATCACCTTCCTTCCCTATCCCACCTCTTTCCTTTGAGAAGGGCTGAGTCTAAATACCTACTCCTCCACTTAAGTAATATCCACCAGGGACACCCAAGTACAGGCAAATTATCTTAGTAAATATAGTTATGATTGGGAGTGGAGGGCCCTTTTAGAAGCCACATATTCATACTTTAACAATTCTAGATCAACCTGTTTTAGATTTTCCATGTCTCATTTGCTATTTACTTTTGTCCTAAATTCACAAACGTGAAACTTGACATTTGGCATTTTTGGTTTGTTTTGGAAACTTTAATGAATTTATTGAGGTAACCATTGATTTAGAAATGACTAAGAGCCCAAGTCATGGTCTGTTGTTATCTGGGCTTATCTACTAGAAAGAGCAAAGAGTGTGAAATGAGGGCACCCACACAAAATCCCCCAGCTTGCAGAGTCATTTATATGCATTTAATTCAAATTTGATTGGAAATCTTAGGGTAGCATTCATTTAATTAAGGAAGGTTCAAGTATGGCATTTGGGGTCATATCTGGTAAAAGATACTGCTTTAAAAGGATAATCACTGACTTCTCATTGGTGACAAAATGGCTAATGTGGCCACCTGAGGAGAAAACAATGAGAATGTCTTCCTAGCAAAGAAGTCAATAAGGTGATAGTTCTGAATAACATTAATATTTCAGGCAGTAGCATTCAATAATAGGTATGGGCATAATGGAAGGTAAGATGGTCAGACTCTCCCCCAGGTCTTTGAACAAACTTTCATTCTAATACAGCTTTTTGATAGTAGCTAATACCTGGGCCCTGGAGTCAAGTGATCTGGGTTTTTATTCCAAAGTAAGATACTTCACCTCTATCTTTCAACTTTCTTCTTTTATATAATGGCCATTATAGTTTACTAAGATGAAATGGTCAGTGTGAGAATTCATGTTGTAATCCCATGTAATTTACTATGTGGCACATTGTCAGGACATAGTTAAGTGTTCAATAAATTCTACAAAATAATAATAACCATGACTATAACAATTATAATGTCTATTATCTAAATTCAACATTAAGACACATAGGTTGAAAAGAAAAAAATACACCATCAAAAAAACAACAAAAATAAAAAATAACTGCATCCTTTCTGAGTGCAAGAGTCACTGTAATGAAGCTAATGAAAATTGAAGGACATTTATGTGTCTGAATTGGAATCTAATCTAATAAGGAATGCTTGAAATCATGACCACCTGGGATTTAATCATCAGAAAATATTTACCCTGCCTTCTTCAAAAAAGCTTTTGTTCATTTGTTTGGATTTTTTTTCTTTTGCTTACAATTTGAAAATAAATATACATGGCATTATTAAAATTATTTGGAGAGATTTCTTCTAGTAATTGTAGAGTAGCATGGCTATTTTCTCAATAATTTTTTTCAATCAATATCTCTTTTGATGATCTTTTTATTCAGTTTTCATATAGCTAATGTACTATGTGTAAAATTCCATAATATGGATATATACTAGAATTTATTTAGTCATGACTCTACTGTGAGACAATTGTTTTTTCCCCTTATTTAATAATATTAAAATATTAGAACAATTCTTCCGTGCCTATCCATATACATAAAACTGAGCACATAGAGGAGTATTCCTTTATAGATTTGAAAAATAAATTTTTGGATCTAAATATATGCACTTTAAAATATTGTTATTCCCATATTGCTTTCCAAAAGGTTTCCCACATATCCCAGATCAAGTGCTTTCTCCTAGGCTCACATTTGCTATTTTGTTGGTTCTCCTCTGTATTGATGGGATTCGAAGTCTCCAAACTACATCAGGTCAACTAGAAAACAGAAGGCAATGGATAGACCTCAAGGAAGCACAGCTAGAACTTTTAGACTTCTGTCCAGGGGTAGCAACTTCTTGATATTTGCATTAACAGGCCCCTCTCCATATTTTGCCCCTGCAGATATTCTCACTTTCTCACTTTTGTTCTTTGAGTCCTTCTAAAAGCTTTGTAAGATGTTGCTATTTTCAGAAATGTAGGTGAAATAAGTACAGTTGACCCTTGAACAATAAGGACTTGAACTGTGCAGCATACAAGGATTGTTTCAGTAAACATATCGGAAAAATTTTGGAGATTTGTGACAATTTGAAAAAAAAACTTGCAGATTATGTAGCCTAGAAGTATTCAGAAAATTAATAAAAAGTTAAGTATGCCATATGATCCAACAATTCCACTCCTAGATACAGATCCAAAAGAAAGAAAATAAATGTATTGAAGAGATCTGCACTCCCATGTATATTGCAGCAGCATGCACAATAGCCAAAATAGAGAATCAACCTAAGTGCCTAACCATTGATGAATGGATAAAGAAAATTTGGTATATACACAAACAGGAATATTATTCAGCCATAAAAAGAATGAAATTCTGTCATTTGCAGCAGCATTGATGGATCTGCAAGCCATTATGTTAAATGAAATAAGCCAAATGTAGAAAGACAAAGATCCCATGTTCTCACTCATATCTGAGAGCTAAAGAAGTGGATATACCCAAGAACAGAAAAACAAGCACCCCATGTACTCACCAGCAAATTGATATTAACTGATCAACACCTAAGTGGACATATAGGAATAACCTTTATCAAGTGTTGGGCAGGTGGGAAGGGAGAGGAGGGGACGGGTATATACATACATAATGAGTGAGATGTGCACCGTCTGGGGGATCATCACGCTTGAAGCTCTGACTGAAGGGGGTAGGGGGGCAAGGGCAATATATGTAACCTTAACATTTGTACCCCCATAATATGCTGAAATAAAAAAGGAAACACATTTCTACACAAAAATGTGGAAATTAAACAACCTTCTGCTAAACGATGGAAATCAAAAAATTCCTTGAACCTAATGACAATGGAGAGACAAGTTACCAAATCCTCTGGGACACAGCTAAAGCAGTACTGAGAGGAAAGTTTATTTCCATAAATGCCTATATCCAAAAGTCAAAAAGATCACAAATAGACAATCTAATGAATTGACTCAAAGAGCTGGAAAAAGAAGAACAGACCAACCCCAAACCCAGCAGAAGAAGTGAAATTAACAAGATCAAATCAGAACTAAATGAAATTGACAACAGGGAAACTATACAGAAGATTAATAAAATAAAAAGTTTGTTCTTTGAAAAAATAAACAAAATTGACACGCCTTTGGCTAGACTAATGAAAAGCAGAAAAGAGAAATCTCTAATAAGCTCCATCAGGAAAAAAAAGGAGATATTATAACTGATGCCATGGAGATACAAGATATAATCAACGAATACTACAAAAATCTTTATGCACACAAACTGGAAAATGAGGAGGAAATGGACAAATTTCTAGAAGCACACAGCCTCCCTAGGCTCAACCAGGAAGAAATAGAATTCCTGAACAGACCAATATCAAGCCGAAATAGAAACGGCAATCAAAAACCTTTCTAAAAAGAAAAGTCCTGGACCAGATGGTTTCACACCCAAATTTTACCATACCTACAAAGAAGAACATCATACTGAATGGGGAAAAATTGAAAGCATTCCCACTTAGAACGGAAACCAGGCAAGGTTGCCCACTATTTCCACTTCTATTCAACCTAGTGCTGGAAGTCCTGGATATAGCAATCAGACATGAAAGTGCAATTAAAGGAATCCAAATGGGGAGAGAAGAGATCAAACTCTCACTCTTTGCTGATGATATGATATTATATTTAGAAAATCCCAAGGATTCAGCCAAGAGACTCCTGGAATTGATAAATAAATTTAGTAAAGTCTCAGGATACAAAATCAATACACAGAAATCAGAGGCATTCATATATGCCAACAACAATCAAATTGAGAACCAAATCAAAGACTCAATACCCTTCACAATAGCAACAAAGAAAATAAAGTACCTTGGAATATATTTAACCAAGGAGGTAATAGACCTCGACAGGGAGAACTATGAAACGCTGAGGAAGGAAATAGCAGAGGACATAAACAGATGGAAATCCATACCATGCTCGTGGGTCGGCAGACTGAACATTGTTAAAATGTCTATACACTCAAACAGATCTACTGATTCAATGCAATCCCTATTAAAATGCCAACATCATTTTTCACTGATATAGAAAATATAATTTTACGCTTTGTATGAAACCAGAGAAGACCCCGTATATCAAAAGCAATTGTAGGCAATAAAAACAAAATAGGATGTATCAATTTACCAGACTTCAAACTATACTACAAAGCTGTAGAAATTAAATCAATTTGGTATTTGGCACAAAAATAGGGACACTGACCAGTGGAACAGAACAGAGAACCTAGATATAAAACCATTCTCATTTAGCCATCTAATCTTCGACAAAGCAGACAGAAATATACACTGGGGAAAAGAATCCTTATTAAATAAATGGTGCTGGGAAAACTGGATAGCCACATGTAGAAGGCTGAAGCAGGATCCACTCCTTTCACCTCTCATAAAAATCAATTCAGGGCTGGGTAACAGACTTAAACTTAAGGTATGAAACTATTAGAATTCTAGAGGAAA